>JBBMOE010000021.1:4531226-4861515 GCA_037975065.1 Chaetodon trifasciatus
AACAGGGAGATGAAGTCATCTGCGGCGGGTGTCACTGCGGTGCTTTAAATTGGTCTTTTAGCTGGAAAACAGGCCTGTTAAATGTCTGAAGTTTTATTTTTAATTCTGATTATAAAACGTTTCATGGGAGAAGTAAAATAAATGACAGAAGGATGATGTGTTGTTGGTACAGCCCTGATTCCAATTAAGTTTGGGCGTTGTGTAAAGAAATGCAAAACAGAATCATGCAATCATGTGCAAACTAACTGTGTTCCTGAGCCCATGTAGTCATAATCTTTCCAGGATGTCCCTTTCATACCCAATCATGACACTATCACCTGTTACCAATGAACCTGTTTACCTGTGGAATGTTCCAGACAGGTGTTTTTGGAGCATTCCACATCTTTCCCAGTCTTTTGTTGCTCCTGTCCCAACTTGTTTGAAACGTGTTGCTGCATCAAATTCAGAATAAGCAGATATTTACAAAAATCAATGAAGCTGATGAGGTGAAACATTCAATATATTGTCTTTGTGCTGTTTTCAGTTGAGAATATGTCAAAGCGATGGGTTAATTATCACATTCTGTCAGTTTGTTAGATCGAGGTTGTCGAAGCAGTGTTTGTAACTCCAATTAGAACTATCAGTGTCAGCATATTGCTCATTATTCCTGTCTAAACATGCAGAAAACATGTAATAGCTTTTCATTTTCAGGTATAGAGGACGTTTAAAATGACTTAAATGGACATAATAAGTACTGTCTTCTTTATCCGCCAAGGTAATATAACATGGGAATGTCGTTTTACATCTTAAGAAGATGTTAATTGTGACTTAGCCTCTCTTAGTCCTCTCTGTGTGCTCCATTAGGTGGTGTTTAGCAGGGCTGGATGTTGGGACTGATTCAACTGAATTCTACATATAATATTTAGTGCAATTAGGGCTGCAACTAACGGTTATTTTCAGTATCGACTGATCTGCCAGTTATTTTCATGATTAATCGTATAGTCTATAAAATGTTGAGAGAAATGCTCCCAGAGCCCAAAGTGACGTCTGTAAACTGCTACTGTTCTCCAACCAGCAGTCCAAAACCCACAGACTCTTCATTTACTGTAATAAATGATGAAGACAAGCTGTAAATTCTGACTTCTGAATCAGCAAATGTTTTACTTTTTGCTTGAAAAATGACGATTTATCAGTCAAAATAGCTGGCAATTAATTGTCTTTCTATCAACGAATCGACTAATTGTTGCAGCTCTAGTGCAAATGTACACACATTCACTGAGAAAAGGCAGGTTTGGAGTGATTTTTAAGAGTGGATATTGAATCTTTAGATAGAGATTAATCAGAAAATCTTTTTTTTTTTAACCCAGCCCTTGTGTTTAGTGGTGCTTTAGTGCTGTGACTTGTTGAAAGCAGTCAGATGAGTTCGTGTTTCAGTGAAATCACGCAGCTCTGAGTTGTGGCTGCCCTCTGTCACCCTCTGACCTCACCGCTCTGTCTTCCCTCCTCACAGCTGGGCCACATCGAAGGCGATCCGATGAGACGAGGAGCCTTCCCGGTCACGTTCGTACACTTCATCGCCGACTGAACGGTTCCTGTCTGGGTCTCAGGAAGCGTCACGGAACGCGGCGTCCCTCCTTCACCCGGCTGTGTGCGCCAGCCAGCAAAACCTCCACCATCGTCCCCGTGTTTGTCGTCGACATCGTCACTGGCCTCATCGGCGAGCTTGTTGTAGTGTCACTGCTGTTTCATCACCTCGGCTGCAGATGTGCGTGGGTGTCATCATGCCCAGACTTTGGCCAGAAAGTCTGGGCGTCGCTCCTCACGAGGACTGTATGTGGTTTTAATGCTTGCTGTTAACGTTTCTGACAAAAGACTCTTTAAGATTTAAAAAATGATGATTGTAGTGAAAGACCTCTCGCAATAAAATGCACTTTCCTTGTCTTTATCCTTGTTACAACATGAGACGACGTGACATAATGAAGGTTATATGTACAGTATTCATTTCATCTGTTTTCTGCTCGGCTGCATTGTACAGACAGTCCTGAAACAGTACAGACAAGACAAAAGCAATGTATTTTATCTTACTAACAACTGTAAATGTGAACATCGTCAACACGCTCGCACTCCGCCTCTGTGCACGAGCCGTTTTAAATGCCTCCTGCGTGGAGGTTTTTCTAATGGTGCTAAATGAAACCTGGAATATGCTCGAAGCTGCACCCGAGGGAGCGCTCCCCTGTTCCCGTTTCAAACACGAGACCGCCGTGGAAGAGGGGGGAATCTAAAAAATAGCCTCCAACTCATCACACACTTGCGAGAAACGCACTTTCTCGCAAGTGTGTGGAGTGAAAGAGCTGCAGATGAGTGCTTCTCCACACAAAGAGTACACACTGCCTGTACTAGTTCACAGATGATATTGAACAGTTCTTCCTCCTCTGCTGTTTTATGTCAAACCATGAGAGCGACTGGAGCTGCAGCAGCCAGTAATTACCTTTATGCCGAGTCTGACACCTCAGGCAGTCATCGCCTGTCATCTGCCTTATTGGAGGAACAGGAAGTGATTGTGCGTGTGTCTCGCCTGCACAGAATAAGCTGAGAAGGAATACTGAAGTAAGAGGAAATAAAAAAGCGTGGGAATGTCATGAGGCAGCTCTGTGACTTTTGTTGCTTCCTCTTGCCGTTGAGAGGCTGATTTTTGAGCTCTCTTATCTTTCTGTGTACAACCAGACGTAAAGAGAAAGAGTATCCTTCCTGCAGCTTAATGCTCTGATATCTGGGGTCCTATAATGTAGAGAGATGAGTTTATCTGATAGTGTTATCAAAGAAATATAAGACAGTCAATGTAATTAACTTCATTTTGGTTGCAGAGCAACTTTCTTTCTGTTCATAATGTTGATATTTAGGCATTTAACCTCCATGAATTTGTCACTGACCAGAAGAGAAGCATGTGAATTGTAGCTGATCTGCTCTCTTCATCGTGTTTAATATGAACTCACTGGAACCAGGAAGCTCTAATAGTTCATGTAAATAGATTTGGTTTCGTTTTGTTGATATTTAAATATAAAAAAAGAAGTTAACCTGGGCAGTAAATGTCTTTTAATGCACTGTGGTGATGAGCAGTTACAGATATGACCTCAGCTGGACCTCTGTGTGTGTGTGTGTGTGTATGTGTGTGTGCGCTGAAAACAGACACAGACACACACACACACACACGACTGGGAAAATAAACTTAATTCATTCTCATTAACCGTCTGTGGATCACTGCATCGACTCTTAACTCCATTGTACAAGTAAATGGGAAAATGAAACTGGAATAATAAAATATGAATTAATACAAGGCTTTGGTCTGTTTCTTAAGGTATTTTGGGGAATTTAAGATCAATTTGTGTAAATATTAATGCCTAATTTAGCTAAATTATTGCTAGTAGCATGTTTCCCTCTGAATATTTCAGTCTTCAGTCATTTGTGCACAACTGTATAAGCTAATGCCCTGCAGTTTAAAAATAAAACTTCCATTTGACTGGTGTGATTCTTGTGAAGTCAGATGATGTATGAAGTGCTCCCTCTAGTGGTGAATACTTCAGCATTTCAGCGTCAGTTTCAGATGGTGTGCAAACACATTGTACTCTCGTGGGGGAAAAAAATACCTTAAAAACTGTTTGCAGCAGCACATACTTCAGACCAAAAAAAATGAAAGATGACACTTTAATCAGTAAAATAATGATCAGAAAACACTCAAGCCTTCCACTCCTTTATCATTGCAGATCAAATTTCTTTACTGTCACACAATTTCATCCCAATCTTAACTGGACCGCACTGAAAAGGAGGACAGGAAACAGGATATTATTATATACAAGTTGAAATCAAGTCCGTACCACGACTGTAAACACGTTCATATGCTTCGAACAGCCTGTTAGGATTTGTGTGGTTTGAGCAAGTCTGGTGGATTTAATACATTTTCAATCACTGCATAAAAATGACTATCAGAAAACACATCAAGCTTTCAGTACCAAGAAACCTGCAACATAGAGAAATGAAAATCAAGATACGATGAAGTCAAAACAGTCAGTAAAAATTCCACAAAATGAAGTACCTTCAAGTCAAAAAGTGACCGGTAATGTACCAATACTGTTCATCTTATAAAAACACAACAAATACACACAAAAAATGGATATTTAAGCTTAAAAAGGGATCTGAGTGGTTTCCACATGAAGAGAACCAAACCTTGTGCATGTCCTCAGATCTGTGTACCGCGTGCTTTCTCCACTGATGACACAGCTGGGCAGAGACGGACTACAACATTATGTACCATAATTTACATGAAATATGATTCATTTACATGACATTGCTGAAAGCTGTGCGCTCTATTCCACTGATTTTTCTTTTTTTAAATGCAACCATTTCCCTTTTTTGACACTTTGTTTATGACTTTATGTGACAGCTACAGGAATACGTGAGGTAAAGGAAACAAACTCCAAGGAAATGATTCAGACAAATTCACAGTAGTTCTGTCTCGACTGGTGATAGTGCATGATACCATCAATACAGAGGCCTGAATCATGTTTTCATGGAAACTAACTCCGGATTTGTCCTCCAGTTAATCTCTCTTTACTAAGTTGGAAGAAAAAAAGGGAAATGACTGCATTTCTTTGGCAGTCACGATGCAGCCACGGTCGTCTCCTGATTCGCTGTTTTTGCAGTTGTTTCTTTTCTCTTCTAGACAGATCTCAGCTCCCGCCTGCTCCTCCGGCCTCAGGACTTGTCTGATGTCAGAGCGCAGTCAAAAGAAGCCGACAGCACCTTGCAGATGGACTGAGCCTGCTCCTTTCAGACAGATGATAAGGGAAAACCAGCATTTATTGACAGGGTAGATGGATGAGCTCAGACAAGTGATACAGATCTTTTTAATAAATCCAGCAAAAGGCCTGATTCACACTCACTGAGCTGCTGCACTGGTACACCCAGATGCTGCACTCCTCTTGCTTTGCATCGGTGGTTTTGAGAGCCAGGAGGTTCTTCCCTGCGCCCAGGCCGTCATCGTAGCACAGCATTCGCACTATCAGGTACAGAGGGTGGCGATGCAGCACATCCTGGCCAGAGGTGCAATTAAAAGCACTTTATTACAGTTTCATTAGATCAAGCATGCATTTCTTCATTTGGTAACCCTTTTTATGAAGGTATACATATTCACCATCACCGAGCTGCTTATTAGCATGCATATTAGTAGCATACTGATTCTTCATTAGTCATCATAAAGCACTTATGTATCCCTTATTCTGCATGACCACATTCTACAACTACAAGGCCATTACCCTTCTGTCTAAAGAGTTTTCCCTCAATAACCTCCTAACTACTCGTTAGTGATAGGACGGAAGTACATGAATTATGGTGTTCATAACCTTACCCTAACCCCCAGAATAAGGCATTAATATGTGCTTTATTGTTAATAATAAAGAGCCAACATGCTACAAACAAGCATGATAATAAGCAACTAGTTAATGGTGAATATGTGCATCTTAATAAAAAGGTCTTTCATTCATTTGTATAATGTGTGTAAGAAAGACAGTTTCAGGGGTAAACTGCAGCACTGCGCCAGAGCTTTACTCCAAAATTCAGCTCACACGGCATCAGTTCAGATAAAATGGGTCATGTGGAGGGAACATCAGGGGAACTGCTAAAACATCTGAGTCAGCAGCTTTTGTGCTGAAGCGCTTCAAAAATATAAACTGATGCTGAATTCATAAGCATGCTGTTTGACTGCACTGACGACTTAGCAATACAGGACACGTCTAATCAATCCGCGATAGGACATCAGGGCTGTACTCACACACTGGTCCAGTGAGGCCACTTTGACTCCGTACTTGGACACTCCCAGAATCATCTCTTCGTCTGCGGGCACGAAGGGAAGCTTTCCATCTTGCTGTGAAAAGGAAACTCATATTTACAGCATCTTCTCTATGATAGCGTAAATTAATGGCGTGGTGTTTCTCCAGCTTCTCACCTGAGCGGCATCAATGTAGTTGATGAGGTCCAGAGGCTCCTGGAGGGTCCTGCTCATGTCAAACTGTAACTTCTCAATGGCTCCAACATACTTCACCCTGAACTCGGCGCACGTTTCAGACGTGCTGTTACCTACAGAGGGCGTGCAGCGAATAATCAGTTAGAAAAGAAAAGAGGAGGAATGGAAGGCAAAGAGGACGGAGAGACCCACCTGAGCTCTTGGTGGAGTCTGTGTCAAGGCTGGCGACGGTGCTGGACCTGGAGAGCCCTCCCAAACTGGAGTCCACAGACTACACAGAGCAAGAAACACAAGAGGGTGTTGGCTGAATTCGACAAAGGAGAAGGTAGCTCTGCTGAAACATTTATAATGTGTGTGTTACTTTACTTTGCTTTTGGTGCTGATCTCACTGCTCTGTGAGCTGCTGCTGCTGTGGCGCTTCTTGACTTTCCGGAACATCGTTCACCATGACGGCCACATCCAGCCCTCCAGCCTCAGCAACCTGAATCATCACAGATCACAGTGTATGAGACGAGGAGCAACTGAATTCAGATCCCAGTGTAGTCTGAAGTCCACATAATGGATAAATAACGGAGCACAGGCCTTCATCTATCCATTGAATGATTCAGCTGTTACTGTGACAGCTGCATGGCCAGTCACATTATACTTTATTTATTCAGGAAATCTCATTTAGATCTGGTTTGAGAGAAAATGGAGAACAAATAAGACAATTCAATTGCTACAAGCAGTCATCACACACACAAATATGATTTAAAATGTCAGCGTGTAGAAGTTTAAAGTGCCTCAGAGAAATGAGTCTAACCTCAGTTTGTTTTGCAGTTGGCACGAAAAAGCTGATCTCTTCTGTAATCTGATGTCAGAGTTTTTAGGTCTGAACTCAACTAAAGATTAAATTTGGTGTCAGCATTTCAGAAACCGTCCTCAACACACAAAAGCTTTGCAGACATGAACTATAAATAAACCACAACACCAAAAACTAAATCACGTTTTACTTTCTATTCATCTCACTTTCATTTTTAAAGCGTAAGGCAGATTTTTTTAAAATGGTGAATGTTTCCTTTATGATTCAGCATTCACGGTGATGCTAATATTTCACACTGTAGTAAATATCACTTGTAATACTGACTGAACGTTGACACTTTTTAACCACGACTAACAGCAGAGGAAGTCACTCAGGGGCACCAGTTCAATCGGACACCACTTTATCTGTTGCACCTGCTGCTGTAACAGTATCTGCTACCTCCATCGAGTCAGACCAAATTATTACTGCGGCTCTGGAGTCGGAGGCTGTATCTGTACAGGGGTGAGGTGGAGGTTTATACAAAATTTACAACAGAGCCCCCACGATCGATTATCCACCAGACACCGGAATCAACAGGTTACGTTTGGCTTGAACTCATCATTTATCTAGCTAACCGACACGCGCCGCTGAAGGAAAAAAAAAACTCCTTAGCTATATTTTTACACCCTAACACAAAAACAAATGTTTGGATGAAACTCACCCTACTCCACCTTAAATGTCTCCCACCGCATTTATTTTCACACTCAAGTTGAAAACCGAAGACTTTGCGAGCGGGCCGGCAAACACAAACGCAGTGTATTAAACAGAGTTAGCTTCCCCGCCCGTGTGTACCGTAAACGCCTCAGTGTGCCGTTCAGAGTTAATTTCCATCAAAGCTTTGTGTTTACCTTCAGTTTGACTCTTTAGCTTCCCTCTGAGTTTCACAGCCTACACCCAACACCGCTTAAAGGGGACGCAACGAAGTGCTAAAACACCTCTCAGAAGTTGAATATAAAACCGAAAGTTCTGTGGATAATATATATTGTTAAGTGTATACAGAGCTTATGTTTTGTTATATATCTATATGTATGTTTACCGTGTCTCTCATAACATTTACCGAATTATTGTATTTTTAGCGCATTCGCAATGACAAATCCAACTAACGTCTGCCTCGGAACTTTGATCACCGCTTTTCTTTCTCATCGGCGGTATTTTGGCACAACACCGGAAGTGTGACGTTTGGAGAGGCCGCCCCCTCTCATTCATTCAACACGGTGCAGTATGGCCGGATTTATGTATTCTATTTTAAAATTTCGCAGCAAAATTTAGCAGACATGGCTACAAAGCGCAAGGTAGAGGTGATTGTGCCCGCAGAGGAAAGCGACCAGCTCCTCATTCGTCCACTGTGAGTGCATTTGTATTTTATATAAATAAAGGTTTTGAGTGACCCCTTCAATATGAAATCATAATAACAAATAAATACATGTGACGTTAGCCTGAATGCTGTTGCCTCATGTAACTTCAGGGGTGCTGGTCAGGAGGTTGGGAGGTCATGCATCATTCTGGAGTTCAAAGGAAGGAAAATTATGGTAAATATTTTTCTCTTGACTCTATGATAGTATTAAGTATGCTACTATGTGACTTAAAATAGACAAAATGTTCAATATTCCTTAACCCCATCACGTATCAATGAAGTTATATAGTACAGCATGCAGTTCTATGTTCTCACATTGTACAGGCTGTAATATCCAGGCTGTTTTTTATTGTTTGATATTTTTCATTGCTCCATTATTATCTTATTGTGTCCTGTATTGATTTCATGTACTCTTTCCAGGACCCCCTGGAAAGCTGTATTGATACTGAGCAGATTATCCTGGGTGAAATAAATCATTTTTTTTTTATTTGTATTGGGCAGCTGGACTGTGGTATCCACCCTGGCTTGGAAGGAATGGATGCTCTCCCCTACATAGACTTAATCGACCCAGCTGAGATAGATCTGCTGCTCATCAGCCAGTGAGTCTTCCCCTTTATGTGTTGAGCCATCACACATTCTTCTGCTTGTATTCTATTTTGATTATATCCTAAAATATAGTTACAGACATGTCATGTGATGTATGCATCCTCTAACCAGTTTCCACTTGGATCACTGTGGAGCTCTGCCCTGGTTCCTCCAGAAGACCAGCTTTAAAGGCAGGACCTTCATGACGCATGCCACCAAAGCTATCTACCGCTGGCTACTGTCAGACTACGTCAAAGTCAGGTACATGCAGGAGCACTCATCCTCATGTGACACTTCAAATTGATAAATGTACCTGCAATAATTCTGTCTTGGTTTAATTGCAGCAACATTTCTGCAGATGACATGCTGTACACTGAGACTGACCTGGAGGAGAGCATGGATAAGATTGAGACCATTAACTTCCATGAGGTGAAGGAGGTGGCTGGAATCAAGTTCTGGTGCTACCACGCTGGTCATGTGCTGGGGGCTGCCATGTTCATGATTGAAATAGCTGGAGTCAAGGTAATGGCTCCTATTTTTATATATAATAATTTGTCCTGTCAATGCGTACAAATTAAGGTCCATTGTCTGTCTGCTTTTCCCCTCTGAAGCTGCTGTACACAGGAGACTTCTCTCGACAAGAGGACAGACATCTGATGGCGGCGGAGATCCCAAGTGTCAAACCTGACATCTTGATCATAGTACGCCACATACTAATTCACATCCAACACTGCTTTTAACGGATCAACAACACAATAAGTGCTGTTCGTCTTTCTGCAGGAGTCGACCTACGGCACCCACATCCATGAAAAGAGGGAGGAGCGTGAAGCTCGGTTCTGTAACACGGTACATGACATAGTCAACAGGGAAGGCCGCTGTTTAATCCCTGTGTTCGCCCTGGGACGGGCCCAAGAGCTGCTGCTCATCCTGGGTGAGAGGTCATGTGTAGAGCTGAATAAATACAGGCATGCGCCAGCCTACAAATCATTCTCCAGACAAAGAGCCCCCAAAAGGGCAGTTTTAACCAAATACAACAACATTATTAGCCGTTAGCTTCTATGCTTTCATTTATTACCCTTTATCATGGAACGCTTAATGTTTGTATTGTGTTACCCTTCTCAGTTTTGTATCTGTGTTCTGTTCAATATGAGGAGCCTGTGAGACTGTGTTTCTCTCCTGTAGATGAGTACTGGCAGAACCACCCAGAGCTCCACGACATCCCCATCTACTACGCCTCATCCCTGGCCAAGAAGTGTATGGCCGTGTACCAGACCTACGTCAACGCGATGAACGACAAGATCCGGAAAGCCATCAATATCAACAACCCTTTTGTCTTCAAGCACATCAGCAACCTCAAGGTGGAGAGCGCCGCAGATACAGACAGCCAGACTTACTGCTGAATGTCCTTAACCGTGGTGTCGCTTCTTTCCAGAGCATGGACCACTTTGACGACATCGGCCCCAGTGTGGTGATGGCGTCTCCGGGTATGATGCAGAGCGGCCTCTCCAGAGAGCTCTTTGAGAGCTGGTGCACTGACAAGAGGAACGGGGTCATCATCGCTGGATACTGCGTCGAGGGCACACTGGCCAAGGTGAGATGACAGCAGGGCGGCAGACAAAGTGTTTTTTTGGGTTAATAACAGGCAGAAGCATCCAGTCTCTTGGATAACAGCGTGTTTGTGTGCTTTTTGCAGCACATCATGTCAGAGCCGGAGGAGATCACCACCATGTCAGGACAGAAGCTGCAGCTGAAGATGTCAGTGGACTACATCTCCTTCTCTGCCCACACTGACTATCAGCAGACCAGCGAGTTCATCAGGGCTCTCAAACCACCACATGTGGTAGAAAATATATATATATATTGATTTGTGTTTACAATTCTCAGTCGTTCATACTTTGTATGAGCTGTAAATGAAAATCCTTGATTCTTCTGTCTATGTGTTACCTTCAGATCCTGGTCCACGGGGAGCAAAATGAGATGGCCCGGCTGAAGGCTGCACTGATCAGGGAGTATGAGGATAATGATCAGGTTCACATCGAAGTCCACAACCCTCGCAACACAGAGGCTGTCACCCTCAACTTCAGAGGAGAGAAACTGGCCAAGGTCAATAGACTGCCTCTCTGTCTCTGCCCTTTTTTATTAGATTTCATGGTCTGACATCACTTTGGACTTCATCTGTCTTTACAGTGCTGCGTCACGATTATTGCATTTGTTAAATGACCCTGTGCCAGTTGTTCTAAAGGTTTAACACGATAAGTCCACTCTGAAACTGGAGTTACTGAGCGCCACTCCTCCTCTTAGGTGATGGGATCTCTGGCTGATAAGAAGTGTGTTCAGGGCCAGAGGGTTTCAGGCATACTGGTGAAAAAGAACTTCAACTACCACATCCTCAATCCCTCTGACCTTTCGAGTGAGTATTTTTTTAGTTCTCCAAACTGCCCCAGAGGTGTATGTTAGACACTTGTTCTCTTGCTGCGGCACTTCAGAACCCAGATTCCAAAAAAGTCGGGATGCTGTGTAAAACAAATAAAAACAGAATGCTAACATATGCAAACGAGGTGTGTTAACTGACCGTGGTTTTACGGAGTAATATCCTCTATACAATCATGTGTTCATACCCAATCATGATACTATTGCCTGTTATCGATGAACCTGTTTACCTGTGGAATGTTCCAAACAGGTGTTTTTGGAGCATTCCACATCTTTCCCAGTCTTTAGTTGCTCCTGTCTCAACTAGTTTGAACCATGTTCAAATTCAGAATAATCATAATAATCAAGTTGTTGAGGTAAAACATGGAATATATTGTCTTTTTACTGATTTCAATTGATTACTTGTCAAAAAAGATTGGAAAGTTATCACATTCTGTTTTATTCATGTTTTACACAGCGTCCCAACTTACTTTGTGTTCTGGGTTGTACAACCGTCTCCCTGCTCAGTTGAGCACACTGCTATCCCTCCGTCTTTTAACATTTGACAAAAGAGCGAGGCATCATGAAGTGACCTGATGTGTCCGTTCTGCAGCCTACACAGAGCTGGCCATGAGCACAGTGAAACAGTCCCAGGCCATCCCCTTCACTGGGCCTTACTCACTGCTCGTCTGCCATCTGAGGAACCTCACAGGTGAGGCTGCTTATATGTGCCGTTACCAGTCTCTGCACTGATTGGAGTGTATACATGGAAACTTTGATTGGGAGTTCACACCATACTGACTGTGGAGATCTCATGTCTCAGGTGATGTGGAGGAGCTGGATGGAACCGAGAAGAACACTTTGAAGGTCTTTAAAAACATCACTCTGATTCACGAGGTCGGCATGGTGCTGCTGGAGGTGAGCAGTCAGCCAGCGGTGGTCCACATGCAGGATAGCAGGACTTTGCTGTGTTCAGACATGGCTGTTTATTGTCCTGTGCTATATATTCACCCAACTTTCCTTTCTCTCTCTCTCCCTCCTCTTTCAGTGGATAGCTAACCCTCTCAATGACATGTATGCTGATGCCGTCACCACTGTTGTGCTGGAAGTTCAGTCAAACCCAAAGGCTCAGAAAGGTCGGTACAGCGAGCAGATATGCATGTTTTTTTCATCTAAAAAATCTTTGGTTTTGAATGCTTAATGGACTGAAGGAAGAATACAACAAGTCACTTGTTTTATTTGAACTTATTTACTGAAAAAAAATTCCATTGTGTCTCAATGCCATGCAGTTTGTTCTTTTCTCACATGATGTAATTTGTGTTATATCAACAGTCATGGAGACCCAGAATACCATTCTGGACATGGACATCTTCCAAAGCCGACTAGGAGTCATGTTGCAGTGAGTGGCACACCAGCCATCTAATCCATGCTCAGTTGCTTTAAACATTGTATACATGGATGGATCAGTGTGTTTGTCTACTGTAATATACTGTGAAATGTCACCAGGAATAACAGTTTCTCAGCTGATCTTTAGCTATAACATCTCGGCTCTCTGTCTGTCTTAAGGGACATGTTTGGAGAGGAATGTGTAGATTTCAGCGATGGTAAAAACATCTCTGTGACAGTCGACGGGAAGACGGTTCACATTTGCTTGGAAACGAGGGTGAGCAGCAGAACAGAGCAGTGCAATTCTTCTTCTTTCATCATGCTCACTGACCTCCTCTCCCTCCCCATCAGTCGGTGTGCTACGAAGATGAAGGCACAGAGGACGACTCCCTGAGAGAGATGGTGGAGCTGGCAGTGCAGCGGCTCTATGATGCCCTCAACCCAGTCATCTGAGGGCAGGGACGGGACTGCAGACGTGTTCGTAAGCAGAACACTTCGACAAATGCAGAGAGTGTTAGAAGGTAACCAGCAGCTTAAAAACTGGATATCATGTATTCCCAAGAATCATAGGGACTGGTCTGACAGATCAGTCTGACGTCCATATTTCTACACCTCCGGCGCATACACTGTGCCCGGTTTGGTGTAATTGATCGCCTCAGTAACCGATCCGAGTCCCACCTCATGAATGCAACTGGGAAAGACTTGATTGGCCTTTTACTAATGACTTAAACGTTAAGGAAAGGTTATGATCTGTGACCTCAGAGCTACCATGTGAGAACATAAAACAAATAAGCTGCGCAGATAGGACTTTATAGAGTTTTGTTTTCTGTAATGCAAGCACTTTTAATATATTTAATAAGTTAACTGTATTTGTGTAGATGCACTGTAGGTTTTATTTGACCTGAGTTTGCTACTAATGTGCACTGATGACGGATTTGTTTACTTCTGTGATGTGAAACTGTGAATTTCTCTCTGGACTAAATGTTTGTGTTCATGACATGTTTGAGAAAGACTTGAATCACTGAACAATTAAACCACGTTGGTCAGTTAATTCATCAGCGTCAGTGTTGTTGATGGAGCAAACAAAAGCGTGCAACATTTTTTCATTTATTAGTTCACTATCAGGACAATACAACAATTGATTTTTTTCATTTTTTTTTACAATAAATGTCATTCAAGGCACATTCTTTAACTTACAGTTCCTGTAATGCCCGTTTATTGGGCTCTCGAGGTACAACTGATCCACACATCCCATACTTCCTGATATTGCGACAAATATTTTATAAATAGCAATACCTTAAATCAATTAAAACTTGCCCTACCATTAAAAATAAAGAAATCTGACAGACAGATGACTTTATAAAAGCTAAAGGAGTGGAGACATGGCACCACCTTCCTCTGTCAGTGTGTACACTCAGTATTTGTAGACCACATTTAAAGACAAGCCCTGCAGAACAGTAATTACTGCTGAGTACAACTTCAATAGTTTTGGGTCCTGACTCAAATGTTTCCATCAAAAAACAAATTCCTAATGAGAATTTTGTCATTTTTAAACAATTTTATTCTGTTCTTGTATGGCTGCTTGAGTTTTGACAACAATTAACATTTGAGAAGTTTGGCTACTTCTGCTGAAAGTAGAAAGTCCTCAAAGCAAAGCATTGAAAAAGAAGAATTTTGGTAAGAAAAGATACCCCTGCTGCTGGGTGTCACATGAGTGACGAAGGCCATGCCAAGCTCAAACCGGTGCACAGAAACATCTCAGCAACCAATGAATACTGTGCAGATGCAGGATTGCAAACTGAAGAACTGAAACATAAACATTTCAGTCCAGTCTTGAGAGCAGCTTTTACAAAATTGCACAGTGTTACATTGAACATAAGTATGACATTAAGCCATCCACTATTTTGTCCACGTCCCCCTGCGTAGAGAGGTCAGAGGACAGATCAAGACAGTCTTCAACAGTCATGTGAACTGTGTCGTTTTTTGTTTTGTTTTTTTGTTCCATTTGTAGTGTGAAAGGTCATGATGATTCAAGGGACCCATAACACATCCCCATTAAATTGCTCAGAATTCCTCCTAACTGAACCCTTCATCTCGCCTTCATGCTGAAGAACAACACCATGGCCACACCCAGCATAATACAAAGTCCCATCTCCATCATGCTGGCAATCTTATTTTCAACCGCATCTTCTTGCCTCTTCAGCATCTCCTCTTTGCGTAATCTGGCGTCCCTTTCTTTCCGCAGCTGTTCGCTGTAGTGGGCCTTGAAAAACTTGTCGAAATCGAAGATGCCTCCTCGGCCCTCTGCGCCCATCACAGACCGGCTTCTGGCTTGCCGCTTGGTGGAGCTCCCTGTGGTGTCCTTACCGGAGGGTCTGGCTGTTGCAACGAGGTCTGACAGACTCAGCAGACCCCGGTCGTACTTCCTCCTCAATGACTTGTTGCCCAGCACGGTGTAGGCCTCGCTGATCTCAGAGAAGCGGACAGTGGCCTCCTCGCTGCCGGCGTTTCTGTCCGGGTGGAAGATGAAGGACTGTTTGTAGTAGGCTGTTTTTACCTGGGCTTGAGTGGCGGTGGGCAACACCTCCAGGATGTCATAGTAGCCTGTTTTGGATTTGTAAAGGGGCTCGGATCGGGTTTCTTCGCCGCTGTAAGATCTGATAAACACGAATTGTCCGTGTCCCCAAGGCCGACTCGCGAGGCTCTGCGCTCGGTGACTCGACCTCCCAAACTTATCATAACTCCGGTGCCGAGGGAGATGTCTATCTATGAATTGAACCGGGGTCTTGTTGGAAAATAAACACTCTTTGTTAAATCCAAGGTAGTAAAATTCAGCGACATTTCCGTTTCCACAAACATTATCAAACAGTGGTGTTATCGTTAACCTTGTGCAACTGTCCTGTGAAACTCCAACAGTCCTTCCGTCCGCAGCATTTTCGGCTCGATACAGTTCGCCATTTTGGATATCACCCAGCAGAAACCCGGCCGACAGAGACGAGGCTTTTATTGCACGTTTACTTTGCTTGTTCTGACTTTTCAGGAGGTAACGATTACTTGTTTTGGGTGCAATGTCGTACGCTCCCCTTTGGATTCGTTGCCTGACCGCTGCCATGTTTGGAAGGAGTAGAAGAAGAAAACTGTTTTCCGCGATTCTGACGGAGGACCGTCTTGCTGCAGCGCCCCCAGTGGTGGGAATGAAAAGGGCAAATCAAAGATTGCTTGATCCAAAAAAAACAAAGGTTCTGCTATCTTGTACAGCCACTTACAACAAACTTCTATGCAGATAAATTTTGTTTGAGAAATTTAAAAAATGTGCAACATATTAATACTCTTTACAAACAGATATATTTCTTGAAAAAGGGGAAAATAATAATGTGTTTGATTCCAGGTAATTACTGCCATAGCAAGTTCGTTGAATGTGCAAAAATGTGAAATTTCATATTATTCAACATACATTTTTTTTTTTTTTTACACCTAGGTAAAACTAATGTAGCAAAACAGTCCTACAATAAATCCTACCTTCACGAACGTTGGGTTAGAAGGGTGTTAATTCAACTCTCTGATCATTTTGGAGGCTATTGTTTGTAGTGCTGCTCAACGGTATTGCATTATACAGAAAAGTATTTCTGTTATTTAGCCTACCCTCATTGAATTTTGGCTTTTTGAAAAAATTTGAAAAAAAAAAAAAAATATGTGATAGTTGGCCAGGTTTTGCTTTGTCCATTTTTTTTCTCTTTTTAGATGGAAATAATGCAATAGTAAGTCACATTTTTGAGTCAGTATCTAATTATCATGAGTATTTATTTTATTTGTTTTACTTTTGTCATTCTGAAAATTTCTATTTTTTGTCTTTCCTGATGAGACGGGCCTCCAAAAATATAAAAAAATCACGTTTTTTGTTTGTATTTCAGAATTCTATCTAACATGTAAAATAATAGGAAGAATAAAAATAAGAATGGTGTAGACTTTTATTATGAAGTAGGGTAACACCCCCCCCCCACACACACCCTATAACCGGAACTTCCGGTGTGTGCAGCTCAGCCACTTCCTACCAACAAATACAAGATGTCCAAGTTGAAAACAATAATTTGGCCTAAAGTGATTTTATTCGGGGACTCCATAACACAGGTTAGTCATGCACGAAAATCGATTTTGAAGACGTTAATTATGATTATATTTCATATTGTCAACTAACTCTGTCAGTTAGCCTTAGCTGCTAGCTTGCTAGCTTAAGTTTGGCTTTAACAAAGCGGTGCTGTTGATTCTCTCAGTTTTCATTTCAAACCAATGGTTGGGGTGCAGAAATTGCCAGCAAACTAGAGAGGTAAGTAGTTCCCATATTTTGGTTGATTTGTTTTAGTCGTAAGTTAAGTGCTCAACTAATGTCTCATTTGTCACCTCAGATGTTGGTAACAATCGCCCAAAGTTGTGAACAGAAATGGTACTGATGTGGGTTTTTTTTATGTAAGCAACCAGTCTTTGTGCCTTTGACTAAAATCAGAACATGACATGTTTTGCCTTCAGAAAATGTGATGTTGTAAACAGAGGACTGTCTGGCTACAACACCAGATGGGCCAAGATCATTCTCCCTCGCCTCATCAACAGTCACGACTCAGCAGACAACAGCATAGCTGCGGTCACTGTCTTCTTTGGAGCCAACGACTGTGCACTGGAAGGTACAATGACACTGAGTCTGCAATGAGGATGTGTAGTGATGCTACAGTATCTGATATCATACTCTGCACTTCTCTGGTTTGGATGAATGAAATCAGTGTTGCGACATGGAAATACTGTCACTAATGATTAATGATTGTTTCCTAATGTTTCGGTGTGATTTGTGCTCCTGTCATGCAGATAAAAACCCCAAACAGCACATCCCTGTGCAGGAGTATTCAGAGAACCTGAAGGAGATCACCAGGCTTCTGGCGTCAGCTGGAGTGTCAGCAGACAAAGTGATCTTCATCACCCCTCCGCCTGTTCATGAGGCAGCCTGGGAGAAGGAGTGCATTTTGAAAGGTTGCGCTCATTCAGTTTTTCTTCTGTCATTTTTGTATCGTCACACAGACTGTTTTTATGCTGCAGGCCGACAAAGATGATGAGTGCTTCTTCGTGTCTTTTCCAGGATATCCTCTCAATCGCCACAACTCTGCAGCGGGGCAGTATGCCCAGGCCTGTGTGCAAGCTGCCGGTCAGTGTGGCACGGATGTCCTGGACCTCTGGACACTCATGCAGAAAGATGGACAGGTGATTAGTGCTTGTCATTGTCCCTTCTCTGTGTTGTTAGAGGCCACTGTAACATGAAATTCTCACACATCTTGTCTTGTGCTCTGCTCCACAGGACTACACAGTCTACCTGTCTGACGGGCTACATCTCTCAGAGAAAGGAAACCAGTTTGTGGCTCAACATCTGTGGGGTCTGCTGGAGAGTCGCGTGGCCGACCTGCCCTTCATCCTGCCCTACTGGGGGGACGTTGATGCCAAGAATCCTGAGAGCAGCCTCCTCTGTGAACAGTGAAGGCTTTGGAGAACACACAGGGCTGGACAGTCTGAGGAGAGCGAATCAATCACCAGCATTCATGTGTTGTACTTATTCTAAAGTCCTGAGAGACTGACACTGGACTGCATTTCTGCTACAATGAAGCAGCTGTGCTTTGTATAAATCAGACATGAGATCATGTATTAATGTTTAAAATGCACAATAAAGATTTTTATTTTGAGATTTGTGTAGGTAATACAAGCAAGACACACAAGGGTGGCCATTTATATGCACAGAAACATTAAGAATATACACATCAGAATGAATTACACAGGACATGTGCTTGTTGTGTAATGCTTCACATCCATCCAGGAGAGTCAATGTTAGCCACAGTCTACTCTTCTTTTCTTGACCTACGTTTAAATACATATTCTACAGTTGTAACATGTGACACAGCAGGCAGCAGTGGTGAGACGGCATTAAATGAGAGGTCCATAACTCACACTGGCGCAAGGACAGAAAACCAAGCAGAAAAATCACATTCAAGCACCTCATGCAGTTTCTTTTAAATTTTAATCAGGATTGTCCAGATTAATGTTCGACTACTGGGAGTTTTCATGTGCACATAATAAGTCTGCTAGGAACAGTTAGGCACAAACTCTGAAAAGGCACCATGTTGTTTAGTACAGAGCTCAAACCACGCAGACATGACAAAAAAAAAATCCGTGTAACACAGAGGGAGACCATCACTTGATGCCTGCAAAATGTTACATCCTAAGCACAAAGGGGGCTCAATATTACAGAAGCCTGGCAGTTTTAAAAGAAACCACTGATGACACAGAGCACAGCAAGAACTTGTACAACTTATTTCAATCCTCCAGTGATGTGAGAAATACTTCCAAGTGCAGTTATGACACAGATTCTGGTCATTTTTAGGTCAAAGTTCAGCATTTGCCGCTTAATATATCACACTGAAATGTTTCCTTTTAAGGGAAAATAACAATAATACATCCTTCACCTGTTGAATGGTCAGTGGAGTGAACTGCTGAGACTGAGGCAAGGCTGAAACTTAACATAATGCTTTGGTAGCTTTATGATCCACAATCATAGCTCACTTTATTTTTTAACGTGACTCTCTGGCAAAGGCAGATAACCTTGAGGTCAATGTAATTTGTTCTCCCTTTTCTTTGTTCATGGACAATTTAGAAACCATTCAGCAACTGGGTCATGCCTACAAGATAATTTAACTGTAGATTCATTTCCACAGACCTACTCAGAACTCTCAGGCTTCACTGGGTCAAGGACCCCCCCACCTCACTAAAAAAAGGCACCACAGGCACAAAAAAAACACGAAGTCACCCTCACTATTTCACTTGCAGTCACAAGGGTTTGAGACTTCTACTCTACATCTAGTGTTGGCTGAAATGTTGGTCTTAGTTTTGTTAATCACCTACTGTACAAAATGTGATGCTACTACCTTTCAACACCTGGCGTCTGTGATTTGTCATAAGAAAAATTTATACGATGCGGCATGTATGTGCATGTTCCCTAAAACACGTATCAGTACTGGTCGTTTGCTCTCAGCACTCTGTCTCTTTAGTGTCAATGCAGTCCTGCCTCTTGAGGCGCCGCCGGTCCCTGGCTGGCTGGTTCTGTTCTGTCAGATCCTCGTAGGAGGATTTCGTAGCCGACGAGCAGGCTCCTGCGGTTGTGAAATCGTCCGACAGGCCCTCCTCTCCCAGGTGAGAGTCGCTGCTGGTGTCCTCCTGGATGGTGGCCATCCGCAGCCCCCCTGCGCTGTCCGGGGTGGGGCCGCAGCTCGGGCCGGGGGCCGGGGTACTGCTGCTTGCCGCGGGAGTGGCCCCGACCTGACTCAGCTGCTGAGGCTGTGGGTGCTGGGAAGAGGGCGCGGTCCGGCCGGCGGAGGAGGAGGGAGGCTGAGGAGGCTTGACGATGCGCACGGATGCTGACTCGAGGTTGCTCAGCATTTCTTGACTCTGAAGAGCAAAGAGCGACATATGAGACCGAAGCATCTCAAAGCTGACTGGCTCTGACTGAGGTGGGATCCATTCCCTTTTTACTCCATTCTGCTCAGATTAGACCATCAGATATTTCCCTCTTTCCCAGTTTCCCAGTTAAACATCTACAAAGTTTTATCAAAACCCTAAAGCTGCTTCCATTATATTTTAAGAGAAATTAAGTAACATCTCTTGCTATCTCCATCCCATTATAATCCCTAGCACCCCATTTAAAGTGGGAATGAGTAAAACAAACATTTCTCACAGTGGACAGATTGTGTTGTAGAACAGAGGTGGAACGAATATCAATAATGGCTGCAGTCCAATTAGGAGTACAAGGGGCCTGACACTGTGCAAGCTGGCTCACTTGTAGGACTTAGTGTCATACCTAAATGGAATTAAGCCATCGTTAATGTTATTAGTTGCACCTGTACTTTTCCTGCTTTGACAAGTCAAAATGTCTGCCATGAGAAAGGTCTGTAGAGGAATGTACCCTCAGTCTCCAGGTGTTCCCAGTCAAACCTAAAAAAGGACGTAACACAGTGCAGACAGCCACTGAAAAAAGAAAAGCTAAGGGTAAAATTAAAAAAAATAAATAAATAACGATCACCTAAAGGGCAACACCCTCTTCATGTTGTGGCTTTGAACAGCAGCAGATGCAAACTTAAAATGTTGACACACATTGCCTCAGATTTCACAAATGACAACAAGGTGCAACCTGTTCAGTCCTCTCTCTGTTTGAATACTCCTAAAATGCCATCTTGCTTTCTTGAAGTAATTTCTGATCAGACTCTGCATGGACGACGTGCACAGAGGAACACATTTACAGCTGTTCATGTATGAGCTTTAGTTTTCTTCATCAGCCGCTCTCACTTCGTCTCTCAGATGAAAATGACACAGGTGAGTTTGAGGGCTGGAAATGTGCAACTAGATCAGCGATTACGTCAAGGAGTAAGTGACTGCAGGAGTATCCCAAACGTGGGCCACCGACCATGCACCACCATGGACTCAATGGCAACGCACTGCAACACCAAACCATGGCGCACACACTCACCTATGGCGGGAGCTCTACTACAAACTTCCACCATCTGCTGCAGTTCCAATGAGAATGGAAAGGGCCAAGGCAAAGAGTCATGGACAGGTCATTTGGAGTTTGAACCCAGCAGTGACAGTGAGGCCCTAACTGACAAATAATCTGACCACTAGCTCACGTTGCCTGAAGCTCGAGCTTCTGAATCCATTCACGTCCTGCTCTGGCCCTGTATTTTCAAGAATATCAGCCAATTTAGCACCCGATGTCTCAGGACTGGGAATGATGCTACAAAAATGTTTCTTGGGTTTGAGAGAGTGAATGTTTTGTACAACCCTGATTACAAGAAAGTTGTGACGCTGTGTAAAACATCAATTAAAAACAGAATGCAATCACTTGCAAAATAACTGCGTTTACACAGCGTCCCCACTCTTGATATTGGGGTTGTAGTAGCAGATATTGAACATCATAGAGAATAAATATTAGTTAATATTGTAGGTATTATAAAGTGTTTAATGCTCAAAAGCTCAGCTAATCTGCACACAGGACTGTGTGCATGAGGTTTGATAAGGTCACAGTGGCCTGCAGCACAAGCAAAAAACCCACAACTGTTATCAGATGTTAATTCAAATACTTCAAAATCCTGACTGGTGCACAAAATACATAACATCACCTTTTTTCCCAAATGGAGCTGTGATACTACACTTTTAACTTTAGCACACTGTGTTGTGTTCATGTCATGTACTGCTCCTCCTAACCATTATCGAATAGGAGAGAAAGTTCGGTGTTAAGAACACAAGAAGCTAATTCTTATTTTATTGTTGGTAATTTAAACTTATTTATTTTCCCCTCATCACAATTTTTACCAAATTGACATGTTCTAACACCTAGTTTAATGGTGACAGATGATGCACGGATCCAGAAGAAAGGCAAATACCTAAACCTGACCAATCACCCTCATGCTCCAATTAAAGATGTCAGTGTGTGTTTAACAAAACAATGTGGGATTGTGTTAGTTTGGTTAGTGTGGCAGCAAGGCTAGTGCACAGGAGCATATTGTATGGGGGCACTTGAGAGATAAGAAACTTACACTTGGCGGGTAGTAGAAGCATTTTGTGTTCTCCTCATACTGCTGGTCAAGTCGTTTGTCCTGCAGAAAGAAGCACAAGAGGAGAGGACTGTCAGTATCTGACAAAGTAAAAGAATAAAGGTCATCACTGCAGCTGATGAAGAAGAGCTCTAGCTTCAACCACAGAGCTACAGAATGTGAAAAGGAGCAGATACTGAGAACTAGTATGAATTGATGTCCACCAGTTTCTTACCACGCAGTGAACCAGGATACTGAGAGGAATCCAGAAGATGAGGGAAAACACCACCACAGAGCCCACGATGTTGTCAGCCAGGAACTTCCCTGATGGAGAGGTGGCGGTGAGAAAAAAAAAGCATTTCCATCATTACATCAGGGGGAAAGCGTGTTGCTGCTAGCTAACGGTGTACCTCTGACTGAAAGTGAGTGTTCCTGACAATAAATGGAGAGTTTTATACATGCTTATATTGCTTTATTGTATTTTCACTCCCATGTTTGTCATTCGTAATGCAACTTAAGAGTTATAGGTGTAAATTACAGCTGCTGGCAGGGCTGCGCTGCTGCTGGAACTGGCAGACTTTGTCATGTCAGCAAATATCAGATTGTTGTCAGAAGAAATCAATATAATAACATATTGTGGTGAAACTTGTGATTTACTCCCCTTAGCTGTAACCAACTCACCAAATGTATTAATGTCCAGCTTGTCAATAAAATCCCACAACCTCTCGATCACGTCCTGCACCTGCTTCATGCACTTTCCCTGTTTTAACAAGAGACAGTTGACACTCTCAAAACAGCCAAATAAAGCAAAAATCAATAAACTCACTGTGACATTCATAGTTTGAAAGAACTTTCAGGGTTGGCCTGTGTTAGCAACTAAAAAAAAAATGACTAAATGTGATGGAAACATGTCTGTAGAGGGAAGATTTGTTGACTCACGCCCTCGTCACAGAAGCCCACAGTGCAGGGTTTTCCTTTGCGAAGGAACAGGAAACTGCCATTTGTCTGGACGAAGGGAGAGCAGGCGCCATCTCTTCCCCTGCAGCACACTTTACAGGAGTCCTCTGTCTCTGCAAGCAGAAGAGGAGATTAGCTTCAATGACAATTCACTTTTATGTTTGCAAAATTGTAATAACTGTACTCTATAATATAACATTGGCAATGCACACATTAACATTGTTTTTTTTACTACAGAGATTAAAAGATTCATTCAGACATGTGAACAATCACTTCATATGTCTTGAATGAGCTACTGACATCTGAAAAAAATCCTGTATTTAATGTTAATTTTCCAGGAAGCAATGAAACAACTGAGTTCAGCAGAAATAGGTTTGAGTTTAACTGATTTTAAAGGTTTTCATAAACCCAAGGCTTTTAGGACTTTCATCTACTGGAGAACCTTTTAATCCTTCAACAGAAAAGAAAGCTAAAGAGCGATCTCTTCAATTTAGCCTTCAACTGGCTTTGACTTTCCTGACAAAGAAACTTTCACATTTATGCCCTGCTGCAATACTTGTAAAATGTTATTTTACGTGTTTTAATGTATTCTATGTACTCCATCTTCTATGTACTTCTCTATGTATTTCTCTCCTGGACCTCCAAGATCACTGGGAATCTACTGTTTTACAGCTCAGATTGGCAGGATCCACAACATTAGTCAGACAATCCACCAAAAGCTTTTATCAGTTTGGGGCTCTTGCACATTTTCCCCCTGATTTTGTGACAATTCACTGCTCTTTACCGTTGCAGGCGCAGGACTGCAGGTTCTGCATGGCCTCACAGAAAGGGTTGCACTCCCCATTGAGACACCGGCCATTGTCAACACACGTCGTGTTGTCATCAGCGTTTTCAGGAGGTGGACACTGACTGCTGTTGCCTATCAGTAGAAGAGGGATGCAGTTTTTCAAGGTATTTCTACTGTATAAATCACTGCAGTTCTTGTATCTCACCAGCAGGAGGCACTCACCTGTGCAGGAGGATATGCCTTTACAGGTCGCACTAATGGCTTCCTGGCACCTTGTTCCTGCCTGCTCAAACTTGCACTTCCTACAGCAAGGGCTGTTTCTGTCACTGTGGAGAGAACAGACACATGTAAATGCATGAGTGACACAAACTAGCCCCACAAAGACTTTCTGGTTCACTCAGCATTTGAGTGTGTACAAAGACTGGACAAGTGTTTTGTACAATTCAACCTGTCTTTTGGATCTCATACCTGCATTGTGCACCACGTTTGAATTTGCAGTCGGATGAGCAGCAGGCGTCATCGTTCAGGTGAAGGAGCCCAGGGTCGCACTCCTCCCCCTCCTCCACTCTGGAGTTCCCACATACCTTACTGTTCCTCTCCTTGAAGCACACAGGGGCCTTGAAACGTAACGTCTTTCCTACGGAGATCTTACTGCAGTTGGAGAAACGCTGTGGGAGAGGGGGTGAAGTAGACGGTTGTGAGATATTAAAAATGACTGTAAATCTGTTTCTGATGCAAAACAATTCTACGGATATTTACTCAAATAGCTGCGAAACTATGATGCTTCCACCTGCAACAGATGCATCTTTTTTGACATGACGCATCTCAGTTTCTTTGACGTTGTATGCATTTTTGTTGATGCACACTGTTGTGACTCAAGATTTGGTTTTGCAGATATCTTTAAGAGGGTCTAGCTTCAAGTGCAGAACCAGTCACAAAGGACAAACAGCAGCACTTCCAAACCTTAAACTGCAGCATAACTCATATGCATATTAGCTGTTGAGGCCAATGGTGGAGGAGGTACAGTACACTGACTGTCTATCATTATATTTCACAGGAACAACTGTGACTCACAGTTATACAACACTCTGTAGATTAAGCAACTCATTTAGAAACAGAATTCACACTTCAGTTACACTTTGCATCATTAACTCTGTGTATCCTCATACCTGTCAGCAGAGTTTGTTATATACCAAGATTTATATCAGTGCTTCAGTTTGGGAGCGTACCTTGTTGTTGACATGGTCTCCGCTTACAGCAATCGGGTACATGACATACTTGCCCCCGTGGTCGTCACTGGGAGCACAGTATGGGATGTTGTCGGGATCGTGCTCCGCTCCGAAGTTATGGCCCAGCTCATGAGTGGTCACCAAATCTGCCTCCTGATGGGATACAAACACCAAATGGTCTAATGTGAGGTCTTCATTCAACAGAAAGATGTTGGTGTTTAACTACCAATAACATGGATTTCACTGAAAAAAAACATGCATTTTATCATAAAAGCTAGAAATACACAGTCAACCAATAGATCCCAAGTCTCAACACTTCCTCCAGCTTAAACTTAGCTGTAAACTATGCAGAGGAGCAAGTAACACACTGGCATCTGAGGTGTCAAAATGCAAACGGTTCACATCATTACTCAAAAACACCCACACAACAAGGTGTGTCTGCCCTACTTAGAGCCTAAACTTGGCAAGATGACATGTTTCATAACATCCTAAAACTGAATGCACTTAGTAATTAGCTTCTTCTTTTTTTTTCTTTTCCAAAGATGAGGATTGAGAGTTGGGGTAAAACAGACCTTTGTTAGGATGGTTTTGCCATAGTTCTTGGTGCTGGTCAGGCCTGTGTTGAGGTAGCTGGGCTTCTTTACAGAGTGAGATGGGTAGTATGCTACAAAATGACACAATCAGAGAAAGCAGTCAGTATTTACTTTGCTTTACTAAAACCCAGACCTCCAACAGTTTTTCCACACTTCCATTTCCACACTTTGACTTTATGTCACTGATTCAGCAAAATATTTTTAAAACATGTTTGAAAAATATTCCATTGAACAGCCTACATCGACCATACACTGCTTAGCTTAGCAAAACAAAGCCATTTTGCCACTCAGGGACGTGTCCTTACGTTTTGGGCAGAGGCCGCCCAGGGCCTGAGGTTTGGAGGGGGCCACATAGGCCAGCCCCAGCGTGCCCTCATCGAAATCCTGGTAGGTGAACAGGTGTGCCAGACACACAGTGGAGGCGTTGTCAGCTAGGTCTGAGCTGAATTGCTGAGAGACACAAAGAGAACTATCATCTTGACTGACGACTTGAGTCATTAGCTTTTAGGGGGCAGCTATACGCACATACATGTTACACATTTGTGTGAACACATTTCACATTCTGTTGGTTGACAATTTAAGTTTGTATTTCTCCAAATCATATCTAGGCCCAAGGCTCTGACTAAAAATAGAAAACCACTGTATTTCCCCAACCTCCCTTCCCTTAGTGTAGCTCTCAAGGTAAATTTTGTTTAACTAGACACATTTTTGTATCTGTCTGCCTATACAGTTTTTTTGTTTCCTACCTCCAGAAGTCTCTTCACATCCCAGACCTTCTTTCCACTCACAGGGCTGTCCTCCATGTTATAGTGGACCCAGCCGGTGCCAGCATGGCCAGGGGGAGGCTTTGTTGGCTCCTTGTTGATGATGATCTGAGAACCAAATACTCCATTTATGAACAATTCATCATGTGTATTTACAGAATAAAACAATGTCACTTCAAGCATTTAAACAAGTCTTAGCATACTGGCTCATAATTAATGTTACCTGAAGAATTTCATAGTCAAGGTTTTAAGATGTATATTACATTTATTTTGTCCCTCAAATCACTTTACATTAAACTTAGATTGCCACAAGTGGACCCAAACCCTGTAAAAATAGCTTTAAAAAAGCTTTACTTCATGGGTAGAGCACACCACGTGTCACTCAATCAGTCAGTATCATGTTTTAGGTTTGTATTTCAAGAGGCAGGGAGTTAAAAGCTGCATGTTAGAAGTCCTTCTTGGGATGTGTGGTGGAGAAAATTGGAAAATAACTCCACTAAATGAATGCATATCTTTTCAGTGAGAAAACCCGGGACTCAGAGTATGACAAACAGTGTCTCCATTTATTCCCAAAGCCTGTGGAACAAATTAAATCACCCCACGTGACTCACACAAAGGCTTTCAGTTCCTCCAAAATATGCTGTCGCTCACTTCCGGGAGCAACTCAGTGTCAAACGAAGCTATCATGCTGCTGGGAGCAGCGACTGTTCCACAAGTCAGACTTGAACCATATTAGAGTGAAGTACAACACACACCTGATGGATCTGGACTCCATAGCCTTTGAATTCATCGTCCCAAGTTGTGTTCCTATAAATGTCATCAACTCGATCAATCAGCTCAATCTGGAGTGAGAAAAGAAAAGCATTAACACACAGAAATATATAGACAATACCAAAAAAATGAATTACATTTAAGTTTTTCCACAGGATTTTTCACAGATTTGTCAATCTGATGAAGTAAATCTAAACTGTTAAACCTTTACATGACAAATTCTTTCTGCACTACTGAATTAGGTGTTTGTACATAGCATCATAAGGACAGACCAAGTAGTTAAGAGTGACGCTCTCTTGTCCACGGCCCATGTGTTCAAAGAAGCGGTAATCTGCAACCAGCAACAGGGGGCAGGTGTTCTTCTTGTGATCGTGAGCCTGCCTCTTCTCTCTGTGGTGGTACCCTGTGACAAAGAAGGAACAGGAGCAGCGACGGGGATAGATGCAGAGGAAGGGGTACAGAGAGAAAAAATGGCCACAGGAAGACAAAAGGGGGGGGAAAAGAAGTAATGATCAGTTTTTTAAGCATTGCCATATTCAAACAGTCAAATGTAAGCTTACATAAGGATAGACACATAAAGAAGTTTATGGAGTGAGTTTGTGGAGATGGCATGGTTTGGTGCAACAGGCAAAGAGAGAGTCAGTACAGGATCCTTGACAGACTGCAGCACAGGCCCCAATCCCTGAACACTTTCCATCGTGGGATCTCTCTCCCCTGTGCTAAGTGAAAGAAAGAGGTCGAGGTCTTACATACACAGTACATCTGGTACTGCCCTCTGACATTCAGTTACTAGTAAAAAGTCTCACAGGAACCTAACTATTTTTGATGACATACAGATGAATCCTGGTTTGCTTCTGCTGAATCTTTCAGACAAAGAGCTGTCTTTGACAAGTGTCCTGCAAGAACTTCTGAACAAGCCTCTCGTATTAGCAAGAAGATGAATTTTATTTCAACAGATTAAGCCCAGACCTCCCACTGTAAACCAGTGGTATGGAGAAATCTTTAAAGTTTTGCTCAGGCTCATTCTTGAAGGGCAATGAGGATTTTTTTTATAAGCCGTGGACACCTTTTCTAGACTACCTCCCAGAATGCACAGCTGACCTTGTACACAGGGGGCGTTGCACTGTGGACTGGCGTCCGTCCAGTGTCCTGTGAATGTCTAATGCTCTCACCTGGGTATTTTACTGCTTTGCCTCAATTGTGTACTCCCTGCTCTGTGCCATATATTGAAGTTCTGACATCTTTATGACTTCCCATGTGATGCGTATGTTTACATCACGTGCTATTTCTTTCCTGTTCTTTTTTTTCCCCTTGCCTTAGGGTCTGTGATCTGCTCATATCTTTCTCTGCTGCCACATGTTTTTATTATGTATTGTATATATAATACGGTTTCAGCAAAACATAATGCAAAAAGTAAAGTACCTATTTAAAAAGAAGGAGTTTAACAATGAGGCCATGCTCCAGTATCCCATTGTTAATTGCCCTCATTTTCACATTTAGCTGCACGTCTTCTTTTTTGTTTGGCCTGTGAACTGATTAAGCTCTGCCTCTGTTCTTCAAGCCAGAATTTAGCAGTTTATAGAAAAGTCTTCCTGAGAGTATAATAATATGCGTGAATGAGGTCTGGCATACACACAATATTATGTTCAATTTTCCAGCTAGACCAGGTTTTTTTTTAAGGTTATATTCATGATTTTCTGTACAAACAAATTTGTGTTGAAGCTATAATGCTCATAACTACATGCATCCTAAGCACTTCAAACAATCTGTAGTTGAAGAATAATAGAAAAGGACAACAGGAAGACATCCCATTTGAGCATTACATCATTCACTTGGCTATGCACTGCTCAGAAGTGTGGGTGTGTGCTGCCCTGGCTTCCATAACAAGCAGTGGGAGACCAGTGACGACTCAGAGTCATCTCACTGGGCAGCAGAGCCTCCATGAATTTTAATGCCTCCTCCATAAGAACCTTCACCTCATCTCATATCCCCAATGAGTGCTTTCAACCAGCAGCCACTGAGAGGTGTTTCAGATTTCTCTTCTGGCACATTATCGCTGCTATATGCTTTACATTCCCCAAGCAGCATGAAAGAATCAAAAGGCATTTGGTTGTTACATAATACCCACTTGTCAGCAGTGTGTATGTGCATAACATAGGCTCGGTCTTACAGATAAAAAGGCTTTTATTAAACTGACTGTTACAGAATCTAACACCTACCTCCTCTGTCTCACTACTACAACCTCCTCCTTCCTTCTCTCCACCTTAAACATTTGTTATCCTCCTACTCTTTATCTGCTCTTTACCATCCACATAGAAAAGCACAGAGCCTAGGCTGCAGCTGATTTGTGATCCCTAACCTCTTATATACTCCATTTTCCTCCTACACATTTCCACTATACAGGCATAAATATGCACATACACATGCAACACTCTCCAACTCTAGTGAGGGGAAACAGCAGCGCTCACCATTTTTCTGGCCCACCTCCTCCTGCCTGTCCCAGTCCCTCCTGGCAGTCTGTGGCAGCAAGTCCTGGACCTCTGCATGGATGTAGCCACACACTTTTGGAGAGGCGATGCGGCTCAGATTCCTAATGTCGTCAGAGCGATAAACCAGCAACCTGCCATCATTTGGGGAGTCTGTAAACCTCCACAGGGGCTGCATGGGCAGAGAAAAAGAGGTGGTGTTAGAGAACAAAACAGTGGAGTCAGATGGGAGTTACAAGGAGCAGAAGAGAGGTTGGGGGGGGTCTTCACTGACATTAGGATACAATAGACTTGAGGGTCTTCTAATCATTATTATATTGACAAAAGTGATATAAACAGGGTTCTGTCACCGTGGGGTTCTTTCTTTTTTCTTTTTTTGCTCCACCAGTAACACTTGTTTGCATGGCAGTTTAACTGAGAACAACATGGCGGTCGAACACAGATTTCCTCTGTGGCCCTTTTTTGCAGAATGTCAGTTCAGAGACTACTTTAAACCACTAGAGGAACCTATGATGGTACTGCCAGTCACTCCTTACCTCTATGTTGTACTCTGCTTCATCAGTCAGAATGTGAGCAGAAAACTCATCTCCTTCGATGTGTGCCTGCACACGTGAATTCTCCTCTCCTGCAAACACAAAACAAATGAGGTTCCTTATGAAAAGTTTGACCTATGCAGACTAAATCCAGTTATCTATTCAGTTCAGGTACACAGATACATGAACTTACTATCGTGTCAGCCAGTATCATTTCAATTAAGCATTATTGGCATTAACCCAACTAATGCTCGTACGCAAAAAAGTGGCAATTATTTGATCATAATGTCACAGATTGAGGTCTTAAAGACAATGATCTGAACCCCACAATTGACCAGCAGGTTTGAAAGGCATGTTTTCTTTAATAAAAAAGTAAAAATACTACACAATACATCATACCCAGAACCTGTAAAAGCAGAAGTTATCATCAGATCTTCATAATTCCAACAATCCTTGAGGGAATCATGTGCTACAAACACTTCTGTCAAGAAAACTTAATTTGATGATTTGCCATAAAAATGTCAACTGCACAAATGACATGTCTCAGTTCTCCTTAATTCTAGCCATGACTGTGCGGTCTTCACAGAGGTGCAGGACTTATAAATTGCAGGGAAAACAAATGTGACAGGAGCAAAAATGCCCAGAAACTGCTCAGAGGGTTGAGCTTTACTTGATTTGCACTTGCAAACTAAGACTCTTGGAAAAAGCAGGATGTGGGAAAATATCATATTTATTAAAAAAAAACAGAGTCATTCACTCACCAACAACATGTCCAGTGAAATAGTTCTGAAGTTGAACATCATAGTTCTCCTCGTTCCCATGTTCATCAACAAACACAGCTTTGAAGTTGTCAGTGAAAAGGCCCGTGTTGGTGGTCAAGTACAGCTTGAAATGCCTGAAGCCGAAAAAGAGCAAACAGAGACATGATTAAATGCTGCTTTCAAAAACCATGAGGAGTCACATCAATTGAAGTGTTGGGCTTATTTAGAGTCACAAACAGGACTAAGGTGAGCAAATAGTTTGAAGATATGGTCTCAAATCAACGTGTAACATAAGTTGGGACTTAAGTTGGGTCTTAAAGGATCTTACTCAGCAAGTATGGACAAAGGAATGATTACAGTGTCCCACAACGTTTTCAATATATGCATGGGGATGTGAGTTTTGTGTTCACACAGATTTGAAAGGATGTGAGCCTATCCTACATCCTTACCCCCAAAGATCACAAGAACTGAGGTCCGATAGGTAAGTTTATATCAGACATGAGAGCGCAGTGCTGTTGTACCTGTGCAGGGCTCTGAAGCTCACCAGGCGCTCCAGGTGGGACTGGGTGTGGACATCCCTCTTCCTAACAGAGTGCAGCTGGAGGCCTGACAATGGCAGCACCTCAAAATCTGACAGGATGGAGTTCAGAGCATCTGGAAGACACGGAGAGATCATTAACGACCAAGTTCATTTTCATGTGACACACCAGAGAGATACGGCCAGATGCTACAATCTGGAGTTAACGAACAGCTTTCTAGCGTGATCATGTTGTTTTATTTAGCAGCTAACGTGCACTCAACGAATTTACATTTTATAACACTTAATCCAAATATCAGTGTTGCTAATCACAGTAATCACACTGGACATAAATAGCATTAATTTACAGTAATTATCGTTAATGTTCATTACTCCAAAAACCGTTACCGTTAAAGCTAACGTTAATGCTAGCTTTGGTTAGCCTGCTAAGTGACTTACCAAACTCCGGGTTTTCTTCGTGAGTCGACTCTGTAGTAACTCTTGGCTTTGTTGCACTGTCGACCCAACAAGGAGCCAGAAAGACAAATATCAGTATGCTCCTCATTTTTCAGGAAGCTCAGTCAGTTATGCTAGTGCTGTCATTGTCACAAGTTAGTTGGCTTGTCGAGATAGCTAGCTAAGCTACCCGGAAGTGCGCCGAGTGGAAAACATCCGCTTTTAGTATCCATGGGAGGACGTGATAAAGGATCAACGCCACACCTACACGCCCCTGATACACACAGGTAGCTGATTTAACAGTTTATTACAGCTTATTACTAGTACTCACTATGCGGAAAGGCATTTGTCAGATTATTTGTCTAAAATGTATTTTCATATTGTCACTGGTGGGGGTGGACCCAAACTTGTCAATACCTTATATCTCCTTAGGTCACTTTAATCTCTAACAATCCACCATAGTTTACAATTTTATCATGAATGTTTTAATTTAAAATCTTAATCAGTAAAAAACTAAAATATCTGTGTGGACACTTGTCTGCATACATTTTTCTATGATGCATCAGTGGCCCTTCAAGTCTATGTAATGTGCAGAAATGGTCACTGTAGGTAGTTTAATCGTATATAATACATTGTATTTTATAAATTCATGTGTTTTGGATTTAAAATCTTGAGTAAATTTATTTTCCTTCAATAACTGATGTATGATAATTGTGTATTCAGCTATAGCACAAAGATAAAAATGCCATCAACATATATCATTTTGGGAATGACTGCTCTCCATTGCCAAGTTGTAATTCCAGTTCAATTCAGTGAGTAGTAACTGTTACATTTTCTTCATGGAAATATGACAGAAAAATCCTAAAATTTTAACTCAAAGTTTAATTCAAAAAGAAATTAAGTCTCATTTCTAAGGTTGTCAAAGCTATTTAACAATCAGTATTGCATTTTGCAAGAACAGCTGCAAAGAATTTACAAACATCCAAGTACATGAGTAAGCAATAAAACAAACAGACAAAATTGAACTTGGTTTATAAAATGTTTTATTCATGTTAACATAGCTGATACATAGGGATTCAAACAGTTCCACAAGGCTTTTGGGGACTACAATTGAATGAATAGCAAAACAATAGTGGTCCAAATCTCTAATGACAATCACTGGACAGACTAACAAATCATCCTCTTGTAGGATGTGTACAAACCTGCATTGAAAATGACTAAACTTGACACTTGGACTTGTGTGTGTTACAGCATTTGTTCCCATTTCCAGTGTAATATCTCAAGAGACATGCATGACAGAATTGTCTACTTCCCATTAAAAAGGTCCCTGCATTTGGTCAGACAAGCCCCACCACCCAACCCCTTCCCAAACAGGCATGCTTCAGTGAAAGAGTGGCGTTACAACCAGGGCAGAAAGTGAGGATTAAACCAATTGGCACTACTTGGCTGTATTACAGTATTTGCTGCCAGCATGTAAAGTGCACTAGCTTTCCCTGCAGTATGAAACTTAAATCTGTTTGAAGTTGGGCTTCAGCTGCTGTAACCGTACCACGTAACTGTGTAGAGACAGACATTAAGGAAAAAAAAAAAAAAAAAAAAAAAAAAAAAAATTGGGCGATTTTTTTTTTTTATGTCTACCATTTCTTATTGGAAAAAAAAATCAAAACATTCTCAACTGATGGGATTTTAGGCTTCCAGTTGTTCAACAATGGGACTTGAGTTTTTCTGCCACTAAATTGAGCTAAAAGTCTGATACCATGTCAAGCTATCACTTTTCTACAGCTGAAACTGCACAAATGGGAAGGCCAGGACAAACACAAATCAAAGGAATGGAGGGTTTCTCTTTTCACCAGTTGCTGTCCAAATCTGCATTGGGAAAAGCTTCTTTTTTTTTTCTTTTTTTTTTAAATTTTTTTTCTTTTTGTCCTTACGCAACTCTTTTCAGCAATGGGTTTAATTGGTAGAATGTTTGAGTGGAGCAATAAGGAATGAAACATGTGTAAAAAGTTTTTTTTTTTCCTTTTGTTGTTTTTGGAGATGACCCCAACATTTGAGGGCTTGTGTTTTTTACTTCTCATTCTCGCCTCCCTCTACTCCGTCTCCACCATCGCCCTCCTCAGCAGCGGTGTCGGACGTCCATAACTGAGGAGAGAAACGGGTATTTATTTAAAATACAGAGGAATACAGTGAAACATCCACACCCCTTTACCCTTTCTGAATTTTCAACATTATAGTTTCTCCTTTTTTACCTTGCAGAGTTCAAGGTGCTTTAAACAGAACACAATGTAGAAATTTCAAGTGCTACAAATTCTAAACCTCTCTTTTTAAATAAATCTTGCCAACAATGATTTCAGTCCCTGGACAGTGAATGAATAACAAGGCAATTACGTATACTTAAAAAAAAACTGCCAGTAAGACGGCACTTGAGGCAACATCAGTTTATACAATGTTGGGTGTCAAAATTAACCATGATAATAAGTAAGTATATTTGTATACAGTAGGACTGAGTAATAACTCAATTACATCTTTTACTGACTTTCAGTGGAAGCTGTTTGCACACAGCAGCAGCCGTCTCCTCAACGAACAGGTCTGTGCCTGCACCACTACAACAATGCAGCTAACAGAGTTCACCATCGCCAGTACATTCTTTGTGCCCTGCAGGCATGAGCGAAACATCTTCCAAAACCTGTTGGAGTTTTACTGTAAGAACCCTAATGAATGCCTTTGAGGAGACACTGTGTGTGCCATTACACCTATTTGTATGGTTAACCACATCTCACCCTTCAACAAATGAATGCATATGAAGCATATCGAGACCATAAAACAGACACCGAGGCAAGCGTGACACAACAACTGCTACACAACGAGGATCATTGCCATGTGAGAGCAGAACACTCACTGTCAGGTTGTCTCTGAGGAGCTGCATGATGAGAGTGCTGTCTTTGTAGGACTCCTCATTTAGCTGGTCCAGCTCTGCAATAGCATCATCGAATGCCTGAGAGAAAGAAGGAACAGGTTAACATGTGCAACAGCACAACTGAGGCCACAAGAAAGTCAGAGATTTTGTAAGATAGTCTGCAGACCTTTTTAGCCAGTTCGCAGGCTTTTTCTGGGGAGTTCATGATCTCATAGAAAAAGACGGAGAAGTTAAGTGCCAAGCCCAAGCGGATGGGATGTGTGGAGTCCATATCCTTATTGCTGATGTCAAATGCAGCCTTGTATGCTTCCTCTGAGTGTGAAATGGCCTCTGGAGACAAAGGAAGGAATCAAAACAGAATATAATGTCAATAAAAGATTCTGACTCAGTGACAAACATTAATGCAATAGTTCAACTGTACAAAAACCAAAGTGTGAAACAACAAATCTGTGGCTCTACCTGCAGTTATGTGCCAGACTATTCCCTACAGTTGTTACAGCGTTCGCAAAGCAACCAGCAGAAACTGCTCCTGGCAAAGAGATAGTCTGGTACATAACTGTGAGTAAATGTTTTTTACATTTCCTTTTTATGTAGAGATTAAACGGTGAGATATAACATGTTAATTAGTAAACTTTAGAGGTGCTAGTAGATGGATTTTGCTAACTTTGGACAGAGGCAGGGTAGCAGTTTCCAGTCTTAGTCTCAGATAAGCTAATCAATAGCTGGCTCATCAGTGAGCCACACAGCTGAATTTGGAGACATGGTCATTCATTACCATGAACATGGGTACTGTAGTTTACTTTGAGGCTGAAAATAATCCCCCATAAATTCACTACTTACTCCTGTTTCTGGAACTTCTGCTATAAAGTACAGTGCCCAGGGCTCTTTCTGGAAATGACAACTTTTTTCTGAAAATGAAAGTTTGTATTTTTTTTTTTTTTACATCTTTGGTAGGCACCAACAGGCTTGGGGCTGAGAGACAGACGAGGTGGGAACATCAGAAAGTGCTGAAGGAAGAACTAAGGCTTTGGGAGGTTTTGTCTTTTCAAAAGTTTCTTGACAATAAGAAGAATATCGAATACGGCATAAATATTTTATTTTTAATTCTTCAGTATTTAATGAGCCAGTTCCTTTCAGTTATGTGGTTCAACCTGGAACATACAATGCTAACAAGAGAACAGCGAGGGGAAGAAATTCTGTCACTATACATTTTTCCTGTGGGAAAGCTGGAGGCCCTCTTTATTAGCTGCCACCCACTCCTGTTTTACCCTCCTATGAGTGGGGGCCCTGTGGTCAAATGACTGTGACACATCACCCTACTTGACGTAATTTCCAGCTCTTAGCTCTAAGACAAAATCTGACGCATCCCTATTTGCAGTGTGAAGACGCCCTGATTAGAAAGGGGGTGGGGACAGTTTACCTTTTACTAGGGATCTAACGATTTCAAAAACTCATGGTACGTACCTACCGTACATACCTCAATATTAAGGCCTTGATAGTGCATACAGCATTTTTTATTCATATAGGACGGTTCAGCCTATATTCAAACCCTCTTGTGAAGACAGGTTTAAAGTGTGTGTAAAACTATGTGTTTGGACAGTGCCGTCTCTCTCACCGCTAGATCCATAATTCCTGCATTGTCTGTAATGACAGCAATACTATAATGATGACAGTTATTCTTCAAGTTGAGGTCTCACTCCAAAACAGCAGATTTCAAAACCTCAGCTATATTGAGTCCAGTGTGTGATTGGAAAAGAGGCCACGTCTGTCGCACAAAACTTTTCATATCCCACTCGCTGCTTATGAGCTGTGACTGTAATATAGCTCTGACTCGCCCAGTCGGCAGTATTTGCAAGTTATTTTGCGTTTCTCAGTTACTTTTTCACCACTGTCAGCTCTTAAAATGGGAAAACCGAAATGCTGCCACATATCACCTCTAAATGTCAATGGAGTATCATCAATCTCTTTTTTGTTATTGGCACCTTCATCCAGAATTTTCTTGTTGCCATTATTTTTAGCAGTGCTTGCCTTGCACGCAAAATCTGTCTACTTGACTACTATGATTGCGCCCTCTGCTGTTTAAATGAAAAAATACCATTTTTGACAAGGAGGGGTAGCCATGTAACGTCACGGTAGGTAACGACACAGTCCCACAACAGTGTTGAGCCATATTTTGGTCGCAATATTGCGAGATTCGATATATCATTACATCCCTACCTACTACAACATACACACAAAGAGAAGAAGCAAAAAAATAAATCACTGAAAAAATTACACAAAAAATGAACATGAAGGTGTTTCTTACAGATGGAAATGCCTTTCTAAAATCAAATAAATGCAGTACAACTGCAAACTCACTGTCTTTGTCACAGCCACAGGCAACCTCAGCGAGGTATCTATAGTAGTCCCCCTTCATCTTTAGATAGAAGACTTTGCTCTCGGAAGTATTGGCATTTTTAATTAAATGTTCGTCCAGCAGTGACTGTGAAGAGAGAAAATGTAAGATCAATTAGCAAGTAAATAATGAACAGGAAGACTCATCACAACAACCAATCCACAAGCACACAGACAGATGAAGAGCCAAATCTGAGGGACTATTTCACATGATCATTCACTGAAACAGCAATCACGCTGTACTTACAGAGTACTCACTGTGGAATTGGGCACAAATTAAGGTGCGAGAACAAACACATCCACACTGCATGGTACAACACTAAATATAGGTGGAGCTCACACATCCCAAGTGTCACATTAGCCTCTGTCCGCCAGATAGCACTAACTCCCTTTGCATTTCACAGCTGCTCAACTCAATGATTAATACATACACTTCTGCTCCATCTGAAGTCAAGTGCATGTGCTCACCCAGTGCCATTTAGAAGAAACATTTTGCTCTGTGTCATTTTCAGCTAAAGTCGCTCCAAAATAATCTACAACCAGGCCAGGCCTCTAGTGTGTCCCCAGCTGCTGCCTGTCCCAGATTCCACACTCTTTCACCAAGCACTCTCCTCCTGTCACCGCTGTATAGCAAAGTTTGAGGTCTTATTGCTGATTTTGACAGATTTGGCATCATTCTTTATTCCCTCCTGAAATTTAATCAGTAATGAGTTGTTTCGTTCACAAAGTCTAGGGTTATGACACAATAGCTGCCTGTGTTGCATCATACTCCCTATTATTAACTGAAACAGCAGAGCTTTAAAATAAAGCCCATGCAGCATGTGTCTGTGTGCCTGCACAGTGGCTGGCAAGTTCAGGATCTTCCTCTATCTAGGCCATAGTGCAGAAATAAGATCGAAGATAACAGCGAGAGGAAATTTTGAGCTCAGATGTTTACTATTGCAACTGCCTGCTTCTTTTCAGTAAGATCACTCTCAATTTTCAGACTTGATTACAAAATATACAGCAGAACAGTGGGATGAAATAACAATTTTAAGATTCAATTGCTAACAAAACTGAATCTGCGCTTTGCCACTAAACATGCAAACTGCATCTTTTAACAAGTACTCACTCTAAAAGCTACAATTAGTTGCTTAAAACAGCTAAATTATTACCAACATAGTGAGACAAGTGAAATAATATAGACTATAAAACAAGCCTGAAGCCTACACTGAAGCCTAAGGCATCCATCTTGGAGATGAACACAGGGCGATAACCAGGGCTAATCTGTGTCAGTGAAACTGTGTTTTATACTCAGATTAACCAATTTAGAGCAGATCAACCATTCACACAGAATGAACATGCTTGCCAACACCTAAATTCCAATGACGGTCCTGACTGAAAGGCTATATGGTGTTTAGAATATATATCCTCTATGTCTTGAACTAAACTAAATTTCATCAAAAAATAGAAGGAAAAAAGGAACGAAAAAGAAAAAAAAGAAAAATGAAGCATTCCCCTTCACTTTCCCTGGGTAAAAGAAACTTACCATTGTGTAAGGCAAACCCATCCCAGCAGCCACTCCCCAGTCATTTACTGACACAAAGATTGGCTCAGGCAGAACATGTGCATGTCTCAAGTGCTAGCTATTCTTTTTTCACTGCATGCTCTACACAATAGACAAGAAGAGTAGCCTCACTCTCAGTGCTTTCACACAAAGCTCTGATTTCAGTCATCAGTGCTCACAAGAAAGTACAAACAGTGTTGCTGGATTAAAGACTGGCTGGGCATGTGTGTGAGTGCCTTTCCACATCAGGAACTGATTTGCTTTCCAAGCATGGATTAATCCCTCATTATCAATTTAATTAGCAACACCACAATCAGCTGTGAGGTGTTTTTCTTTGTTTTTTTTTTTTTTTTAACTGTGATAGTCAGGCATGATGATGAGATAAAAGGTGAGTTAGCTGCATGGATAGAGAAAACGACTAGAGTACTATTAGAGGGGCGTGAGGGTATCCCCCCAGAAGAAATTTTTTTCAATTTTAATGCATCAATCTGGCCGTCTCTGAAGAGACAATTTAAAGATTTGTTTAACTTAAAAATAATTTGCCCACATATTATATCAGCAGGCTAAATACAATATACAGAAGCTTCCATAAATTGCAGGCCAAACAGCCATTCCAGCCAGCTGCTTTATTATACTCATTTTTGGAATCTAAGAAAATAGTTTTGATTCACAAGTTGCAATTCAGCAGGTGTGTACATTTTACGACCATTAGCTTCCGCCTCAATACAATGCGAACAAGATGACAGAGAAATGTGCCATCTGTCTTTATCAGTCCTGCCCCCATATGCTCTGTGTGAGCATGTGCGCGCACACAGGCTGTGTCCTGCCCGGTGAAGTGGAGCTGGCAAAATCATCATCAGTATTTGGCAAATATTAGCTAAATGATTGACGACAAAACACACGAATACCTGCACTGATTGCACAGACAGGATATTCTCATTAGACAGGCTACTTCAGAAAACACCGGCAGCAGTAACTTGACGATTGCACAGTAAGCTTTAAAAAGTCGAGTGAAAACGCTGCATTTTCCACATACGCCACAGGGATGTTTATGGGTTTAATGAATCAACCAATGAATGATCCTTATTTACATTGTGCTTTATACAGCAGAGCCATCTTGAAGATGCACTGCAAGCAGACTTAAGAGGCAATGGTGTCAAAGTAGAAGGGTACAGGTTGAGGCAGAGGTGTTACAAGCACCATAGAGCAGCTCAGCAGGGCAGTTATTGAGCTGGGCATGAACTCGGACAATAGTGAAGACGAAGATGATTAGATGTTGATTTGATTCGGTAGATTCACATGATTTAAGTCACATGAAATGATTTGTATATTTTGTTATTTTAGAGTTATTTTTGCATAAGCTTATTTTATAAATTGTTTAATTTTAAACCAATGCTGAGGCTGGATAAGACATGGGATTAAAAACATGCCCCCTTCAAATAACCTTGTTTATTTCCATTGAATAAGAGTGCATTTATGTTTCCAATTAAACAATACATTAACCATCACTGTGGCTACTCCTTGTGGAAAGCCTTGCATATAGAGCAACAACAAAACATTCCATTCTAACATTTACCATTACCTATACTATTGCAGCATTTCCACTAAGTCTACACTGAGACAGAGTTTAAGTTTATAGAGGACTCAGGCTACTATGCGCCATGATCACATCAAACACAACTAGTAAGAGTCTTTTCCAAACCATCAGAGAGATTAAGTTTAAAGCATTAAATACATGAGGGTCTCATCCACACAGCACTGACTGCACTGAGCATATTTCAGAAATGTAATCTAGTAGGCTACTAAGAGAAAGTGACACTATTTTCCGATATGGCTAGTTTAAACTGATGCTGGGGATGTTCAAAAACAGCCCGTGAAGCATGTAATCTAGACTGAAAGTAGAAAATGTGTGACTCTAAACAGCAAATTTTGCCAAAATATGAGGAATTTACATCTCTTGTCAAGTCTAAAGCCCTACATTTACACCCTGTACGGCAGGGTTTCTCAATGGGGGCAATACCGCCCCCCCAGTGGGCATTCAAAGAATGTTGGGGGGCGCTAGGAGCAAAACAGCTGAGTTTGTTTTGCTGCAAATGGGGGGCGTTACTATAACAGTAACAGTCATTCACCATCACAGTATCTGCAGTTTTTATAAATGTACAGCAAGAGTAGGCCCGGAACATCCCGGACGTGTCTGCGTATTAACAGGTTAGAGCTGCCACACTGCTGTGACACTGGCTATGAATACAGTGAGTAGGCCTACATCTCAAATAGGTCAGTAAAATGCACAATTTCAATCAGAAATATCAATATACAGGGGTTCCAACTGCTATCTCATTGATGGGGGGCAGCAAGAGGTGTGGGCATTGAGTAGAAGGTCGTTCATCCAAAAAAAGTTGAGAACCACTGTTGTACGGGAACTGGATCCCAAATACCCCCAAACATCTGCTGCCTCCCATCTGAGACCTGCGTTTAGCAGAGATGCATGTCTGTCTGGTTTCAGTCTGCTGTGCAGGATATCAAGACGGGGGGCCACAAGACGCTTACTTGTCTACTGCAGCCTATGCACTTCTGCCTTTGTGTGTGCATAAGTAACCCGTCAGGTTTCTGCAGACAAGTTATGGCATGTGGACTGACACACCCTCCTCTGCTGACAAACCCTCAGTCAACAATCAGGAACAGAAATGCTGAAAACTGAGTCACAGATGTGCGAGTGCATATTCTCAGGAACACACATGGAAAGCTGGTTGAAAATTAATGGCCCCTGCAGCTTTGCATTGCATTTTTTTAAGACTCTAAAGGCAGCTCACAGAAATTATCTCAATCTTACAGCCAAGCTTCCACCCAGCTCTCCTCTAATCCATTCTCATGGCAGACAAGAAATAATGTAAAGCATCAATCCGTACTGTTGCATTAGATTAAACAAGAGGTGGAAGTGATCTGTGCAAACTGGGATTTATGGAGGGTATGAGTCTTTTACAAATGCAAATTCTTGCACTTGGCTAACTGCATTAGGCTTATATCTGCCACATGGGACGGCATGGATACAGAATATACCACAGTTTCAAAGAATACAGAGTATACACTGAGTATTTCCGGAGTTCTCTCTCCAACCATTTGGACACACCTTGCTGGTGTAGTCACGATGACCTTTTGTCAGTTCATACCCTCACAAGGTTTCAAGCCTATTGTTCCAGATTCCCAAAAGGCAGGAACAGTGGGAGGAATACATAATACTTCCTTGTCCTCTTTGGCTTTAAAGGCCATGATTTTACAACAGAGCAGCTCACATGAATCAGGGCAGATGCTATGTGACACACATTATTGCGCTCAACACTGATGTCTCACATTAAATTTGTACAGATTTGTCATGAAGACAGTGAAGGACTCAATGCAGACATGTTAACCAATAAGATGAGCAAATATAGTTTCTTCCACCAGTGTAACCCAAAATAGCTAACCTTAGGCTACACATACTTCAACCGTTCACTACTGGTCTCAAGAGAGTGGGGGAGTATTAATGAAACCATACTGCGGTTAGACATCATCAGCTGAACATGGTTAAATTATAATGATTCAGTGAAACAATATCGTTCTGCTTCGAGAGTATTTTTTCAGGAAGGTGATCTGGCATAGAGGTAACATAGATTCAGGCTACAGATTTAAAAATCGGAGAAGAAAATTGGAGACTTTACCAAAACGGTGTCGCAGATCTCTTTCAGCTCTTGCTCTACCTTCACCCTGTAGTCATTGGCCATTTGCTGCTTAGCCTCAGTCCCCGAATCGCACTTCTGTTCGCACTTCTGTGCGATACCGGCTATCACCCTCCATGCGGACCGTCTCGCCCCAACGACGTTTTTGAAGGCAACGGACAGCAGGTTCCTCTCCTCGTTTGACAGCTCCCCTCCCTTCTCTGTAACCTCCTTCATGTTGTTTGCCATGTCGTCGTAGCGTTCAGCCTGCTCTGCCAGCTTGGCCCTCTGGACAAGATCCACTTTCTCCATAGTTTATACTTTTTGGGAGGACTGAGAAATCAGAAATCCGGGAATATGTGACAGTCAAGGACTGTTAAGTTTAAGAATGGACGTAGCAAGGTATTCCTCACCGTAACGTTAGAAGCTGCGAAAAAATAGTTGAAAAAATTAGTAGCTGTCGATAACACTTTATGCAACTGGGAGGCAAAATAGCCCCGCCGATCATTAATATAACATGAAATAGCATGCATCCGCTTGGTATGAGCTGAAAAGTGGTAATATCAACCGTTAGGTAGCTAACAGCAGTCAGTAAAACCCTATAAACGGAAGAAAACCCGTTTTCAGACACATTTAGTAATTACTAACAAACAATTACAAATTACCAGCTGAAGTGTGAAAAAAACGCTTTCTCTTAACAAACGGTTTCTAACTGAGGTTGACTACAAACATCGGAAGCGGACATCTGCAGGCAAGCCCGTTTCGCACTGCAACCCGCCACAAAGCTGTCTACAGCAGCAAGCAAGCAAGTTAGCAAAAGCTAGCTGGCGGTAGCTACAATGGCCACTCCTTTAAATAAAAAATGTCTCATTACCGTTACTGATACAAAAAGCTAAATGTAATAGAAAACGAACCACGGTTTGTCAGTATAGCGATTAAACAGCAATCTTATGTTTAAAGAAAAGAAATAAAAGATTTAATAATTGTCTCTGATCTACTCAACCTCAAATTCGCTCCACAAATTGATCCGATTTGAGGGGTTGGTCCGAAATGTAAAGAACAGCAGTAGCAGGGAGACTACAACTGAACATGCTGAAATTGGGAGGGCCGTTTGTATAACGACTCTCCAATCATAAACCGTAATCCCAATTGATCGACAGGACGATTTAGCGGTGTAAACCAGTCGTTGTTTAGCGGTGGGGGAAAGAGGTGGGCCTTCGGGTATAGTTTGACAGACCGGAACGCTGCAGCGGTTGGGGCCACGGGGTTTCCTCCAATTAGAGCAAGGGATGAAGACGTCATCGCATTGCCATGGCGATACTCATCCAATCACTCCCTGCTTTCACGCGCCGTGGGCACCGTAGGCGGGTGTGGCACTTATACACTTCAGATGGATCTGTCTTAAGTTTTACACAAGGATTATTGGGTGACATTTAATTTTTTTCCCCTCGTTGTCAAAGAATCCCATGTGAATGGACAATCTGTTATATATGGATATACTACCACACAGGCCTCTTGGGCACAGACCCAGGGATCCAAGTCTAGTTAGTCTAGTTACATTATGTGAGTCCAGATTTCTCATTAGTGCACCAACTAATTTATTTTGACCAATACTATTCTCACAGTTTCATTCCTGTAAAGAACTACAAAGGTGAACACCTGTCTTCAATCTTCATCGGAAGTGCATTTATCTCACAACATAGCTGTGGATCTACATGCATAATGAGAAGAAAAATGATAATTTCAGGCTATTTTGAATTCAGGAATCGATTTGTAATTGGCTGTATTTACAGAGCCTTAAAATCAGGAAATAAAGCAAATCTTTACCTTTGCAGAGTTGATAGTTCAGCCTTGTTTATCAAGAGCTCTGAATTGGTACTAAAATCTGCTAATTGTCCACTAATGTGTGGTGGCTGTGTCTTTCCAGTCAGTCTGTGGCAATCAAAAAGTTTCTTCAACTAGCTTACTGGTAGTGTAAGCAAAATCCATGTCCTTTGAGGAACTAAAGGTCAACATTGACCTATTTTAAGTTACATCATGCAACTACTACTACTTTTGTTGCTCAAATCTAACCAAGTAGTTGTGGTGCCTAAACCCAAGCAATGTTACAATTTGAGGAAAAAGGCCCAGTATGACAAAGGTCTGGGATTGTCTCCCAGTGTTATTAGCATTCCCATCACTTTAAGTAACACTGTCATGTGTGGTTCGACTCAAACCTCCTTCGTCTGTTGCATGTCTTACAGGCACAAAAAAGGATAGATGAAACAATCTGTTGAGCAGGTATTTCAGTGACGGGCTGTGCTTCCCCGCTGTGTGCAGGTTATGAAAATGGCCTACATCCTGGGACAGATCAGTTTCCACTCTGGAATGTCCCCCTGGACACCTGAAATTCTACCTGAAAACTTTTGGCAATAGGTTTGCAGATAAGGATTGAGTCATACATGCTGGTATGCCAATGTTTTTGCCTTTTACGAATGAGGTTGGCATTACTGTGTATTTTATTTATTTTCAGTGCAAAATTCATGTAGGATAGTGTGCAATGGACCTCATGATTTTAAAGTCAGCTGCTGTTTCCTTGGTCCAAAAATGATTTTGCAGCTCAACTTTAGAACCACATGGACACAACAACAATCTACATTTTAACATCTACTCAAGGTCAACTAAATAAACTCAATCTGCTGCCGATGATCCTGTGATATGAATAAAAGTACCAGAACAGCTACTAAATGGACCTTGAGATGAGATTGTTTTGCTCACTGCAGTGCTGATTTTCATTTTAATGAAGGGACACATCATCCAGTTCAACTCAACACTGTGTTTTCAATAGTTTTCTGCCCAATGGAGCACTGTGGTAGAGAGGAAAAAAAGTCAGTTCCTTGTTGGTTTTCATCTTTTCATGGGAGTTTTTATGGGGAAGTACAGAATATCACCAGACATGTCCTGCCATTTGTGTTCATTTGCTGCAAGTAGAATACAACAGATGTGCCTTGTATGTGCATTAAACAAATGCTGTGTGTCTGCAATCAAACAGCCCTACATGTCTATAACACTTCTGTCTGACAACTGACTCACAGCTTACAGTGGTTCACTGGAACCCCACCTTACTTTCCCCGTCAGTCATAGAGGAAGGCTGAGTGACAAGCTGCAGAGTTCATGAAGAGGCGTGGGCTTACGTAACATGTAGAAGGTGTCTCAGCTGAAATCGGTCTACCTGGCAAGAGCTCTCATTCAGTTCCTTTGAACCCTGTGATGATGGATACAATATAATGAACCAATAGCATAAGCAATATGCAAAATGTAAAAACTTTTTCTCATAAATTAACATGTATGCCTCTTATGTTACTGGTGTTGACGGGCAGTACAAACAATAAAATACAGCTGCACAGTTTATTATGTCTCCCAGATTCTGTGTGCTTAGTCATACATCCCCAAGGAAACCACAGATGCATTATTTACCATTCATGAGAGACAACAGTCGAGCCAATGGGGACTTTATACAAAGCCTCAGCTGGAGGAGGCCAGGAAAGACAGATAGGATTAAGTCTTGATAAAACAGGTGTTTTTTTTTGTTTTTTTTAACTAAGACACCTTTATTCCTTCTTTGTGTTCATGGCTGGATTACATTTCTACAGTACCGCAAATGTCACTCCCAGACCACAGGCTAATAGGAAATGATTATGAATGAGAAAGTAATTAAAAAGCTGTCATTCTATTTAGTTATTTGCTTTGTGACTCCTTTTCTCTTCATGGTTGAGTGCAGGCCTGCTCTTGCTCAGAGTCCCTGATGATGAAGCCAGCTGTGTGATGCAGCCTGAGAACTTGCTGACAGTGAGGAGTCACAAGTGATTCAAGTGAAGATTCAACCTGAATCACTGTGAAATGTGGGTGACTTTAACAATTCATCATATAGAGACTAGAATACAGGTAAGAGTTTGCCATCTTAATCCTAACTGTAAGAACTGTTTTTTATCTCTGAATGTTCCTGAATAATATTATAGGTGCATTTTGAGACTGTAGAAAGAGCAGCTATTGATGCACATATTCAAATCATGGGTATCTCACACATGTTTTCCTTATACTGAAAGCCTTCTTTTGCAAAAGAAAAACGTATTTAAGCTATTTGACAGGACAGAGCCCTTTACTCACTGCATTTTCAGATGGTCCCTTCAGGTATTTGGTACTCATCTCAGTTCACGTGCTTTGTCCTCACCACACTGCACAGCAAACACACAAAATTCTTCAGAGCTTGAATAAACAGTTCAAACCTTCCTGGCGGTGGCAATGTGCCCTACCTGAAGAGTCGAGGCAGGCCCGGTAGTTGGCAGCACAGTTTCCATTTTGAATTAATTCAGTCCTTTTATGACATGGTTTAAAATGGGTGTGACAGACCTTCATGTCCACCTCTCGACAGTGTCTGCAGAATCTTCTCCAAAAATCATAGGCTATCAAATGTCTAGCTTAACAAATACAATACCAGTCAAAAGTTTACACACACCTTTTCATTCAATGGTTTTTCTTTCATTTTTTTTTCTACATTGCAGATTAATACTGAAGACACCCAAATTATGAAGGAACACATGGAATTATGTAGTAAACATTCATTCATTCATTCATCTTCTATACCCCTGATTATCCCTTTCGGGTTTGGGGGGGGGGGCTGGAGCCTATCCCAGCTGTCAACGGGCAAGAGGCGGTCGCCAGCCGACTGTAGGGCAACACACACACAACCATTCACTCTCACATTCACACCTAGGGACAATTTAGAGTCACAAATTAATTAATGGTTTTCACCTGACCCAAACCCAATGGAGATGGCTTGGGATGAGTTGGACCACAGAGTGAAGGCAAAGCAGCCAACAAGTGCTCAGCACCTCTGTGAACTCCTTCAAGACTGTTGGAAAACCATTCCAGGTGACTACCTCATGAAGCTGATTGAGAGCATGCCAAGAGTGTGCAAAGCTATCATCAAAGCAAACGGTGGCTTTGAAGAACCTAAAAGATAAAACACATTCTGGTTTGTTCAACACTTTTTCGTTTACTACATAATTCCATGTGTTCCTTCATAGTTTGGATGTCTTCAGTATTAATCCACAATGTAGAAAATAAAAAAATAAAGAAAAACCACTGAATGAGAGGGTCTGTCCAAACTTTTGACTGGTACTGTATACTAATAGTAATTTCACATTGCAAATGAATGCTCATATATGCCTTCTTGTCATGGAGTTGCTATCATAATTTTGCACCAAATGGTGTAGTGCAACCCAAACATGCTTTGAAAGTTGTGAATGAATGAGCTGCACTTCAGATTCAAGGATAACTCTTTGTGTTTATTGTGCGATGTGTTGTTCATAGCAAACACTTCCCCTCCTTTTGGGACAAGACATGAAAATGTTTTCCAAAGAGTGTTAGATTCAGCACCTGATCATGTGTTTCATCAGTGATGACAGACAGTGCATGAAGACCCTCTTTCAGACCCAGCAGCGCAGATTAGGATATATTACGACAGCTACCATTGCTCTCGACAGGAAAGAACATGAAGGTTCACATCCTGCATATGGCCAAACGTAACCGCACAACAAGCCTTTTCTTGCCTTTACAGACTCAGAGGAATCTACAGTAAATGACTAACTGATGAATAGTTTTCGGTCATATTTCAAGACCACCTGCATCAAGGAAAAAGAAATCTAAAACTAGATGTGATGTACTGAGCTATATGTTCTAGGACAAGATTTTATTTTGATAGATGGGTATTGCAGTGAATTATCTCTCTCTCATTGTGAATAGAAAAAAAAGGTGCATATGAGCCACTCTTTGGATCTTCACTCTCCAACACAGCCAAGTCCTCTGCCTCAACTTTAAAGTCTATATTTGAATCACCACCTTACACTCCATAGGCTAAAAACTAAGACATCTATTTCTGCCATCAGCCATGGCATTCTCAGATGAAGAGAGACTCTTGTCCACAGTAGGGCAGATGGCTATAAATAGTAATGGTTAATAGGTTGGGAAATCCCATGGCTTCAGCTCTAGTTTTGAGCTGCTTGTGTGGATATTAGTCACCAGTGGTGCATCTTCTATAGTTTAGGTTCACATGTCCTGTTGTTGCATGTGCTATTCAGCCAAAATCTACGATTTGATATACCTGTGCTCAAATGCAGAGACTGAGATGTTTTGTCATTGTGGAGTTCTGTGTGGGCCTGAAACTGAGACTCAAACCAAACCTTACCCAAAACTTTGAGATCTGACCCATCTACTGTCAAATATAAGACTCAAACATGACCTGACACCTGAAGCTGCCCTTTTTCTTTGCCTTATCCGTTAATAGATCGAAAATTCTTGACAGATGACATTTAAAACAACCAAACCTGCACCTGGCCTGAACCTGAAGCTTTACGCAGCAAAAAGCAAAAAAACGACATGAAGCATGATTCTTTGTAGGGTCCCTCTGTGCTCTGGATGGATATTTTAAGTCCATATATTTGGGACGGTCTATATTCTTTGTCCTTTCATGAAGAAGTTAGGTCATTATTTAATACCTGCTAATGAGGATGTGTTTTTACGGTCAGGGCCGGCATTCATAAGTGTATGAATTAATCAAATTCACAGCTGCTTCTACTCTTCACTAAGCACTGTGACATGTCTGTAGTCCTGACTCTCATCATGTAACATCAGCAAGGGCGCTGCAAGCAGGGCAGGAATTTCACAGGGGTCAGAGGGTCATGGCTTTGCTCTTATTCCGCTCAAAACACAAAATGCCCTGTAGCCACAGTGGCCATGATGCCCCGCCTGCACTGCCCCCGCTGATTTCACTGTCTCTCCCTCTGCCTCCTTTCTGTCAACAGGGTTTACAGCAGTCGTTGGTCCTGATTCTGAAGTGTTATTGGGGAACATCAAATAAAATGGTGCTTACATAACCAGTGGTGGACTCAGTTTGGTGCCTGGTATGAACTGCTGGAAAACCAGGCTATACATGATGATAGTTTGACACATGTCTAGTACAGGCCAGCCAGGAGACTTAATCGCACTCATCCTGATGTGCCAAAGCTGCAGAGCTGTGACTGAGTAAACTTCTGAGCAGAGAAGGTTGATTGAGCTGAGGAAAGAAAGTCAACGAGTAAGACAAGAAACTCAACATCAATCAATACTCAGTCAATGCGCATACATTTATTTGTGCAATGTGATGTACTATACATATGTACACTACTATAAGACAACACTCATTTTTTCATATTGTTCATACTGTGGTACCTATCTCTTAAATACCCCCTGGGTTTGTTAGTCCTTTGTGGGTAATATTAATAAGGTCGATTTTTTTAATGTTATTATTATATTTTATGATTTGAAATGATTAGAAATGTAGGTTTACTCCGGGTCGTCCAGAGTAAACCCACACGAGGAGTGTAGACACTCCATACATCAAAGATCGAGGCTGGCAATGCGACCCTGGCTGTTGCTTTGTGGCCACAGTGTGAAAAATGTAGATGTCATATATTGTATTGTATACAACTGCACTTTTTGCTGTATTGTGATAGAAAAAGAGCATTAAGGCTGTGGACATGTTCAGTGGTCTATTGAAAGTACATGCATGACAAGAGCAGAGATAAAGAAGCAGTGATTTTAGAGATTGGCCAAATTATGTTCTATTACAGATAATCCACTCAAGAAAATCATCAAAATTGTGTTCAGTTTGCACGCACACACACACATGCACACACACACACACACACACATGCACACATGCACACACACATACACACACACACACTGCTGTGTCAGAGGGACTGTTGATGTGCTTCTGAAAATGGACTTTGTAAGTTTCAACAGCAGATTTGTGTGTGTGTGCCCATGTATTACTCACGTTGTGGGGACAAAAATATATTTATATAAGTCTCCAGGAAATGAATGTAAGTCTATGTAATGTCCCCACAAGTGATGAAATCCCTGTGCTTGTGTGTGTGTGTAGCTGCTGATGGCAAGAGGTTGAATAATAGATGAGAGATGAAGCTATTTTCTGAACCTCATTAGATTCTTGTTCTGTGTTTAAGAATTATTGACTTTCTCTTTAATAGTCTGTTTTTAATTATCATTTGCTCAGCTCATTCTGTAATGCAGAAACCAATTAGGAAGTTTGTATGAATTCAGGGACAAATGCAAGTGTGATTGCTTGTATTTTTGAGTAGTGTAAACCTTGCTGTATTTATTTGGTGGCTTGTGACTGCTAAACGACTGACTACAGAGGAGAAGGTGGTCTCCGCTCCACACTGTGCAGTGGTGGGAGGTTGTCTCATGGCAATTACGGCTCTGTGCTCCAGTTCACAGCCCATCTCTCAGCTCTAATTAGAGGTAATTAAAACACTTTCACTCTCCCTTACGCTGTCTGACACACAGCCTCATACATACAGAGATGCAAGCACACACCAGGATTTCAAAAGGGTCTAGGCTCTAATTAAATCCAACAGAGAATGTCAGTGAATTATCAAGTAGGATTTAGACTCTCCTCCTGCATTTCAGCAATGTCTTTTTCCTCGTATCTTGGGTAGTGGCACTGACGTGCTGAGCTGCCTCTCTACTTATCTGTCCTCAAAGTGGAAATCAGCTTCTGCACATTTGCATCCACTGCTCTTTTAACAGAGGTTATGTGCTGCATAAACTTCTGCATGTGTGTGTTTATGTGTGCATTAGCTTGGTATGTTGGTATGCAGATTGCATTCACTTTTTAATTCTTTGACTGCTAATATAAATTATACATCACCTGTGCTCACTAAGTGCACATCGCTGCAGAGATTCACAGAACCAAAGCTTTTTACATACATATGTGTGTGTGTGTGTGTGTGTGTGTGTGTGTGTGTGTGTGTGTGTGTGTGTGTGTGTGTGTGTGTGTGTGTGTGTGTGTATGTGTGTGTGTGGGCTCATGCTGTATATACTACTGGACATTTCTTCTCCTCTTTCAAAAAAGATTTCCTGTTTACAGTCTATGCAGTATTTTGTGGGAAAGCAGATGCAGCTTATATTGCGGCAGAATGAGATGGATGAGTTATCATTCTTGGATGGCCAAAGGGAACAGAGGTCCTTGATATTATTTAGTACTGAATGTTTTTCTTGACAAACCATGTTTTGCACGGTTTTTGCATGTTACCCAGGCGATATTTGACCGCGCTGAAGAAGAAGATGCGGAGCAAAGGTGACTTCCGGATAAGACCTACATATTTCTATTGGCAGTCAATGTAAACACCAGTGACCTCTGCAGTTTATATTTAGATCTAAAGAGGCATTACAAGATGTGTATGACAACTGACAGATTTGTCACCATGGTAACTTGTTGACAATAGCAGAAAGTCTTTTGTACTTTGACATAGGTGGTCCTCACTGATTGACATACTAAAGTTACATCTTGGAAAATGACTGTGGAGAATTGTTCAACTAAAAATAAAAATGATGAATGACAGGTTTGTGTCAAACTGGCACATAGCACATTGGGGAGTGGATATAACACCAACCATTAGCAGAATGATGCAAATAAGAGTGTTGCCACATAAATCATGTGCATATTTTTCTATCACCACATTTTTGAAATGTTTGGAAAGTATTTTTGTAAAAAGAAAAAAAGTCCCAAATATATAAGAAGTAGAGAAGAGATTCTGGGCTTCTCATTTTGCAAATAATATGCAAGTGATCCAATGCCTAGATTCAGTGAACACTCAAGCCCAGACTCTACCAAGCATGCAGATTGGTAGAATAATTGTGACTCTTACGAAGCTGCTTCTGAGATGCTGTTTTCAATATTTGATGTGTGGTGAAAGTTGTACATTTTTTGAGGATTTGCTTTTCTCCTTTTAATCCTGAGCTCTGCACTTAAATAAACAAGGTTTATTGAGGTTAATCAAGATGCAGCACCCTTCAGATAGTTGCCTCTGTAGTGTTTGCCACTTTCCCTTTCCCACCCACTCTGCTTTCATAATGTATAGAGTGCACTCTGATGCAGTTCTCCCTCCCGTATCTTTTCTCACTCACTCCGTGCTTCTCTTGACTGACTCAGCCTTTCCACTGATGCTTGACGGTCAAACATGTCCAGACACACCTATGCATGGGCTCATCACTGGCAGAAAATCATGCTGCTTGTTCACAACTGTGCCTGTTTTCCCCATTATGGTCATTCTCCACATCCTGTTTTCTCAACAAGCATGGCTGAAGCACCTAAATTTATGTGTCTATACACTGTCTCCTCCCAGCACTTTGTACAATCATGCACAAATGCTGCAGTGTTTCCAGCCTCCAAGCTGTGTCCGCCAAGCATCATTCCACCTCGCTGCAGAGTGGAGTGGCAGTTGGCTGCAGGAGAGCCTCGAGCGAGGCACACTCTGGCAAGATTTTATGCCTCTCTGTCGGACTACTTCATCTGAGCCAGAAAACATGTTATACTAGCTGAAGGGGGGTGAGACAAAATGGGCATGGGGCTTTAGAGAAAGAAAAAGACAGATGAAATGCAGGATGTGATATGACAAAGGTTACCGTTAAAACAAATACTTTTGAGTTTACCTGGTGTGGATAAAATGTCAGGAAAACAGTCAATTATTGAAGATCACTGTGGTGCAGTCAGTCTCACAGCCACACTAGCTAAGTCAGCTTTGGTGGTATTGGTCCAATACAGGAAGAGGTCAGTGTTGAATTAAGTGAAGTTACCATTAGATGCTGATGTAGCGGCTATCTATCACTGCTCCCATTTATCTTGAAGTTAGAAATGCAGGGAAGCCAATCTCCTACACAGTACTATGGAGAACTACTGTGGAGGTCAACAAAGAGCACATCAACAGAGAAAAATCAATGGGACTTGTCAGGAAGCATGATTCCTCTTTAGAGATATATATAATGTAAAGCATTAGCCTCATCTGCAGCAGCTATCCGGAACATCAATATTATGTTTTATCTTACATTAACACATAGCAGTGTTGCAGTTGTTTTGAGAACTTTTCCCACTCAGCTATTTTGTGCATAATTTTAAAAATTATGTCCGTAAATCAGCCTTAAAATAACAATCAGGTTTTAAAAATATATCTAAGTCTGATCTGTTGTGGTCACAGTGTAGGTGAGCTGAGTCATAATATGAGCACAAAAAACAGTTATGAAGATTTGTTTTAAAAGTAGCCTGTTTTGACATGAGAGCGAAGTAACACGCTAGATTATTTTGCAAAGCAACCAGTATACACATTAGAAGGTGCCCTAGCTAGTGAGCAAGTGAGTTTTCTCCAGGTATATTTGCAAGTGAGTAAATCAGATGTGTTTAAAGATACCTCCCCTGAGTTTGTGGTATTAGTACAGATCCCCAAGATGTTCCATATTAAAAAAAAAAAAAAAATTGTGAAATAAATATACCTTTGCATAACAATTGTGTCACCGCCCCCTCACCTTTCAGCCAATCACGCAGTCCTGCCTCTCTTAATCTAGCATGCTGACCACTGCTATGAAATTTAGCCAGTTAGCTCCAATTTAGCTAGAACAACAATGCCAGAGTTATTAGTAAACAGACACACTACCCCAACTCCTGTAGTTGTTAAGCTTATCTTAACAAGGCTGCTCATGCTCCTGACTAGCAAGGCCAGCTTGTGATCAGAATTAGCTCGCTAGCTGGTGCCATTACCATTCTCTTCAAGTTAACAACCCTGCTTAGCCAGTTAGCCAGGTAGTTAGGTAGCATGTGCAGCCTTATTAAACTAGATAAATAAAATGTGTTAGTCTCTGTGTACTGTGTTTATTTGAAGCAGCAGCCAGAGAGCTGATTCAGAGTGATGTTGTCATTGTTGTTTCTCTAGCTAACAGGAGATAACTGGCTAATTCTGGTAGCAGGTAGGCTGTTGACCTTGTTAGCGTAATCAAGGCGGGGGCATGTGATTGGCTGAAAGGAGAGGGGGCGGTGACAACAGCATTGTCATGAAAAGTAAAATTAGGAAATAAAGACATTTTCAAATGTGACAATAAGGAATCAAAAGTGACATTATAAAAATTGTACATCTTCAGCATAAAAAAGCACAAAATGTTATTCCAGTTCATCAGAAGCAAAGCAGTGCCACAAATCTGTTGCAGCCTTACAGGTTTATTAAGTAAGGAGTCTCATGAGATTGATGAAAGTTACCCTACACTGATTTACACTACAGCTGATTACCAAACTGAATGACTTTTGTTGATTTTTTTTTTTTTTTTTTTTAGAGTGTATTACAGGGGAGATGGGGACAGGGAGAGGCATTACAACAGCATATAAAAACTTGAAATATCCCACCCTGTAAGATGAAAGCTGTTGTGACTCAACCTTGTTGTAGCAGAATTTGGCTATAGTGTGGAGGAGAGTAAAGGTGTTACACAACAAGTGGGCTTCCAATACTCCCACTTAGGGTGCTACAGTACCAGAGACTCTGCCAAATGAAACAGTGATAGGAGGAGGCTGAAGTGTTCCGATTTCTTTCTCACTTGCCATCTGTCTCTATTGCATTGTTTGTCATTCCCTCCTTTCCCTCAGTAGATGTTTGCTTTGTGTGGCTGGCTTACTAACCCCCTCTCTTCACAAACACACATGCAACATCACCAATGGAAAGAACATCACTTTATTTGTGTCAAAAGCATTGTTGCTCTGTGCTCCCAAGGTACACACCCAAATACCAACACCCTGTGCGTGTTGTCAGGAGATCAGACAGATACCTGTGTCAACCTGCAGAGATAAGACATAACCAGCTCTGCACAGGAATGCAGCCAAAAATGAAGGTTGAGGCGGCCGTAAAAGTAAGTGAATGCCTTCTCCCAGGAAGTGCACACGATGAGAACATGTGTCTCTGAGGGGGGAGTAGCTTCGGTGTGCTGGTAGGAGTACGTTTTGTAATAGTGCATGGAAGCAGAGCCTGTGCATAAAAGCACTTTATGTACACATTCGTCATGGCTTTAATCTGTGGAGAGATCTCTTTCGTTCTTTTTTTTTTTTTTTTACATCGCGAGTAACTACTTCACAAACTCTGCTGCTGTGTTGTAGTAATTAGGAGGCATTTAATCTGCCATTCCAGACATCCATTGGTTTATGTTATTTGCTGCACAATGTAAGAATCTATCAACATAATTTTTAAACAATTCCAGATGAGTTTTTGTCACTGTTTCTGTGAATGCAATTGAAGTGCAAATCAATGCATGTAGTTCACACTGCATTACGCCACAACAGTTAATGAAGACTTGAATGCTCGTTGTGACAAATGACTTTTTTAAGTTTATATGACTCTGAAAAAACAAATAAATGGCAAACAATAGATGACTGGACTCATAAGACGATAATTAATAGTTGAGGAACTAAAATTGGCAAACACTGGTATGATGCTTCAAGTTGATCTCACTAAGGAGGTGAGTGTAATTATTTTCAGACAATAAAACAACCCCAAGCATTGAGTCTGACTTTCTCACAAGCCTCTCCCTTCCTTCTCTGTGGTAAGGTTAACTGAAATGGAAAGTTACTAAAGCTGGTTTTATGATACGTCGGACACTCCCTGTGGTTTACTCAAAGGTGAGGTGATTGACATACTGCTGTATCGTTCACAGACAGCTTGGTAATGTGTGACAGGGCGTGTCCCTTGTGTGGTTGTAGAATAACTAATAGCTTAACTAATAAATGCAGGCATTTGATCGTGACAGATAAAATAGTAGTTTGACCAAGAGGTGGACATAATTGCAAAGTGCAGTAGCCAGTACTGTACTGTCCTCTCTCTTTTTTTCTGGCTGTCCTTAATATTTTATGAGTCATGAGAGGGCCGGGCTCAACCACTTGGCCAGTATGCAAATAGACACTGCCCTGACTGTGCTGTAACATGCTCAAAGAGAAATCTGCTAAATAAGAGATGAATAATGTAATTTTATAGAAACATTTGTGACAGAGTGGATGACCATAAAAGCAATTTTTAGATTAGTTTACACTATATTATTTTGCAGTGTGCAAACTATGTTGGTCGCACAGTATGAATGAACAAATGTGTGAATGTACAGTTCAGACATGTCACAACAGACCACATATGAAAGACTCATTGTCACAGCAGGAGTAACACTAACCCACAAACTAAACGCATATTTGAAGGGGATATTTGCTCAGGAGTCAGCCTGACCTCTAAACTAAAAAGATTAAATATTTAATACAATTAACCATCAATAAATAAAAGACTGACCATGAGTGATAGACCTGAAAACAAGGGAGGCAATGAATATAAAGTGAAACCTTGAAAACAGCAAATGTAAAAACACACAACCCCTATCTTGGGAAACATGCAAGTGTCACATATGTTCCACCACTGTGGGCACAAAAGACCTTAAGGTGTTCTGTGGAGCATCTTAAACCAGTCACTCAACACACTGTTAGACTGCTAAAAACCCCAAAGAGGGGATAATGTTCAAACTTGTTTTAAACTCTCCAAAACTGTCTCTTATGAATCAGAGGTCAAGCCTGTTATAGATGGTATAAAATGAGCCCTTCTACTTAATCCTGTCCATATCAATTGCTGTAATCCCACAGACATTGAAGGGCTTACTCGCTTTATCCAGGAAAAACAACCTGAACTGTGACATTTTAAATACAGCATTAACAAAAACACCAGGTCTGTTTCAACAAATGTTAGGCCCAAGATATTTCCCCCAACAAATAATTTCAACCTCTGTGATGACTTAGAAGACTATTTTCACCTATTATGCAATAAGAAGGGACATGTTGCACAATCCCTTTCCAAAACTATGTCAAAGGTTAAAAAAAGGAAAGAAAGAAAGAAAGAAAGAAAGAAAGAAAGAAGTCTAAGTGCCCCTATTTGTGAGCCACTACATCATATCAAGCCCTCAGCTTGCCCCGATACAGCACACCACCAGCAGGACTGAGATCTCCCAGTCCTGGCCAGAGGGGCTTTTCCAGTGCAGCCGGCAGTTTGGCTCCAGAGTCAGAGTGATGATGTCAGCTCATTGCATACAGGTCACAAACTCAATTATTCATTAGCATGCCTCTTTTTGGATCAATATATTGACAAATATGTTTGAGGTATATTCCAGTGTACCAATTAAAGCAGTATAGTATGCATGCATTTGGACCACAAGTAACATACATGTTTATTTTAAGTTTGTATTCTTGTGGAGGCCACACATCTTAGAGAGTTTCATTGTGGAGAAAAACCAAATTTTTCCATGACAAACTTTCCATGACAAAAAAAACAAGCATTGTAAACTTGTTTTATAATTTGCGTATAACCTACAAAGCCACAGCATGGCTGGCTGGAAACCTAGTACGCTGATCAACCAGACCTTCACACAGTACAGTGCTTCTGTAGCCATCTCATAATTAGCATGGGCCACATGAAATGGTTTGGGGGTTGGTGTTAATTATTAAGTGGTGGAGTCAGTTCCAGAGCTTTGCGGGCAAACAGCAGCAGAAAGGTCACCGGGAAGCAAGGCACTGAGCTAATTTCTAATGATTAAAAAGCACCCTGCTATCATTTCCAGCGAATATTTTGATGCTACTATTCTGTGATGCAAATGGTCTGTCACGCTTTAACCATCACACACACCCACATGTTCACAAAACCACTCGCGTACATGCACATTCTCACCCACAGTTCCTTGTTCTGCAGAAGATTACAGCTTGTACTGTAGTGTAAAACAGAGCAGGCCATTATGAGTTTTCATCCCCTCCTCCCTCCCCTGATTATTCAAACTGACAGTGCACTCTGTCTTTTCTGGGTTGCCTCTGCATGCCTCTGGGGCACAGATTGGCACAGAGATAAACTTAGCAACAGCTAGCCGGGTCAGACTGCAGCCCCAATAGAGAGAGAGAGAGAGAGAGAGAGAGGGAGAGAGAGAGAATGAGGAAGAGTGAGCGGGGATAAAGATTGTACCAGAATATATGAGACACAGCAGGTAAAATAGGTCAGCTTTAACAATGAAATTACACAAAATATTATCAGTTCTGTTATCTTATGAAGCATTTTCATGAGAATACTGGTGTACTCAAATGTAAAAAGGTAAACCAAAGAGAAGAGATTAACAATTTCAGACCTGATTATGTACAATTAGCTTAGCTTAGCTTAGCTTAGTTTAGCACACACACTGAAAGCAGGGGGAAACAGCTAGCCTGGCTCCGTTCAAAGGTAGCAAAGTCCACTTTGTCTAAAGCTCATGAATCAACACATTTCGTCCAGTTTGTACAAAAACCACACTTTCTCCAGGACTATTTTTAGGATGGATAAAGTAACTTGCCAGGAAACCTCATGGTGACGTCAAGACTCCAGAAAATTACTGTATGCGGGCAGAATACAGTCTGCTAAATACATAACCACTGCTAAATACGTGTTATTTTAACACAACAGTTTTTATTCACACTAAGCAAGCAAGATATAATCTTTTCATTTGTGAGCTTTAGAGGTGCTAGTAGGTGGATTTTATTACCTTTGAATATAGCCAGGCTAGCTGTTTCCAGTGTTTTTGGTAGGCTAAGCTAACAAGTTGCTGACTACAGCTTCATATTTAGTGTAGACACATGAGGGTGGTATCAATCTTCTCATCTAAGGACCAGCAAGAGTGAAAATAAACGTATTTTACAAAATGTCAAACTATTCCTTTAACTAACTTAATGCCTCAGAGGCCTCCACCACACTCAGGCCCTCAGCTTGTGTGTTTGTTGTAGATACAGATGAGCTGCTGACATTTCCTCCAACATTACGCTTCTATTAGAAATAATATGAGAGAGCTCTGTCTTCATGCCATACTCTGAGTCTTTTCATCTCCATTGTTATGCATTTATTTCTAACATGGTTCATTATCATTCTATTAATTGATCGGTTTTCTCTTCCCTCTCATGTCACAGACTCCTGCTCTTTTACCTTCTTACCTCCTGCTGAGGTCTTGTCACCATAGTAATGCGAGCTGCCCACCCACGCTTTCTGTCATCACTTGAAAAACAATGGCTCCACAGAGCAGGATTGAAAGCAGAGATGATATCCTGAGAATCTAAAGTAAACTTTCAAACACCACTATCATCACATCATTTTCCCTCCTGTATCATGACAGGTTATTTTATGATGAATTAAAGGCTGATGAAGACAAAGTGGGCTGAAAGGTCCGTACAATTCATTCTTTCTATTAATCACTTAAATGCCACAGTATATTTGGAACGGGCATAAGGCCAGAACTGGTATAAATATCCTGTGGCCACAAACACACAGAGGATATCCCTGGAGGAAGTCCTGCTATACTGTCCTCTGTTAACAATGCTACAACGGAAAGTGATTTATCACGTAAATATGGAAAATCTAATAGGATGTTTGGTGCTGTGGGACTGTGTATGTTTCACCAGTTTGGAAAATTTTTATCACTCCGATTGTAAAATCCATATTCGTAGCAGTTTAGCAATAACAGCACTATGGTGTTTGACAGTATCAGTTAATTTAGTTTTGAACTTCAGGCTGCTCTGAGCTGGTTGTGCAAGACTGTCAGAGTCACACAGATGGAGATGGTCTTCAGCTTTAACACTTGTGATGAATGATTTCCTTCCAGGCACAAAACTGTTGACACAATGGCTTTGTTTCACTGAGGGAATCTGGCTAAAAGGCTGAGTAACAGCAGAGGAGAGAGAGAGAGAGAGACAGAGAGGGGGGCCTCAATCTGTGGCCAGACCTAAGGTCACGTTCTGCTCTGATGATGAGCTCTCTGCTCTCGTTTCTATTTTCTCCTCTCCTCTCCTCTCCTCTCCTCTCCTCTCCTCTCCTCATCCAAGGTGACCCTATGTGATGATGCAGCAGGGAACATTTGAAAAATATCTAATTTGGACCAAATTCTACTCCTCTGCAGTGATGGAAGAAGTATTCAGATGCTTATTAAGTAAGCAATAGCGCACAGCAAAAGTCATGCATTCAAAGCCATACTAAAATATTTAAGTATTATCAGCAAAATGTATTTAAAGTGTCTCATTCTACAGAAAAATCATCAGTGTTTTATTAATACATACTATATGATGTTTGTGGATTGATATTACCACTGCATTAATGTGTGTGCTGCATTTTGCTGCTGTAGATGAAGGTTGAACTAATTCTAACTATGAACTAATTATCATATATTTGTCTTGTTGCTGTCCTGTGAGACCACATATGTTTCAAGATTACACGCTTCATTAAGGTAGAATTCATTGTATTTATATTAGACTGCATTATGTTAGCTAGGTGTGCCTAATAAACTGGCAGCTAAGTGTTAATTCATTGCTATGGAGCAGCTGAAAGAGCTGATTTTCTATGAAATCTTAAATGGTCTGCATCCTGTCGTGATTAATGTCCACAAACCTGCCTCCCTCAATGTCTCTTTTTCTCTCTCCCACTCCCTGACTTTGACTGTTGCCATGGAGACCAAGGGCAGTAAAAAATAATTTAGAAAAAGCACATTGACATGCCCACTGGCATCCCTGTGTGATCTCCTGGCAGTGAGGTCATGTGGCGAATTCAGCAGAGAGACAGAGAGAGACATATGAAGAGAGTCAAACACAGACAGAGATTTGGGTGGGGGGAAGCAGACGGAGGGAGGATGCCAGGGGAGTGTGTCACCACCGACTGGTCAGTAATCTGGCCGGCACCTGGTGCTACACACACACACAAAGGAGGAATGACAGAATAAAGGGTGAGTCTGTGTCTTCATTGCGGCTACCAGTGTTAACAGTGGAGTTTTTTTTCTCTCTAGTCCAGAGTCTCGATGCAACTCCGTCAGTGCTGTTTACATTCCACCATGACAGCTGTCCCAGGGCGTTAACTGGGCACCAGCAGAGACAATGAGAGAAACCAGACAGAAACCATGGCAGGAGCATGTGTGTGTGTGTGTGTGTGTGTGTGTGTGTGTGTGTGTGTGTGGGTAGGTGGGGTTTATAAGGAGGTTTTTCTATTCATGAATACATGAAATTGTACTATATATAGTATCAGTTTGAATAAATAAAAATCAGTTAAATAAACATGCAGAGGGATACAGAGCCATGTGGTAGTCTACCTGAATCTGAACAAAAAAATGGCACAAATAAATGAAAATACCAAATGACACACAGGTAGTATGTGTTCTGGCAGCTCTTTTGTTTGCACTATAAACAATAATATACATTTTTGACAGCTTTGACCTCGACAGATGTCTAGATTGGTTCAAATCAGGAGGTCATGGGAGTGTGCTGATTGGATAATTGGGATAATAGGTCGCTATAGGTTTGTCATTTTTTGGTCTTGGATTTGAAGGCATGTTGTGATTATACAGTGTGCATCATAGGCTGTGAGGACACCCTTATAAAAATGAAAACAAAACCTTGACTCAAGAGTACTGTAAAACTACTGTTTCCAAGATAAAGAATGACTTTTCATTTTACTCACCAAAGCAGGAGAAATGCATTTACATAATTGTGAAAAAATATATCAGCTCAAATTTGTCCTTGTCATGCCAAATGAGGTCAAAGAAAACAAACAACATATTTTCCAAACTAAGAGAAGAAACACAGGAAATTGGTTTCAACACATTTTGTAAGATAAATGACAATTAATTTAAGGATTTCCAGAGACATAGAAAATGAGAGAAAGACACATAATGTGGGAGTAGTTTTGTGGTAAGTTAACACAGGAAGTTAATTTATTTATTGCTTTTATTTAATGGTGTATTTAACAGGGTCAATACAAATAAACTGTGTTACACTGGAAGGACAATTGCAACACATGCAATGTACAACAAATGTCATGTTTTGCTATTAGTCGTCCCCAGTTAGGCTTTTAAATAAAGATTTTCACAACAAAGCAAGCTAATCAATATAACAAGACATGAAAAAGCAGACTCTTTGAGCATGTGTATGCTGCAGGCCTGTGTGTGTGTGTGTGTGTGTGTGTGTGTGTGTGTGTGTGTGTGTGTGTGTACTGTTTGTATGTGCAATGTAAGTAGATCCATTCAAAATGTCCACATCTCGCTGCTGAAGCCATTGTTCCTCTGTGTCAGTCTGACTGTGGTGAGAATACGTCCATGCTTGCTGACAGGCAGAGGTTTTGGGAGGAAGGGGAAGGACTTGGGAACATCTGTGTGTGAGTGCATGGTGAGGAGGAGGAGAGGAACATCAGGGGAGGGGTCATGTTTTTGCTGCACTTCCTGTGTTGCTTTCCTGTTTCCTGTTTCCTCTCCTGTGCGATGCAGACTGCAGACTGCAGACACATCTGTCCATCCTCCTCATCTCTCCTGTCTATCTGTTCTGTCTACTGTCATGTCTTACTGCCTTACCTGCCATGTCAGGGAACATGAGTGTATTTCTTCCTTAAATAGATGCTGAATTGTGGCAGAAATTGTTGTCAGACATCAGAAGGTTTCAGGTTCCACACAAAAAGGAGAACACATGCACCAGGACATGGATTTTGGAGTGTGTGAGGGGTGTTCTGGCAAGTGCTGCTCCTGTTCACGGGCATAACCTGCGAAACTAAATCCTTTGTTTTTTGCTTTGACTTAGCCACTTACACCAAGCCCCCTCCTCACACTCATCAAGTTAAGAGAATAAGGAAAGGAGGGGAGACGAAGATGAGAGAGGAAGGAGGGGTTAGGGAGAGGAGCAGCCAGCAGGAGCAATACTCAACAGGGGAAAGAAACTGGTGAAATATTCATGAGAGAGAGAGACAGGAGAGCAGGAAGGAAAGAGACAAAGAGTCAGACACAGTGCAGCTCTGCATGCATGGGTGTGTGAGTGGAAGAGCACTCATAAGAGGCCTCACGGCGAAGAGGCCGTGTAGCAAACATCTTTTATCTGCAGCGTCCGTTGCAGCTACTCATTTCCATATACAAGTGCTTCTGTATACACTGTCCCACTGGAAGACATTAGCATGAAAATAGAGGGGCCAGAAAAGGCTGAGAGCACATAAAGCCCTCTTCAGCCGTGTGAAGTTGTGCGTCATATGTGGCAGTGCAGATGTGTGTGTGCGAAGGTCAGCTTCTTGCCCGCAGGCAGAACAGAACAGCAGGCGTGTTAGAACAAACGCTGGAGACAGATCAACGCCACACAACCTGTTTCTCTGAGAAGGGGGGGGGGGGGACTGGGTCTGATGACTGTTAAGGTTGTTTTCATGTAAATGTTATCGCACGCTGCCCTCTTCTGGCCTTTAGCTTGCACTGCTGCCTCCTGTGACTCCAGAGAGGGAGTGATCATGCTGATGCTCACAAAAACATGATGTACTGTTTAGTCTGGATCCATACTCTCAGTATCATCATCTTCCTTTCTCCCAGTTCTTCCTTTCTTCCTCTCTTTCCACCTCATCTTCCCTTTATTACAGTGCTGTTACTTCCAATCAGTGGTGGAAGATGCACTCAGATCTTTTATGTCAACAAAAATAGTGACACCACAGTGTTAAAATACTCTTTCCTGCATCATAAAATTGTACTAAACTAAAAGTATGAAAGTATTAGCATCAAAATATAATGAGGTGCAGAGAGGCCCATCTCAGAATGATAGATAGGATTATAATGATTGACGCATTAATGTGTTCATTAATGTTGCAGCTTGTAAAGGTGTGGCTCAGTTTAATTACTATACATACTGCTGGGTGTTGTCATCTATTATAATCCATCATAATCAACTGGTTGATTTATATTTCATATTTATAATTTAAAGATGCAAAGTAACTAAAGCTGTCAAATAAATGTAGCAGAGTAAAAGGTATATTTTTTGGCTCCTTTCCTGGAGGAAAAGGATAAAGTAGCATAAAATGGAAATGCTCAAGTGAAGTATCACTTTCTCTCTCTTTATCTCTTTCTAATAGCTGTTTCTTCTTGTCCTTTTTTGCCTGGTAGGTGACTTAATGTGCATGAATGTGCAATGTTGGAAGAAGTGCAAACATACGCATGTGAAGAAAGCAAACGTCATGCAATGTTTGTTTTATTTCACGAATCACATATGTGTTCCTTTTCTTCACATACGGCCACATGCACCACAGGATCTGCCATGCAGGAGCGGGAGGCCTACATTTATATAAATAAATATAAATAGCTGTAGACAGTGATCATGTCCAATCCTGGTACATTTCCACTAAAAGATATCCACTAAAACTTGAAATTTCTACATGTGAGACAGGTTTCTAAATCTCCCTCATCCCCCTGAATAGGAGGACCTGACCTCAGTGCCACATGAATGCACTTTGCACATACATTTCTATGAAATCAGAGCACACCCCACATTAAAACACAAAGGTGACTGTTTGCCTAACCCATCTTAAAAACCACAGTGATTCCTCTGCTCCGCCCTGGGATGGACCAAGGACATAGGTGTTGCTGGTTTGACTGGTCTGAGGATCAGTTCACAAAAGACATCAACGTAAGGATGTTGTTTTAGCAGCAGTTTCACTCCCTCTGACCCTGCACTTTCCTCACACATCAAAGGCCAACACGTGATGTTGAGACAGCTGAAGAAAGTCAAGATTAGAACAGTTTTTGCTGATACAATCAACTACACACTATAAAGATTGCAAAAACGTGATTTTTATCAATTAGATATTAGAATTGATGACAAAATACTGAAGAGTTCATAGAGTCATGAGTCGGGCTCTCACTCTCCCACCTGCAAACATCTCAACACGTTTTGGTAAGCAGACTTTAACGTCATCTATTCAACTACATTTTCTGCAAGATTTATTTAAAATGACCTTTTGCAGCTTGCGAACACAACCCAACCAATAAATAAACATTTTTTCTATCTTACATAAAGATTATGTATAATATCTATTTCCTGGAAAGCTCTAAAAGGTCTTCACAAACATCTTTCCACAGAGGAAAATAAAATTTAATTAGTTTGTTTAGTAATACTGAAACCTTCATCAATTGAATGATTTACTGTAAAAGGAGTCAAATGTGAAAATACCCTCACAGTCACTAAGAGCCCTTCATTTTCTGAAAAAACAAAACAAAACAAACAAACAAACAAAACACGAGAGCTCAGTATCTCTGATCAGAGAGAGATTATATTTTATTTCCTTGTTATTCCGCATGACTGCACTAATAAGGAACCATCTTCCATTACTGTATCATGTTAACACTTGTCAACTTTATATATTGTTTTTATAAATGTAATATGTTAAGGAGTATCATCACGATCTTGCCTGTTTCTCACCCCCCTCAGGCTCAGAGCTTTGGCCCTGGTTCAAGTGAAACTCCTCTGTGTTCTCTTGCTGTCTGTCAGGGCCTGATGTTCCTTCTTATTTTACTTATTTTATCCTGTCACTTGCTTCTGACCTCATTTTTGGAGTTTCTCAAGGTTGTGGGATATGCAGGATGAGGCATGGTCTGCTCAGTGTTGCGCCATACTCTATGCTTTTCTGTATTTTGCAGGTTAAACAGGTGGAGGGGACAAACAGATTTCATCACAGCAGTTTCTTCCCAATTTGAAGATCACAGTAATCGCCAAGAAGCAACGGTTGGCTTCAAGACAACAGAAACTCCTGCAGGTTTATGCATGCCCAGATCCTGCTTACTGCATCGCGACAGACTGTGTGTGTGTGTGTGTGTGTGTGTGTGTGTGTGTGTGTGTGTGTGTGTGTGTGTGTAATAAATCAAATCGATAATCCCTGAGTGAAACTTCTCCTCCGTCACTTGCTCTTCATTGCTCTGTTCTTACGTTCACATCTTTTGATTACTTTAACGTGCAAAATCTCTCCTTCCTCGTGTCAAACAACTTCTTACTCTCTTGTATATACAGTAGATAATAATCTACAAATGGATTTGACCTCTAATAATTACAAAATGAAAGGTTTCAAGGTTTAAATTCAATGTATTCATTCAAAATGGCAATGCTTCCATCCTAATGAACCAACACAGATGACCAAAACATAAGACATACAATGAATGTGAATAAAACCATAGATAAAGAACAGCACACAGCTCTGAATCCAAAGCAGGTCGGACGCCGTGTAAAACCTAAATGAAACAGAATCTGATCATTTGCTAATCCTTTTTGAATTACACTCAATTGAAAACAGTACAGACAATATTTAGTGTTATACCTCATCAACTTCTTTGGATTTTGTAAATATCTGCTTATTCTGGATGTGATGCAGCAATACATTTCAACAAGTTGGGACAGGAGCAACAAAAGACTGGGAAAGCTGTGAAATGCTCCAAAAACACCTGTTTGGATCATTCCACAGGTAAACAGGTCGATAGTAACAGGTGATAGTATCATGACTGGGGCATCCTGGAAAGGCTCGGGCTACGTTTACATGTAGCAGGGTATTTTGGAAAACGGATATTTTGGCCCCTCCGTTGTTAAAAATAACATCGTGCACACAACATTGTTTTCAAAAATGTTGTTGTTTACATGAACCCGGATAAATACGTAGTCGAGCGCCATCATAACTGTGCCAAACGTATGGGCGCGAGTGCAAACATAGGTCGCTCACATGATGTTAAGTATTTTCAGTCGCATGTTGTGACGTTTCGCAACGTAAAACGCCGTTTAACCCTGTCTACACGCCAACACATAACCAGCGTTTTCAGAAATCTCCACTTTGGCCGGAGTTTTTGATCGTTTTCCGTTGCGTTGCGAGCTCTGTTCATGTGTAAACGAGAGGCCAAACCGCATGAAAACATATGCATTTTCCCTAAGTGTAAAATTAGCCTGAGTTGTTCATAAGCGAGGATGGAGGGAGGTTCACCACTTCGTGAACACATAACTGTGTAAAGGATGTTACTACATGGGCTTAGAAACACATTCAACTGTCAGTAAACACAGTTTGTTTGTAAATGATTGCATTCCATTTTTATTTACGTTTAACACAGTGATCCAACTGGGATTAAATCTGAATGAAAGTGAAAGATTTGAAAAGTTTGTGGTTGCAGTCTCATGTCCTCAGCAAGATTTGTTTTAGAAGAATCAGTGAAACAGAAAGAGGTGCTGATGACACTTTGACCAGTGTCCTCTCCATGAACTTACACATTACTGACAGATGGTGTGTGGTGTCTGCGTGTCAGGGCCGACACAGGGAGCAGCTTCATTGTGTCAGATGTGAAAGTTAATAAAAAGACACAGTTTATATAAGTGATCACACCTGAATGTCAGCCTGTTGTTTTAGAACTCAGAACATTCACCAGAAACATCCGAGGTTCTGCTTTTGTTTCCTGCTTCCTCTTGAAGACACATTTCAGGTTTGACAGCAAATCTGCTGAGGAAGGATTCCTCTCTGCCGAGAGGTGTGTATCTGTGTGAACACAGTGTGTTTGTGTGTGAGAGCTAACATATGTGTGCCTGTATGCAGACGACATGTCCCATAAGCTTCAATTTTACCTTCTCTCCTTTGCCTTTTAATGGCTACAAAAAGGCCAATCTCTCTCTGTCTGGGCTGAAACAACGTGCTACTGTCTACTTCCACTTCACAATACATTTCATAGACATGTGGACTTTTTACTCCTCCACACGGCTTTAAAAGCTTTAGGAGCCACTTTGCAGATTAAATTTTTTAAAACCTGTCCTGAGCGTAAAATATGATGCACTGACTACAGCTCTATGAAAAGTAGCACAGTGGCCTCTGTAAATAATTTGCATTGCCCTGCACATTTGCATATTTGCAAAGGAGCTTTTATGAAATATTGTATAGTTTTACTTGAAATCATGACATATGTAAAATTCTATACGTATAATTTCTGATCCTGAAAACGTCCCCAGCTAGTTACTCACATTGAGATAATTATTTTTTGTAGTACAAGTTTTCTGAAATGTTTTGTTTGAATATGCAAATAATACATTATCTGATTAAATGTGCTCTAATTTAAAGATATGTAAAATTCCATTTATGTGTAGACAAAAAATCAGACACTACAGGTGTAGGTAAAAAGAAATAACACCATGAAACTTGTCATTATTGATTAAATGTGTGCTAACTGACACACATTTCCCAAAGAGAGATCTAAAATAAACACATAGTTCATTATGGAGGCAAAATAGTCTAAAATCTCAAAACTGACCTGTCCATGAAAAATCAATAAATAACAAATAAGTAAAGTAAATTTAGCTGATAATACACACGGAGGGAGTTTAAGTAAATAGGTAAAATGTTGAATACAGGACTGTCACTTGCAATGAAGTACACAAGTGTAGTATACAAGCATACAAATGTTAATTCTGTAAAAATCTATTTTTACACAGCAGTGTTGTGTCTTTTACTCAAGCCAAAGATCCGATTGGTGCTTTTGTGCAATAAAAAGTGAGGAGGCTGTGATTGCTGCTCATGCAGGTGAGAAGGGAGCAATCGCAGCAGAAACAAAACTGGATTGGGAAGAATGGGAGGCTGCAGATTTAAGTGGCAGAGCTTGTTTCACAGTCTCCCACGCTTTCTTCAACAATACCCGCCTTCAGTCAGAAGTCACCTCACCTCTACCTCTCTATTCATCATCCATGTGAAAAATAAATAATGGTGAACATTGTTTCTGGAGGTGCCTGGAAGTCACAAGACCACGATGAGTAAGCTTGTCAGGCAAAGACCTTTTTTTTTCTTTTTTTTTTGATTATGCTGAACCTTGGGTGCTTTATTAACTCAGGCAGTGTTTACAACCGATATTGTAAGACATGCAAAGGTTGTAAACATCCAGCAAATCAAGCAGATCTTAACAAACCACCTGCAGCGTGTTTGAGGCCCTATGAGATGATTGAAGGATTTCAACCAATGTGATCTCATCTAATCAGGATCTTACAGCACTTGCACTTTCTCACCTCTCCACTAAAACATTTGAATGAGTTCAGTCTAACAATAGTGAATGGCTTTGCACCTGACAGTATCTAAAAATGAAGAGCTGATGACAACGAGCTGCCTTCTTTCCTTCCTGCAGCTAAACTCAAAGGTTTCTGTCATCGCCTCTCATTACTTACATCTCTTTCCATTTGTACTTCAAATGAAGGTGACAACATTTCCCATGGATGTGAGTCTTAAAATAATGTGTCGAAGCATTCATGATCATTCAGGAATGCTGTTTGTTCTGTTTGGCGGCATTCCTCAAACAGCCAACACACAGTCAGCCCGGCTGCTTATAAAAACCTCACACTGTAAATACAACAGCCAGTAAGGTGTCACTTTTTGTGGGATTGAAAATATATCAAAATAGAGCTTGGCCCGACAGGTACAGTAGTGCTTGGTCCAGCAGAGAGGACGGTGAGCTGGGAAGAGAAAAGATGAATTTCCCTTGAATCCACTGTAATAGAATATGTTTTGAGTGTATTCTGGGTACGTGCCGCCTGAAAGCATCCTTCTACATGTACCCATGGAGATGTCTGGGCCTGTAGAGTTGCTCCACAATACAGTGCTCAGGTTACTGTGTGTGTTTTTATCTATGAGGTTGCTGAATCCCACGCTAACGGCTCACAGATCATCATCTCACCTGCGAAGGACTCGTTAGGTAAATGAAGCTGAAGTCAGGACGAGATGTAAACATTCATTCGACTGTTGTTCAAAACAAGAGGCCTTCCCCCCAGATCAGAGCCCACATGCGGTAAAGCCTGCGGTAAAGGCAATGAAAGCGGAGCTGAGACACTTTCTGCTGCTTCTATGCTGCTAAAAGACATGTGATGGATGATGAGATGTTTATGTTGATTTTGACACAGTATCCCACATCACTTCTGTTCAATTACACTGCAAAAAGTGAAATCTAAGTAAGATGAATTAGCTTCACTTAAGGTCATATGTGCTTGTTTTTTTCTAATTTTGCTTATCTTAATAGAGTTTTCCCAGTTTTATTACCTTTTTCCTGTTTTTGACAGCTGAGATTTTGCAATGACACCTGTTAACACAAAACTAGTCTGTAATCTTTATAATCCACATCCACGCAGCATGTTGCACTTTGCTCTGTTTAATTCTTTATACTCAGTGCTCTCATGTGTTTCCTCTCATGTGTCATTTATTTTTTGATTTATTGTGTCTGCACCTTTATAGTAATTTTTTTCAGCATAGATTTTAGTCATTTGACATTTTCTTTTAACTGTAATCAAAATAACAACACTTGAAGAAAGAAGCATGAGCCAGATGAGAGGAAGTGCTTTTACAGTAAAAAGCACTTTGATCTGATTAAAACAATTGATCTGATATGGTCCATGATGACTTATTAGGCCCTCATGTAACAAGAATTTTATCCACCTGCAGATTATTTTCTCAATTGATCAATTAATGTTTTGGTTTCTAAAATGTTCTAAAATAGTCGAAGAGGACCCAACATCTTCAAACTGCTTGTTTTGCTCAACCAGCGAACCAGACGTCAGAGATATTCACTTTAAACTGATGGAAAAAGAGAAGAATCCTCAGAATGTGGAAGCTGAATATTTTGTGTTCTTTCCTGAAAAATTATTACTTCTGTCAATCAACCAATCCATTAATCGACTAATGGGTCTTTTCACTTTCTACTCGTGTCTGTGTATGATAACGGTCCCTTTAATCAGACTGAATGGTCAGTTATATCCACAGCTCAGGGCTAAAACATCAGCAGTGTTGTGAAGCAAAACACACACACACAAACACTTCATCGAGAATCCCAGAATCCCATAACACCTGGAAAAAGTACTGACCTGTTTCCTTCTCAGTGTGTGTCTGTGTGTGTGTGTGCGTGTGTGCGTGCATTAAGTGGTTTGGGAGCTGTGGAGCAGGATGCGGGTCTGCCGTGCCCTCAGTGTCTGTGACTGTTTTTAGTGGCAACAGTGTGATACCATCTAACCCCGGCCTCAGCAAAACACTGAAAAACACCACGACCATCGAGCTGCTTGGTTTCCACCCTAAAACACTGAAATTCTCCAATTAAAAGTCCTACATTCATCTGAGAATGGCAGAGTGAGAAAGTCCCAGTGGATAAGGCTGCAACAGCAAGAGCGAACCGCAAGTAATCGGTTACACGGGAGCAATGACAATCCCACAATGTCAATAAAATAATATTTGTGGATCAGACTCATCTGTCGTCCAGGTAGAGCTGAGTAGATGTAAATGATAGTTCCACACAGCTCACATCATTTCAAAGCTCGTGGATGTCTGTTAACATTCAGAGAGACAGCAACATGATAATGATCATCAAACACAAGACAACACTGTCTCATTGTTCATATAGACTCGTTCCCTGTTTACCCAACAACAGCAAACCTCACCGAACCTCAAACCTGAGCTGACAGCGGTCCACTGTGACTCAAACAGACCTCAGTACAGTTACAAGCTCACTCGGCTCAGACAAGTGCTTACACGCTAGTAAAGTGGGGATGGATTTGCATCTCATTTCCATCCCGGTTAGATGCCTGGAGTGAGGCGGGATGGCGTTAAAAACCAACTGTCTTCTAGGATGAGGGAGGTGGAAAGGAGGGATGAGAGAGACGACAGGGAGGGGGGTTTATCCCACTAAGTAAACTGACAAATGACATAAAGCATCCTGGAGGGTTTGAACCGTTGGAAACTGCTGGCATGTGCTCCATGTGCGTCTGGGCTGCACATTAGAAAGCACTCATGGCACCTTCAAGATGTCCACTTGTCTGTGTTTGCAGCACTTCTCATTTCTCCTTATGTTTGTGTCTCTGTCACTTTCAAACAGTCATGAGATCATCTCTGTGCCTCGGGCTGTTGAACACCAGTAACTACAGCAAGCCTGGCCTGGGTGTGGGCTCCCTCCCGTTGGAGAGCAGGCTTTAATTCAAGCGATGACAGTAAAAGCTTGTTGAATGAATTCCTCTTTTGTGGATATCAAGATGTCTCCTCAAGATAAATTAATAAACTCATCTTTTCTCTTTTGTTTTTTTTCAACACCTCTCTAGATCAGAGGTCACGAAGTATTTCACAATCAAACAAAAAAAGATATAAAACACAGGTCCAATATCAAAGTAATACTAGCTGGACCTAAATGGTGATATAAGGCTGAAATAGGTTTCTCATAAGCGGACTTTTTGGACTTGGGGTTGTAGATATTAGCATCAGTTTCCTGTTAGTTTCAGAATTGATTATAAAACACTTTAGTTCCACGGCACCTCTCTGTGAAATGTGCTATATAAATAAAGTTTTGCTTGTGTGGCTTGATAAGATATAGCTTTAAAACGTCTGTACAAAGCAAAGACGACCGGACTCAGAACAGAACCTTGGGGTACACCACCCGACAGAGAGACCTTCCTCAGAGAGGTAAGAACCACCTCTGATATACTGACCCAGTGTATAGCTGAGGTACTGTGGTCCGACAGCACCAAAACAAAACACGCTCCTGGATCTCTGTACCCCAATATATAATCTGAAACTTCAGTGGAAGCCAGACTGAAACTAATTAAGACTGTTATGCTCATTTAAACAACTGCTTTTCCTACAGTTTTCTTTGTCTTAGAAGGTACCAGATTATTGTGTTTCACACCCAGTGCCGCAAAGCACTGTTCTGTCGTACAGTTGTATTTGATTTTATTGAATTTTATACCTCTTCTCCACTTTATTTCAGCTGGAAATGCTGCACTGTTTACTTCATGACATTTATCTGACAGCTGTATAGTTAGAAGTCACAGATTTAAATTTTACGTATGATAAAACATGTCAAGATTATTAGATTATGAAATACAAGGCTTTTTTAAAGATTAAACCTGTGCTTTGCAGCCTTTTTGGCTTGTGATCTCTTGAGGAAAATCAGTGTCTGTTTGGGATCTGTTGTCACATTTTACATATCTACGAGTTATCAGCAGTTCCACCAAAGAGACGTTTCCTCTCTAAATGTCACATGGTTTCATTTAAGTAACCGTTTTATGTCCGAAGAGGTGAACTTCACAAAAAGCAAAGATGAGCAAAAATGTATGTCACTTTTTCTTCTTTCCTCTCCATTAATCATCTCATGAAACCTCATTGACCCTTTGGAGGACCCTAACCTCTATGTTGAGACTCAATAATCCAACTGTAAATGAAGTATATAAAGCAGTTAAACTGAGCTCCACCTCCAGCAACTACAACATGATCATTGATGCATCAGTATTAACAGTCTAATAATGTCATATATGACAATACAATCTTTAAATACTTTTTGCTGATAATTCAGAACTTTTACTTAAGTCGGATTTTGAGCACATGCAATCTCAATGCAACCTTTTTTGCGTTGCTGTAGTAGTGCTTTTCCTCCTTATCTGCTGGATGTTAAATCTACTGCATGTCTCTGATTTGTCTGATCCCATGCTTTGATCCTCACTCTCTTCTTTTGTCTGTTTTCCCCCCATAGTTTGGCCTCTGTGTCGAGTCAGCATCTAACCAGACCCACCATCAGCAGCTCAGCCGCATATTCCCAGTCTCCCCTCTCACACGTAAACACACAAACACACACCCTTTTATACCTCCCTCACTGTATTATCCCATGTCTTCGGTGCAAACACAAACAAGCTCCAGGAGAAGCAGGTGTCCTTCAACTGGGATAAATAAACAGTAAACCAGGATCCAGGAGCAGGAGGTTGTGTCTGTGTGTGTGTTGGTGTGTGTGGGACAGAGAGAGAGAGAGAGAGAGAGAGAGAGAGAGAGAGAGATGGGGGGAGGGGGAATTACTGTTAGTTTCTGTCTCAGTGTGTGTGTGTGTGTGTGTGTGTGTGTGTGTGTGTGTGTGTGGGTGTGTGGGTGTGTGTGTGTGTGTGGGTGTGAAGGGGGAAACTTTGAATATTGCTGATAGCATCTTTTAAGCCCCCTCTGTCTCAAAGCTGTTTGTTTTCACTCACTGTGGTTCTTTTCATCCTGTGTTTTTGGGTTTTAAGGTTTTATTCTATATTTATGCTTATTTTATCACAGTCAGCCCACAGCGTGCTGTAGAGGATTAGAAACAGGAGAGGCCATTCAAATACAGCATACTGCTAATTGCTTTAACTCTCCATGCCAGACTTCCATAGAAAAACTCCTCATTTTACGGACAGTAATTTGTTCCTGTTTCACGCTATTTAGCTGATGGTTAACCGTTAAGAGTACCACCACAACCGATTTGGTTGGCATGCTAATTCATCATTTCATTTGCACACTTGTGATGTTTCTGGAGGTTGCAGGGCTAAATTTGCCTGCTTCTCACCTGCAGCTGTGCAGGCTGATGGTAATCTGTCCTCCAGGAGAATGTAAACAGCTCTCTGTGTCATCATCCGGTAACAGTGACACAGGTGGGTGTATTTCTTCCTAACGTTTGACAAAGGTTTACCGACTGCCGAGTTACATTGAAAACAGATGAAGAAATGTGTTACGTCACAGTTTCTGTATGAGTGGTCGTCTGAAACAAGAATTTAAGGATTGGTCTCTTGGTGTCTTCCAGGGATCAATTTACCTACTTTTACATTTGATTCTATTTGACTTCATTTTATTATTTGATTTGCTGAAACTGGTTTTCCCACATTTCCAGGCTCACAGAAAGCTCAAAGATGCAAAAGGACAGATCCAACTCCTTTTCAGTATGACAAAAGTGATTGTTGATGAATCTCACAAAAAAAGAAGAGACACCTATTTTGAAACTGTTAATTAGTTGTTGAGAAATCATTGCGAGGTCCATTTAGTGGACAGTTCTCCCTGTGGAAGAGCTTTCAGCCATATCACAGAATCTCCATCGTTAGACTTAGTTTTCCCAGTTGTCAAATGTTTAGATATCCATTTTCCTGTGGTGAGCTCACGGTATATAAAGTCACCGTTTATCAGCACAAAATCTCAGAGTTTATATCAGTGCTGATACTGACCTTTCCAACCAGATTGAGTTTCGGCCATCACATAGCAAATCCACATGAAAGGATGGGTTCAAATGACTGTAACTGTGGAAGAAAGTCACTTGATTTCTCCGTAAGTCAACCTGCTGAGAGCTAATTTTAGCTTTAGATTAAATTTACAGTCCATTTCTGCTGCACAGAAGCAAGATTTTGTTTCTTACCTTTTATATTGGAATCATGTCAGAAAGGCATTTCATAATGGCCAGTATGAACGGGAGGGACGATGACAGCAATTAAAACCTGTTTCAGTGGCCATCTGATGATTGTTTTAAGACAGAACCTAAATAGATTCTGTCAGTGCCAGAACAAACTGAGTCATTTTGGTGTTTTGGCCTTGAGTCAAGTTCAATAAAAATGATTTCAGTGACTTCACAGATATTACATATGGGGAAAAGAAAACACTGTTATCAGATCAGGACTTGATATCTGAAGATAGCTGTCAGTCTTTTTAATTTGTTTCTCATTGGAGGGAAGTCATCTGTTCATACATACATATTACTGAACACAGATTATTGTTATTTAACATATTACTGGTCAAAGTCTGTCTTACTCCTCCAGTCCTAAAATTCGTCCCAAAAATGCTGGACTATGTATGTCTATTAGTTCTGATTCATTTGCTATCCTGGTGCATCCTAATTTTCTTTCTTTTTTTTTTTTTTAATCCTTCTCTGTTTTATCCTCCTTGTTCTCTTATCACCTTTTTTTTTTTACCTTTAACCCCCCTTTTTCTTCCAAACAATTACATATCTGATTGTCCATTTTTGCCACAATAACAAACCCCACATGATAAAATCACAGCTGTTAAACCCTGTTCTTCCACTGGTTCACCATGAGTCCCTCTACAGCCACGAGGTGAGCCAATCACAACCTCCAAGAGGGTAATTGACAGCGTGGCCCCGCCCCTGCCGTCCACCTGTAATCCAATCCGCGGTCCTGTCACAGGTAAAACCGGCCTCAGTTTCTCAGCATTGCCCCCAAAAAGCGAGAAAAGCCGACAAAACCCGTTCTCTCAGTAGGGGACACCTTGTTTGTTGCCGCGGCCCTCATCCAGCGTTAGCGGCGCAGGTTTCCACCACGATAAAGAAGACGGATCGGATTTTCAGTACCAACTAGAAAGTCCAGTTCGACCGACCGAGATGTCACAGGAGCATGACAAGTAAGTTGCCCTGACTCTCCACCTTTAGCCTACACAACTGGGGCAGGTTTACTCTATAAGCTTGTAATAGTGACTCTAAATATTTTGTGGATTTTACACTACTTTTGCATCTTTTTTTTTTTTTTTTTTTACTTTTTGAGTTCATGGCAAAGAGGGATCTATAAAAGTCCACTGCGGTCCACCTCTGACCTGCAGCTGCTGCCTAATATTTAAGAAAAGAAAAAAAGAAAAACTGATATTTGTCTAGCATTTGCAGCATTATCTTAGGATCATTATGGCTTCTTTTTTAAGGGTAAGTTTACTCTGAGACTGGCTGCCGGGCGGGAACGTGGATCACATAGTTTCCCATGGTGTGACTCCGCTCAGTTCACCTGTCATGTTCCAGCCTGTACAGGTGTATCTCCACCTGTCGTGCGAGCCGAGGCGCCTGTTAGAATAAAAACTGTCCCGTGATGGCGATGGGGCGGTTTAGTGTTTGATTTTGCTTTAAGCTCCAACAGTTCTGCGGGTTATTCTTAATGATGTTTGTTCAGGAATAAACACGGAGCTCGGCGGGGAGCTGTCAGCTGGAGGAAGCTGCCTCCGCTGATGGCTTTTAATGACTGAGAGCTTTGATCAGCAGCTTCACTGAAAGCTGTAAAATAAAGATGAGTGTTTTTCATGCTGCTGGAAGTGCTCAGCCTATATTCTGTATGTTTTTGAGGGCAAACGACAAGGAGACTTTTGAGGGGAGTGAAATTGTACACCTTCTAGGCGTTGGCCCGTCTACTTACACAGACAATGTAAGCAAGCACAGGGCTATAAGAGGTTATTTTATTTTATTTTTTATTTTCAAATGTTTTATGTCAGAAATGAAAGACTGGATGCTTGCGTCTCTTAGAGAAAATGTTTTTTTTATATAGTGCATTAAAATGTGACATGTCTGTGGATTCATGCTGCAAATGCTTTATTCCCTACAAGTGAAATCTAATTTTAATCTCTGATAAACAATTTTTTTTGCTGTTGTTTTAGTAATGGATTACATTTCCTCAGAGTGTTATGGCTGGTAAATAAAGGATCTTATCAGGTTGCCTTTTATGAACAGTACAATTAGATATAGGATTACTAATTATCACTTTGCTTTGACCATTGAGGGGAAAAAAGCTGTATTTGTTGTAGATACTCAACATGGAAACTGAACCAGTCCGTTTACACTTTATCATAATTGCTTTGTTGTGGCAGAAAATCAGCAGATGGATTTGGTGGCAGGATGATTGAAGACGTGTGGTAGGGGTGTGTAGTTTCCAAAGTTTGACGAGGAAAGCTAATGAGCTACATGAAACTTTAATAACTAGAGCTTGACTCTACTTTGTTCTGGTCAAGGCCTAACACATCTAAGAAACAAGACGAGGAAATATTCAAATTTACTGTAAATAGGCACGTTCAGTGTTGAAATGTTCAATATGTTGTATTTTCATTTCTTTTTAAATTTAAGGCGTTTTTCTGTGTTCAGTGAGATTTAGACGACGACAAGCAGGTGGGATGCATGAAAATACAAGCCGGTGCGTTCTTATTGGTCCAACTCAGTCGTGTTTGTAAAGCTATGACTCTCAAGGCCTCACGAGATGGAAGAGGAAGGAGAAAGAATCAGGTGATGACTGCGCGCAAGAACCTATTTTTCACAAACAGGTTCTCTTATGAAAACAGTAGCATGACACTTATCAAACACAGGAATGTAGCTTGGTCAGATGCGTCACTCGCGGTCACCTTCTCAGCCAATGAGTGATCCCCGAACCAGAGTCATCCCACTGGCCGAGCCTGTAGAGCATCTTTTCCTCCTTGGTGGTTCGATGGCTGAGATTTGTTGCGTAATCAGCGAAAAGCCTGAACAACTGGTCTCGCATCTCCATGGTGGATCTCTCGCTCTTGTAACCTGTTTGTCTGTTTTGAACGAGGCCGAGATTGAAGGCCTCGGTTTTGTGAACTTGTGTGAAGTCAGTGAGGAGAGGTCTATTAATCCTAGAGTCTGTATCCACTCTTTTACATGTATATTGGTTGTGTCCAAACAGTATGTTTGAAGTAAAGCCTTAATCAGCTGACTTTATTTGAAAAATACTGATAAACAGGTTCAAAAAAGCATTAACATCTTAATAAGTGGTTAGTACACAGTCACTTATGAAACTCTTGTCTTCCCGCAGTAAGCGTGCGGTCCTGGTTCTCCAGAACGAGCCAGGTTATGGCGGCCAGCGTCGCTCCTTCACCACAGAAGACGAAGCTTGGAAATCATTTCTGGAGAACCCGCTGACAGCTGCCACCAAGGCCATGATGAGCATAAATGGAGACGAGGACAGCGCTGCAGCTCTCGGCCTGCTCTACGACTACTACAAGGTATCAGGAAAAACTCAGAAATCATGTGATCACGCAGGAAAAAAGGTCTGCAACTTTCTTAAATCAAACGTGCAGAATCTCATTTCAGGGGATTAGTTACCAAATCCTTTCAGGTTTTACCTATATGATCATTGTCCATGCTGACATACGACCATTAAAGAACATCTGCAAGGCAGAGCCTCCGTCATGTAACTGATCTAGCTGCATATACAGACAGCAGGATGACCCTGGTTGTTGGATGTGATGTGGTCAGACGCTGAGCGGCTGTGTTTACACTCCCGTACAGGTGCCCAGGGAAAAGAGAACAATACCTCAGAGCAAGCCCGAAGCACTGGTCTGTGATGTGGATCCTAACAAAAGGTAAGCAGCAGCCCTCACCTAATGCCACCCCGCTTTAAAAATAAAAGCCCAGCAGAGGGGAACCACAGCATGACGGCAATGGAGAGGCTCAAGCTCTGAAGTCTCTCTCTCTCTCTCTGAATTTCGTGGGTGTACAAGATCTGAATGCAGCACACAAAAGGCCCAAAAGCCTTGTTTTTAGCGTCTAACCCAACAAATTTGTTCTTCAGTTGGAATAATGACACGTTTCTCGCAGCTATACTGACTTTGCATGAGGCAATCAGTCACAAAACCAAGTGACACAAAATAATGAATAGAAACAGCTTTAGGTGTCATAAAAGTTCAAGATAAAGCTTTAAAGTTTCAAAAGAGATTGAGCTTGAGAGCTGTTTAATTCCTTTCAAATGGTGTGTACTCGAATCCCAGATTAGTGTGTACGTATTGGTTATCTAAATTAATCAATCACTTTACTTTTCCTCAAAGGGCACATGAATACATATACAGACAGAAATTAAAACTATTAAGATAACGACTGAAAATAAGTCAAAATATGAGTGAAAATACAGAATTTTTAGTTGTGACTCCTGAGAGACGGTAGAGCTTCATACTAGATCATAATTATGATCATTTTTATGGAAACAGTCACACTTTAAATGCAGCATATGTGCTTTTTCTCTTTGTTGCAGACACCAGATCCAGCCTGGACACCCCATAGTTCCACTTCAGGAAGCCGGTATGGAGAACAGGATCCAGGTCCTCAAGGGGCCTTTCAATATTCTTCAGCTGGCCCAGGACAAGAGGAACCAGTTCCCCTCACCAGGTCTGTTCACCTTCAGTAACACAAGCAAAGGAGAGCCACTGAAAAACCAAAAACCTGATCATCAGTTTTCTGATTGTCCTTTCAGACACGACCGTCACAGTTTCCATTGCCACCGGGCCAAACTACCCGCCCATCAAGACGGAGGTGCCCAGCCACGGCTTCTCAGTGACCATCCCAAACAACTGCGGTGAAACCGAAAGCCATGTGGGCGTCTTTGAGCGCCAGCTCAACCACAGCGGGGTCCAGTTCAGCCCCAGCACCCAGTCCCGCACGCCCCCCGACTCCACCTTCTCTGAGAGTTTCAAGGATGGTTCCCAGGAGGTGTGTGTTTCGATCCCCCTCTTTCTTAACCCCGCTAATGCTCTCCCTACAACCGCCCCCTCCTCCTCTCCTTCACTTTCCTCTCCTCTCAGATCTCTCCCATCAGACAATAGGATATTCACCTGATCCCATGGAGCCAGCGGTGGGCTCAGCCTTCCCTGGTTTTATTTGAACATGCCAAAATAGCGGCCAGTGTGTTATTATGCCATTGTCTCACCAACACAATAAAGTGCTGTACTGTTCTCCTACAATAGCCAAAGCCCTTTCTCTGTCCTCTCTCTCTATTTAACCTGGAGGGGAATTACTTTAGAAAAGAGTAACCCAACAAAACCCCTGTACAGGAGGGGGGTGGGCACAAGCAACATGATGGAAGAGCCATTTGAACTCAAAGAAACTGAGCATGACGGGGAAGAACAAATTAATAAAATCCACACAAAGTCGGGGAAGAGGAGAGAGAAAAAACAGGACATGAGATGATTCTTCTGGTGAATTATAGGATATAAATCAGCTAAATGCAAAGAAGCTGTTTAATATCCTCTTTTTGCTGCCCCTCACTTCACACGTTATCTGTCTTCTTTGTGTGCCGCAGGTGTTTTCCTTCCCGGGGGATCTCCAGTTACGCATGTCCTCCTCCATGACGCCTGACGAGTACCCTCCGTTTGACACCGTGCCGGGGTAAGTCGTGCGGCCGCCGGCCCACCTCCAGACTTCCACCACCATTCAGCTTTTGACACAACACTGCAGAATGGCCTCATTCATCGCAGTCACAGGGGAGACACCAGACTCCCCCTCTGTGTGAAAGACAAGAGCCTGCACACACACACAGGTGTTATCTGACAACTCACTGATTTTAGGTCATGATTTAGCTGCAGTGGCGAACTGAAGGACACCACATAATGCAAGTTTTTGAATGGTGTTATTGCATTGTTGTCCAGTTTTGATGTCATTCCTGATGTTTGCTTAATTCTGCCACTATCTCACCGTACTTTAGGAATAATTTCGAGTACACCCTTGAGGCGTCCAAGTCTCTGCGTCAGAAGACAGGTGACGGCACAATGACATATCTCAACAAGGGCCAGTTTTACCCAATCACCCTCAGGGAGATTGACAACAAAGGCATGCAGCAGCCCATCACCAAAGTCAGGGTAAGAGAGAAGCATATAAAGAAACCTGGAACAAGCAACAGTTTAGGATTTATTGACAGTAACCACATGTTGAATATCATTACAGCATGTTAAGTTGTCGTTGTGTGTGTTAATGCGTTGCCAGAGTGTGGTGATGGTGGTGTTCGGAGAGGAGAAGTGCAGAGACGACCAGCTGAAACACTGGAAGTACTGGCACTCCAGACAGCACACTGCCAAGCAGAGGTGTCTGGACATTGGTAAGAAGTCTTTCATTTTTTAAACTGTCAGTTGCATTAAAAAGAATTTGTGAGAGTGATGCAATTAAAGGTCAAATAAAGTGTGTGTTTGAGACACTGCCGGTGCACAGATGGAGGTTGATTTCAACGCTCCAATGATTCATGCTGGCTTCATGATGGATTGGGTTGATTAATCCTCCTGTGTCTGCACAGTTAAGTGGCTGGTTGAAAAGGTAGCTTAACAGTAACGGACAGGAAAAGGCGTGTTGCTGTGCAGCCTCTAAAAAAAAAAGTGTCACACAGTAACTTTATGGAAAAAAAAAGTTTTCTTGAGTGTTGATTGCAGTCTGATTGCACATATGTGGCTCTTTACACTAGCCTGGTTTGTATCACTACTACTGATTTACCGACTAAACTCTTGTGTGTTGTCACAGCTGACTACAAGGAGAGCTTCAACACCATTGGCAACATCGAGGAGATTTCCTATAACGCCATCTCCTTCACCTGGGACACCAATGAGGAGGCCAAAGTAAGACAATACAAGAATCACCTACACACACACACATAATTAGATGAGCTTGTACGAAAGCTGCCGTTAGTGCAGTGTTTGGCCTTCAGGATCACTGCTGATCCAAGGTTGCCCTACACTTCCTTGTCTTGAACTCTTAATATGAGCCTTGAACTTTTCACATCAACACGCTTAAGCCAAAAATAGATGACTCCTCCTTCTTGGAGGTGCCGTGTGGTTTTTGCTACAGACCAGAATGAAGGTCTCAGGTGTTGACACCCCTTTGTCAGTGATCAGCATCCACTTTGTTCATTGTGATCCTCCAAAACAGTCGTTAGAGAAAATTAGTGCTTAAATAGAAGAGCGAGGATGCCGTCACCTCCTCTCGTGTGTGGAGTCTTGTTGCATAGAGACATGGAAACGTGTGTGTGTGACTCTTCCTCCCCTGTGCATATACATTCTTGACTGGTCCAACCAGCCTGTCACCCCTATTGTGATGCTGCTTGTTAAGGCATTTCTGCACACCAGACAAAGAGTTCAGGAATGAGGAAACTCAGCAGGAGGGCGACGAGGACCGGATTGGACAGTTAATAAATTAAAATCCCGTTCAACAGGTAGGAGAGGTGACAGAAAGGAGTAGCTCCACTCCTGTCTTCCAGTCTTGATATTTGTGTTTGTTGTTGACCCTCATGTCGCTGTCTGGCGATGATCCAGACAAACACACGAAGAGACAACACGGCACCTCGGCTCAACTCCGGCGTCTCTCTCTCTGTAGGCTACGATTAGCATGAAGAAAGTCAGATGCACAAACTTCTCTTTTGCACATGCACACACACACACACACCAGGATGTGGGTCTAACTGTCACATGACTCGAGGCCTGTGTCCATAGGATGTTCATCCTTGTGTGTCTTCATGACTTCACTGTGTGTGTATTTTTGGAAGCAACGCCCTGCCAGGTTGTTTGAGCATCTCATCAATCATTGGTGATGATTGATCTCGTCGATCTGTTTATTGACAGATGAAGATGTGTGTGTGTGTGTGTGTGTGTGTGTGTGTGTGTGTGTGTGTGTGTGTGTGTGTGTGCGTGTGAGCAGGTGTGATTATGTATGTGTGGCTCACCCCTAGGGTGATTGCTCTGCAGTGTATATGTATTTGCAAAAGGCAGCCCCTCCCTTGTGTTTGCCTGCTCTGGGGCAATTTAATTAAAACATCATTCACTGACAATGATTTTCCTTTGATGGTTCCTGTTTGTGTATCACATTTTCAACTCTCTTTTCGCCTCATGTGCATTATGCTTTTTTTCTGACTTATCATTTTGCCATTTGAATACTTTATTCAAATAAAGTACAGCCAGCAACCCAAAATACAAGAAAAATGACACTTTTGGCGCCTTTAAAAATGTACAAATTGTCAGTGAAAATCACTCCAAATGCTATAATGATACTCTTTGAGGTTATAAAGATAATTGTTTCAGTATTTATACACACAAGTACAGCAGAAAATGTAATGCAACTATAATACAGCCTGTTAACAGGAGATTTTATCCTAACTTCAACTCCTCATTCCCTACCACATGAGATGGTGCGTGAAAGCAATTTTAACTGCTTTTTCACCTTGCCTCTGCATGATATGTAGATGAAGTTATGTAACTAGAAATAAAACCTGCTCAGTGCAGACTCCAGAGGATTTTTAACACTGAATTTATGCATCACCTCAAAGCACAAACACATTCACACAGTACCTTTTCTTTTGGCTTTTAAATTGCATTTATAATATCAATGAAATCTGTTGCTTTACCCCCTGGATCCTCTCTATTAGGTGTTTCCAAATGATCTGTTATTATGGTGTGTTTTGTTGACACAATCATAACCTGTTTTCAATACAAGCACCACGGGGACAAAGGAGCCTGTGATTATTACATATGACCAATAGAGGGCAGCAAAGAACACTGAAAGAGGCGTCTGTCGCAGGACGGCCTTCAGTGTTTCACCATGATGGAAACTGACAACCTGAGTTTCTTTATGATTTAATAACAACATTTAAAAAGTGAGATTATCACTGAAGTAACTCTTAACTGTTATGGACAAAGCTTGTTTTTATGTGTCATTTCTCCAGCTTTATACAGGCGAAGTTGGACACTTTCCGTTTGCTTTGAGCACAACTGTTTCCATCGTCTCTGTCTCATTTGTCCTGTCTTCTCCCTCCATCCTCCTGTCCATAGATCTTCATCTCCGTCAACTGTCTGAGCACAGACTTCTCCTCTCAGAAGGGCGTGAAGGGTCTTCCTCTGAACCTGCAGATCGACACCTACAGCTATAACAACCGCAGCAACAAGCCCATCCACCGCGCCTACTGCCAGATCAAAGTCTTCTGTGACAAGGGAGCTGAGAGGAAGATCCGAGACGAGGAGAGGAAGCAGTCCCGCCGGAAAGGGAAGGTGGCCGAGCTCAACCCTGGCCTGGCCTGTGAGTCACTCAGCTCTTTGCCTTGTATAACATGCACCAGCAGGGGCTGAAACGGCTGTACCTGCTGTAGCTAATCCCAGAGTTTAAGTGTATTAGTGTATAGTACAATCTGCTACACTTCATAACAAAACAAAGTTGACCTGACAAGTTCAAACACAACTGAACTGAGAAACAACAACACTGTGGAAAATTTAATTCCTCCCCCGGCCTCCATCTCACCCTAAAACACCTACATCACAGTTATATAATGGTCTTTTTTGTCTTAAACTGCACTAATCAATATTTTTTACATGATTAAATCAAATCAATGTGTAATATGAAAGTGGACGCTCACAGTGAGGCACCCACACAGAAATATTAGCCCCTCTCATGGAGCTGTGGAGCGTTTTAGTTCATTTCGGCTCATCGTTCTGGTTTTGTTGCCCACGACTTTATGGTTTACTCACATCACCACTGTCGACATCAACCTTGTTTCCAGCCAGATTAGAGGGTTCTTTGAGAAAAAAGCTCTGAAAACCCTACCCTAAGATATCTGCCCAGCACCAAACAGCAAAGTTAACGTTTCTAACAGAGCATTTAGCAGCTAAAGAGCCAGATATTTCCATCAGGAGTCACTTGAAACCAAAACAGAGCTAAAAATAGAGTGAATATTGGAGGTGCCCAGAAATGTGACTCTAAATAAATACTAATGTTGCTCAGTGTTTACTGGATATATAAATAGCCAACTTCTTGCTAACATGTTTGCTGTAACAACTTTATATGGTGATAATAAGTCAATGTTGTGTTTACCGCCCGTTCCGCTTCCCCTAAGTGGCCGTAAAAATGCCTTAGTGCAGGTTTAAAGGCTTTGAAGATGTCCTGCTTATTAAACTGCTCCCTGCTGTGTCTTTTCCACCCAGTTGTGGATGTCAAAGTGCCCATCCTCCAGAAACGCAACGACGTGACCATCTTCAAGATGATGACCGACTTCGAGACCCAGCCTGTCCTCTTCATCCCTGACATTCACTTCTCTTCCTTCCAGCGCCATGTGAGTGAGACCCAAAACTCTAAACACCCACCGCTATTGTTTAGGACAGCATGTCTCATATGTCTTTTCTGACCATGAACATTGTTTTTGCTGCATTTATGTACCCTTTGTGGCATCTTAGGTGGTCCATAAACAGTTTGTTGATTTCAGCTTCCACCCACTCGTCAGCCAGCTGGGTTGAGGTGACCTGCATGCTTAGTTGGCAGGAACACTGAGTTCTAGTTTCCAGCTCTGATAGGAGTCCTACATACTGATGGCTGTATTTCAGACTGCTTACTCACAGGATGAATCATTTACCAGTGACTCAAAACAAACCGGGGTGGCTCAGAAAATAGTACTTGTGCTGCCACTTTAATTTGTTCGTATGGTCCGAGGAACATACAGAGGCAGATTCTAGAGACAGAGAGAGGACCGCAGTGTTGTTAATGATGTGTAGATGCTATATGTGCCAGACGTTTAACAGCCCACTTTAAGCATGCATGCAGTTTGTCAGGTTTTTATCAGAGTTGGCCTGCAGCAGCCCTCTTCAAGGTGACTGAACTCTGAGCTTTGCATCTTCCAGTCAGGACTAACATGTCATATGACACGTACAGAGGTGTGTGTGTGTGTGTGTGTGTGTGTGTGTGTGTGTGTGTGTGTGTGTGTGTGTGTGTGTGTGAACACCTGACAATAGATTATTCAGTCATTTCTGCTTTTTGGGCACTTTTCATGTTGTCTGTGACACGAGAAAAATTACTCTGCAGGAAAAAGCAGTGAGAAATGCCACTTGAATTTTGAGTGACTCCTGCTGGTCAAATTATCAGTGAGAGTGCCAAAAAGTGCTCTTTGTCCCTTTGTCTCACTCTCACTAAGTTTGCTTTGCTACCAATGAAGCTGAGGGAGGGACAGGCAGTTATTTTTGGTGCTACAGATGACATTGAACCTGACTGAAGTGCTATCAGTTCCTGATAAACTCCTGGTTTTACCTACCAGCTCAGAATAGAATTCTATCGACAGGAACGCCTGCAATCAATACAGTCACAGGGTTCAAACAACCCCCGCTTTCCAAGAATTAGAAAAACAAGATATTTTGGGTTGATCCCATGAATTATTTAAAATGAGTAATTGGTTGAAGGGTTTCATACACTCTGTTATTTACTGTGAGCAAACACAGCATCCACAGGGCAACTTAAAACATATTACTGCAGTGCCACTGCATCATAACTATATGTCTTCACCTGTGTTAGAAAGGTGCTTTAGAAATAAAACTGCTTTGTTTTGCAGGCGAAATACAGAGTAACAGAGCTAAAATATGTATGTATTTAATAAATAGCTGTTAGGACCAAGAGGCTTATTAATAAATTGTACTTTTTAGGTCAAAAGGACTTCTTATTGGAGGAAAAAATGATCAGATCAATATGTCAAATCTCAAAAACCCATTTTTCCTGTTATATAAATGACTTTGTGACCCCAGAAAATGATTCTGTGACCGAACTGTACAATCTTTGCTCCACATATGAAACTCGACAGTCAAGTGGCTGGTTTCTGTTGACCAGGCTCATTTCTCAGTGATAAAGGAAGAATGAAAGGGTCAACACTGGAAACCTTTTGGACAGGGTTATTGACTTTTCCTTTGACCCGGTTGATTTAGATTAGAACTGCAGCAGTTGCACAAGTTGAACATTTGAAACATACACTTTCATTGCAGGAAAATTACATTAAAATCATATTTAATTTAGGTTACTGCCATAAATATTGGGTGCCAAATGCACCTGATGCTATTAGCTATTTAACGTAATCTCAGTGATGCTTTAATTTCTCCACTTCTGTTTCTTCTGCAGCCTTTCCCGGCAGAAGATGGAGAGGACAGGTGAGCTAATGGATGTCCTGATTTCACACTTGCTCTCTTCACTCTTTCCATTTAGTAGGTCTGAACTGAAACAACCTTTGGCACTTTCACAGTAAAAGCCATACAAGGTTGTTGCTTCTAGGAAATGCCTGTGGGCTTTGTCCTTGTGTGTATTTTATAGCCTGTTAGCTGGTTGTTAAGAGCATTTAAGCAGTGATTTGTGTGTGTGTGTGCGTCCACTGCAGCTCGGGCATGAAGAGATTACCCTTCAGTGATGATGAATTCGTTCCGCCCCCAAACAAGATGGCGAGAGAGGAGGAACCAAAGAAAGGTAGCACATATGTGTGTGTGTTGCAGTTGTGTGATGCTTTGACTGTTCACATGCTGATCAGGGGTCTTTGAATGATGCTGTTCTCAGACACTAAATCAGTGTGCGCACACATGCATGTGCATGAGTGTATGTTTGCTGTGATCGGCCCCTGAAGACCACCCCACAGACACCCACACATACACACTCTCTCTCTATCTGGGCCATGTGATTCTTCCAGGTCTTTCAAAACACACACGTGCCCGAGGCCTCCACTGACCCAACAAAATACCAGCGATCACTACATGCACACATGCAAACAAGCCTGTGCCCTTTGCCCTAAATTCTATTCATAGGCCTACAGCTTGCTTCTTTCAATACTAAAATATGTAAATAAATGCTTTAAGATGCATTATAGCCAGAAGGGGAAACTTTTAAAGAGTTGGACTTAAACTTGACATTTTAACACCAGTTTCACATAGATTGTGCTTGAATGCATCTGCAGTGAAGTTTCAGAGGTTTCTCCACCAGATACTCCTGTTACACAAAATAATGTCCATTTTTTTCAAGTTTTGTCAAACAGTTCCTTATTATTTGTGAAATACTGAATACTTTCGCCTCATCAGACCTCTAAAAGTTTCAGTGGGTGAAATCACTCTTTGGCTCACTGAACTGCTCACATCTCACAGCATAAGGTTGTTGTTGTGATGAGAGGTGACAAGTACACATGACTACAGGTCTCAAGCCAAACAAGGTGGGATCTCCTGTTTTAAATGATGCCGCAGCTTGAAGCTGAATCGAGGAACTGTTTGAAACAGGTGTCATAAATTAAAAATGAAGCACTATTAAGCAAACAGCAAGGCCAGTGTGCTACCTGAAATTTACTCCAAACTCAGTTCAATTAAAGCTTGAGGTGACGTTTCAAAATCTTTTCACAACAGCTGTCGGGATTTTTCCACTTAGACAATTGCCAGCCTTGTGATGGTTTGGACGGGATCGTGCTGACGTCTGACAGAGAGAACTGCCCGTCATGTCCTGAAAGGCCTCCTTCAAATGACGTCTGTCTCTGTTATCCATTGTAGCTCCAGACCACAATGAGCAAAGCAACTGTGGCTGTATACATGAACTGTGGCATCTTGAAACCAAACACCACCATATAGACGAGTACTATACTGTACTGTCTGACGTCTTCTTATAGAGTGCTGCGTTAATGAGTCTTAAAATTCAGAACTGAGTGAGCATTGTTGTGCTTCCTCTTCCCTTAACTCAAAGTCAGTGAGTTTTTGGAATAGGTTTTTGGTCAGGTGCCTGAAATAAGGTGGTTAACACAAGCTTAAGAGATTTTCATGTTCTGTTCTATCACCTAAAATACATCAGTAAGTAAAGGCTAGAACAAGTGGCTAAATGAGGCGACTGAGGTTATTGGGGACATTCATGACAGCAAACACAGAAACTTATCAACTCGTTAGCAAAGATGCTCTATAACACCAAGATTACCCATTACAAGCTTATTTTGTGCAGTAATCCAAACTCCAGTGGAAACATCCCATTGACTTTTTGTCAAGAGGGCAAGATAACGTCCAGGTTGGCCTACAAAAACATGTCATCCTGACAGCACTCTATTTGGTCCTGCTCCTTGTACAGATGATGTGAACAAGTGAAAACTCCTCTGCGCATAGCTACTTCTTAAAATAGAAGCGTTCTTGAAAACAGAAGGAGTATTTCTTGTATTTATATCGAAGTTCCTGCTACAGGTTCCTGCAACAGGTTGGAAAACAATGCGAGAAAATCTATTTAGACCGTGATCTATTTTGAGAAGACTGAGCATAGTGAATGAGAGGTGGGTCCGTCCTTCCATTTGTATGTGTGTCTCCTTACGACAATGTAAGATGAGTGTGTTTTGTCTGGGCCCGGTGCCACTTCTATGAGTCTGGATGAGAACACATGCAGTCTGGCAGGAGGAGTATTTTATTAAAATTGCCTGCAGAGTTATACATCATATCTGCAGTTGTACTAATGGATTAAACACGTGTGCATGTGTTTGATGCTGTAAAGCCGCAGACCTGCACATGCCAACCAAACCAGCCTGACCCAAATACACACTTTTGGGCTCGTGAGTGACTTTTGGGTTTTTTTGACCAATCCATTAGCATACGTGCTTTGCTTTAACGCCTTCCCGTCTCTTCTTTCTCTTTTCACCACGCAGTCCTGCTGTATGTGCGCAAGGAGACAGAGGAGGTGTTTGATGCACTCATGCTGAAGAATCCCACGCTGAAAGGCCTGGTGGAAGCTGTAAGTTGTCCTCTGTTCACTGGACTGATAATGGCTAGTATTGCACTTCATGTTTCATATTGGCTGTGGAATGGGATCAAAAGCTGTGGAAAAGAGGAGGTGTAGGCAACCGGGGGAGAAAGGAGAGGTGGAGAATGCAGGAAAATGATGCAAAGAGTGATAGAAGAACAGAAAGAGGCAGGTGATTGGTTAATTTAGGGCCCGAAGACAGACAGAGTACCAGGATGATGCACATTAATTGCTGGAGAAACAGCAGCAGAGATGATGAGCTGTAACAGGTGAACCAGGTGTCTGTAAAAGCTAATAATTTAACACTGATTTGTGTTTTTTCTCAACCAGATTTCAGAGAAGTATGAATTACCTTTGGATAAAGTTGGAAAAGTCTACAAGAAGTGCAAGAAAGGGTGAGTATGAGTGTCTGTGAAGCACCAAACCCGACGTTAACGAATAACCAGATCAATAGATTATATTCTATTTGTTACTTTCACCTCAGGTGGTTGTCCTCATCCTGCTGATTAATAGGCATTTAGTTGGAAATTTAAGTGTTAATTGAGCATTAGCAATCAAATTAGCTGCTACTGTGATGCACATCAGTCAATGATGAGATGTAGGAACAGGCCCATACAGGCTTGATTGGCCTAAGTGACTGCAATTGTATATTGAAGATAAATTCAAGGTCTTGGGTGAAATCTTGTTGTAGTACAATACATCTCAAAAGGAATGTTTGATATTTTGGGAAATATGCTTATTTCTTGCCTATAATTAGATGAGAAGATTGATACCACCCTTTATTTATTTAATTAATCAACTTACTTCCAAGTTAAGCCGAGATTTTATCCTTTAGTGTTTTTGCATGAGAATGAAGTATACATATTCTTAGAAATTTGTCCTACAATAAACATATCTGTCTTATAACAGGATTCTAGTCCACATGGATGACAACATCATCAAACACTACTCCAACGAAGACACCTTCCAGATCACCATGGAGGAGATGGGCGGAATGTACAAACTCACCCTCACTGAAATCTGATTGGGCGGGAGGAGATGACATCACCCAGACCAGCGGGATGGAGGGTGAACCAAATGGAGCCATCAGGAGCAGCGGTTTACATGTCTAGCTATGCAGCCATTATGGACTTGATGTGAAATGTAAATCATGTTGTCTTTGTGCTGTATTAATAGATTTTAAAAGTCCCACAAGAGGTATTGAAAAAGCCATAGCTCTTAATACACCACAATGTCAATTAAATATGTAAGTTATACATTTTGATTCAGTTTAAAGCCTTTTTGTGCATAGGAATCAGGTCAGGTTTGATTATGACACCTTTATCTTGTATTGAGTAAGTTGCACCTCAAATATTAGTGCCTACTTTTGTACATTGTGCAGTGTTTGTGGTACTGCTATACCTCATGCTATGCAAGCAGCAGTGTTTCTCATATGTTTGCATTTATGAGGAGAAACAGCTCCCTTCCTAAAGCCATAGCACTGATGATTACAGCCTGTAAAGTTGGGTATTTCGCGCACAAAATGAAGATGGCAAATTACTGATGGAGCCCCAGTGGCTCAGTGTATTAATAGCAAACAGCGTGGCAGTATTTAGTGTGTAAAACCCTTTTCAACCATCATACAATTAGGGGAGAATATTGTACAGTAAATGTATTTTTTTAGCGTAAGAGTCTGTGAGTGAAATGGCTTAAAAGATGTTTTTCCCTCAGATCAACTTAAAAAATGGCCTTTTTGTAAGTGTTAAATAGTTACTAAATATATTGAAAACAATGCGCAGACACAGCTACCCTTCACCTGTAGAGTCGTTTTCTGAATGTGGATGAAATAGGTCAAAGAATGTCTAGTTCAGTCCAGGCAAGCTGTTCTGGAAGTGCAATATGATGTTTAGGTTCAGACACATCCAGAAAGAAAAAATTTCCTCTATTGTCAAAACTGCAGTATATATTACATACTAACTGATAATATGACTTTTTAAAATGGAAATGTTGTATATATCCACTGAAAAAAAGGATCAGTATGATCCATCCTTTTGTATCTCAGTACTTATTGTGTATATATTTATTAAGAGAATGGATGTGGGTCATTGTTTTCTTTTTTTTTTTACCATATATATCCAAATTTCTATAATTCCTAATATAATGTTTTTTTCCTTTTTATATGAAGTTATTCTAACATAACATGTATAGGGACAAAAAGTTATTTACATGTTTTTAATTGATTTTTTGTTTTTTTTGTCAAGGATTTGAGGCACAAGGTGCCCAATAAAGGCTCTCCAATACAGTTGCTGTTTGTTTTCTGAGACTTTTTCTTCCTCATGCTCTCTCATAACGTTGTCACTTTTCAAACCCAGCCGAGATATTACAAGCTTTCCACCTTACAAGAGATTTGTAATCTATGGGTAAGAAATGGTGTCATATGTAGCAGGTCTGTTGGTGGTTGATGTAGCAGGGATCAACTGTGCCAGTGTTTTCTGTCCATGGTAACAGATGTCTGGGCACAAACCCTCACCCTGTGGACAGGAAACACGTGCAGAGAGGCTGCTCTGTCAGAAACCTGGCCACAAATTTATTGATTTTGAAGCAGCCTGTTCTCTTGGGACAGTAATATCAATCAGCCGGTCCACCACTTTGGTCCAGACTGAAACATCTCGACACCTATGAGATGCACTGCCGTGACATGTCGACACAGACCTTCATGCTCCCCAGAGGATAAATCTTGATGTCTTTGGTGATCCTGTGACTTTTCCTCTGGTGTCACCATGAGGTTGACATTTGTGGTTTGAGTGAGATGTGTACTGGATGGGTTGCACTGAATTTCAAGTTCCCCTCACGTTTAATTGTAACAACTTCTTAACTTTTCATTTAGCACCATCATCAGGTCAAAGTTTGGTTTAAGACCAAATGACATTCCCATCAGCCTCAGCTGTACTTAGTTTAGTGCTAATAAGGTATGCTAACATGCTAAACTAACTATTTACTATGGTAAATATCAGCATGTTATCAGTCATTCTAGGTATGCTAGATGTTAGCATTTAGCCCAAAGCACAGCTGTGCTAAGGTACAACCTCACAGAGCTGCTAACACCTCCCACTGTCCACTACAACCTACTGGGGTGTATTTGACCCTGATTGACTGAATCATCATTTATGATACATCTGAAGGCCATTTTTGTTAACTTGCTCACTTGCAGCTCCAAGGCACTGATATTCCTCCCACTCTGTCCTCTATAAGGTAATAGTGACAGTGTGTTTTTCATTTGTTAATCATAGTTGTCAGATGTTGGACGAGTGCAGTCACCTCCTACAGCACATGGGGCTGTGAAAGCAGTATGATAGTTCTACGAACAGCATCATAAAGATTCAGGCATGCAAGTACAGAAGGGCCAGAAGAATCACTTAGTTATAATTTAACCAGCGAGCCACGCCAACGTTGCCATGCTGCCCTGTTGCCTTAAAGTGTGAGGCCATCTGCTCTGTCTCTCTTTTACTGTCTCTGTCATTCCCCTTGGTCTTTTCTCAGGCTTATTCCTGAGATGTCCTCATTTAAACCCACAGTTGGTGTCAAGATGGAGCTTCTGTAGTCTGTTTACATGACTCTGAGCAAGGCCAGAAAACTGGCCAGGCTCACAAGTCAAACATATGGTCTGTCTTTGTTTTCCATCCTATTAACAGTTTGGTCAAAGTGGGTAGAGACTGAATGATTGCAGCTGAGTGAATGGTGATTATGAAGTTACAGAAGAGAATTGTCCCATCATTGAAGCTCTACTGATCTCTGCAAATCAGTCTGCTTGTTTATTTTTTGTCTGGACAATTCAGTGTTTTGGGGTGTTTTTTCCTTTTATGATTTTTAAATACAAAAAATACATTTTATGATAGGAGATCATAATCTGGTAGATTTTCTTTTGTCTTGTTTTAATGTTTTTTCTTTCACCATTCACTGGCTTTCTTAGAAACTGTTAATTTACTGCAGCCCAACACTGAAAATTCAGCTTTGATAAACTGGGTGTAGTTGGTTCCCTGTTGTGTCATGTAACACAGCTCAAGGAGAGCTGCAACACATAAGTGTACCTACAGAACACAGTCTGACATCACTTGGAGTCAGATGAAGCTGATTCATTGCTCAAACTGCTGGTTATTTACCATGTTTTCCGTGAGTACAAATGTTTTTGCACTGTCTCTGCAGTCTTGATGGCGTTACATGATATCCACATCTAACTCTTTTTGTTGGTGCTTCAGTATTTTCAATAAAAACACATGACTCATATTTAATGTCACTGCTGTCGAGATCTTGACATCTCTCCCTTTTCTGGGGTTAAATGCTGCACCACTTCAGGTTCTGCTCTGTCAAATTGCACGCTCTTATGACAGTATAGTCTACCCTTGGCAGACCAGACCACAAGTGACCTACTTTGATGCTGTTCAAACATCCCAAGTGCAGCTCTAGTTGCAGCTCTAGTTTCAAACTTAGAGAAAACTAAACACATTCTTCCCTTAGCACTGTAATCCTTCTCAAGTTACCTTGGAGATACATGCTGTTCCATGTCTGGTATCAGGCTGGAGTCCAGATACACCTCCTGGTTTCTTAAGTAGTAGTACTCAAATGAATGAATGCGATCGAATTTTGGCAGTGCTGCATAAAGTTCTTATTAAGTTTCTTACATTTTGTCGTGGATTTTTTAAATTTGCAATTGCAGTAAAACAGGGATACAAAAAAAAGTCTGAATTGTCCTCACTCTTTGAGTCAGTGTGTTCCAGTCTATCTTTAAATGATTCAAACCATTTTTTTTCTTACAGGTCCACTCTGCGCTATAAAAAAACTCCCTCCTGCTGTTAGGTTAGTCACTCGCCATGTGTGGACTTGCTGACGTAACAGGATGAGTTTTATCGTGCTTCTGTGATTCAATCTGTGGGTATTGAAAGTGGCATCTATGGTCATTTCAATGCAGCACTGAAAATGACACACAACTTCTGTAGCCACACAGTTAAGCCATGACCATTTACTGGACACTTGCACCATGTGGAACTTTGAAAGCTGGCAGTGTTATGAAAGGTTACATGAATTCAGTGTGTAAGGATATTCTTGAGTGGATACTCTGTTACAGAAAATAAGTTAACCGATCTCTAGAATCACTACTTCTTTATCTCTTCTGTAAATGTTGCTGTGTATGTTCCTTTAATCAAGCACCAAACCTGTCCACACCATTAATGCTTTTTTTCCATCTCAGTACAGCACGATGTGCAGGTCTGTGTGTGCCAGACCTGGAAATGGGCCAGTCCGGATCTCAGATGCGTAACACATGGGCATATTGTGCACATAGTAAAAAAGTATTTTGACAGAATCTCTGCAGCACAGCGGACAATGTTAGTTGCAGGGACTTCAGACACAGGCGCAGTTGAAATCATGCGGTCAGTCTCTGTAGCCGTCCTCAAAACTATTGCACCAAGACCTTTAGAGCGCAAGTTCGGGAGTGCACCTCAGGCTGATATAAATACAGGTTTGAAGATCCACAGCGTTGGAGAAGTTGTTAGATGCAGTGAGAAAAGTAACTCATCAAGAGATCCTTACAAATGGAGAGTTAATTTGGTGAGAGTCTCACAAACGACAGCTTCAGAGGACACTTCCGAAAGCAACCAATCAGCTCCTAAATGCAGCTATTTGGTGTTTGGTTTCAGACTGTCACGATTCTTGGTCCTCTCAGTTTAGACAGGACTCTGGTGGAGCTGGTGAAGTTTTTTTTTACCAGGAGCTGTTCCAGAGATTCAAAAGCTCAAATCTGAGCATTGCAATTGGACCAGGAAGACATGACTGATCAGTCACTAAAATTTAAGACCTCCAATAATGAACTTGACAGCTTGTTCAATAAATTAAGAGAAACCTGCAGCACATGCCAACATAAAAGTGGAAAACATCATGTCCAGTCACAAGATCAATAAGTTTATAAAGGAACTGACTGAGAAAAAGTACGATGACTTGATGGTTAGACAGACATATGTGTCGCCCTCGGTTCCAGTAGGAAGAAGTCTCTCTGACTCAGTCATCTCTCAGCTCAAGAAGGAGGAGGTTACCACTGAGCAAAGCTTGTCTCCTGAAATTCTGTATGTCATGTTAGAGGATTCAATAAGTAAGTTCGTGCAGCACTTATTACTCTGTAGGGAGAAGGAGCCATCAAATAAGCCAAGTGAGTCAAGTGTTGTTGCCTCAAAGAAGAGATCTGCTGTACTTCTCTCCTTTTCCCTGTTGTGCTCCTGTGTTTTCCCCCTCCTTTTGTCTCCTGTCTGTCTCTCTGTGTCCGTCCAATCTGAGTCTGTTACTGCAGGGGGTGGCCAACAGGTTGGACCCAGCTCCCTCTCCTCCTAAGCACAGGTGCGCTCAATCAAGCAATCAAGACTCACCTGTCTGCACAGTATTTAAGCACCAGGGTTTCAACCAGTATTCGTCGTATCATCAGCCTTGCAGAGTGTTAAACGACCACAGCTCAAGAAAAGCCCTACGTTCCTTTTTCAAAATATTCTCATCTTGTCTGCTACCTGCCTTCCTGACTTACATTTCCCTGTCTGTGCTCAGGTGTCTCATCCACATCTGCTGTCACCCATGTCCTGTCGGTCTGCTCTCACAAAGACTCTAGACCTGTCTCCACTCGCCTTCAGTCACTTTGGATTCTGCCTCATCCAAACTCATACCCTGCAGCATTATGTTCATGAAATGGTTAAGCTTTCATCTGCCTCCTGTCTCATCTGTCTGAGCCTGGTGTTTGGTCCTATGAACTCCACTAAAAACATAACAGAAATGACCCTCCTCTTCACCACAGCTATGATCATTAGCATCATCCTGAAGGGACACAGTTTGTCCCGCAGTGACAAGCTTCTTATCAATGGTCTGACAATGAACAGTTAATTGCCAGCTTCCCCTTTTTTAATACTGCCCGACCAATACCACCTTGAAAGAAACAAGTCAGTGGGTTCACAGACCATCACGCTTGCCATCTCACCTGACTTACAGTACGTCAGGCGAGGTGGAGGGCACTGTGGCAAAGATGTCCATTGTTAGAAGAAAACGTAGAAAATTTCTTTCCTTCAAGATGAATGCCATTATAGACCTCTCTCACAGCAGGCATTTTGATGCATAATACCAGTTGATGGCTTGCCGACACATCTAAATGGATTTACATTGGAGTTTGACAAATCAAAATGTCAGCTGTGAAGAAACGTCCAGCCGCACAGCAGCTCAGTGTTTCACGCTGTAGCTGCACAGCAGTGGTCAGGGTTGGATTCCCTGCCTCGATCATTGCTACATGGAGTTTATCTACTCTGCTGGTTGATAAGGTTTACTGTGGGTGCTCTGGTTTCCTCCCACATTTAAAGTAAAGAATAAAAAAAATAATTTGGATGAAAAAGTAAATAAAAAGCAGTTTCATTATGATTGTGTTTTAACTAGAGATATATACTAAACTCAAGTTGACTGTGAAAAATATAAAGAAAACACAACAGCATGTACTTCATCAGCTGAACGGTGAGCCTTTGCAGGTGAATAAAATGTTCTCCACAGCCAGACAACCAGGCAAAGAATCATTCAGAGTCAATTATTTAATAATATGTCAGATTTCCAAGCCTTCATCATTAGGCACGACACATGCTCAGACTGTCTCCAGGGGAGCTCCTCCAGGGAGCCCTCAAGCCTGCCTCCAATTCCTCATGTTGCCAGGACAACAGACAGCGAGCTGGCAGCACACGAGTCGGTGTCTCATAGCAACAGATTGGCTTTCGAATCCCATTCTGACCAATCGGGAGCCAGATGCTTTGAGAGGAATTCCTGTTGTCGCCCCATTCTAATGTGCAGGAGGAGAGGGGTGGGGCCGCATGTGCTGTGTGGTACACAGCGCATCCCTCAGCGTGGAGCTGCCTATAAGACATGGCTCATGCAGCAGGTCACCTGTGGGTTGTTGTCAGGCAATATCAGATAACAGACAATTTATTTCACTGAGGAAAAGTGTCTGTGTGTTCATTGACTTGTGTGCAATTATGGATCTAAAAGTCCAATATTTACCTCTTTATCTCCCTTATTTTTCTTATTAGCGACAGTTTGTAATATTCACACATGACTTTATTATAAAATGTAAGAGACAATGTGGTAAGTGTGGATCTGTGATACATCTGATGGCCATTTTGTGTCTTTTGAAGCTGTCTAAAGATGGATGTGTTGATACTTGGGAACTGAAGTAAAGGCTGAAATGGGTTTAAACATGAGTAATACAGACAGAATTTTCATTTTAAGCTGAAGGTTTCCTTTAAAATGCCATTTCGTGCTTTTTACTCCTGCAGCTCTGCATCACTCAAACAGAATACACATTGCTATGACTCTTTAACTCAACTTTCCACCCATGCATTAATAATACACTAGGGCAAAAATAGCATTCTGTCGTACAGAAATCAGGGAAGTAAACACCATTTCATCTTTTCAGGAAGAGTGCGTATACACAAACTCCACATTCTTCGGCTTGTCATTTAGCGTACATAAGTTTTTTGCATAACATGATCTACCTGAACATCAGATATCTGTATGTATGTACAAGTATATGAGCTGAGTTTTTCTCATTAGGATGAGGAAGGGGCCATGGTGGTGTGACAGCCAGGACCACTGTTGCAGCCATGTTTACAACAAAGTTGGATATTTTTTAGGAGACGTCTGGACATTTTCCAGCCATGTTTGAAGCATCAAAAACTGAATATTCTTAACGTGAGGTCAGGACACTTTCTGGCTGCATCTTTGCCAACAAAACTGGGTATTTTTGAAGAGATGTTGGGACATTTTTGTGTTTGTGGCAGCAAAACCGGGTATTTTAAGGAAAAACATGATATTTTCCTAACCCTAACCAAGTGGTTTTTGTGCCTAAACCAAAGCAGACCTTAACCACAGCGTTATCACAACATCAAATTGACAAGTGAAGAATGAAGGATCCTTCTTTAGAAGTTTTCCATGCAGCCTGGGTTGGGATGTCTTTACTTGCTGTGTCCTTTCACCCAGATGCCCTCTTGATGTGATGGTGGGGAGGAGCAACTGACTGACAGTGTTTTCCACAAGTTCAACTGAGATCACAAAGCATTCTGGATACTTGGAGAGCATTAGCTTGTGGTTGAAATATAATCAGCAAACCATGTGATGAAGTAGTAAGAAAAACAGGAGGAAAGTACCTCAGTATCATAAGTGTCCCTACATTACCTTCAACAATAATCTGCAAAATCCATTTTAGCTCTGTCTTCCATCAAAACAAAAACAATATAAACTCCTCCACAAGAGTTACGCAACACTACAGCATTCCTCTTTCTGCAGCACTCAGGTATTGATCTGATTCTGCCCTAACAAATGTATATAATGATAAATCTTACAATGATCAGTGATGATTTTGGACCAGTCAAGCATAAGGACCTGTTGAATAATCATATCTATAACCCTTGTAATGGTGAGGATGTGAGTTTTGGGGGAAAACTCAGTACAATTTCTGTAGCCTTTAGCTTTTAAGTATTAATAATATGTAACATAAAACCAGACATGAACAGTCTTGTTTAAGTATTCCCACCAGTCATGTCATTTGCAGTCTTCAGTGTGAGTCTAGGTGGTCCAAAATGAAGGATTAGTCGAGTGTGTGCCTCCTTCATGAATATAAAACAATTTATAACGATGTGACTTTATGAACAACTCAAGACTTCATGGTACTCCTCTCCAATCTGAAGAATATTTTCACATGAGTAGCAATCCAAAACAACAATGTAATAAGTTGTGTGTTCATTATGGAGAAACCTGTTATTTAATATAAAAACATTTTAGATTTTGAGAGGATACCTATACTTCCTGTGGAAGTAACATTCTTGTCTACATGACACTGCCTATGAATGCCTGTCACAGCTCAGGGGCTGATAGTGAAATATTGTCCCTGGGTGGTATATTTAACCCTGCTAGGGTAACTCCCCCCTTTTTGAGTCTGCTCCCAGAGTTCCTGAGTTGGGGGAGTTGGCCGAACAGGGGAGGTCTGCATGTGGAGGCCTAGATAGGGCCGGCGTAACCTTTCCTCCAGATTCCCTAACTAAGTTGAAGCGGCCTGCCCCACTTATATCACAAACAGGCTGCTGTACTTAGGCCCGGACTGCCTGTCATGCCTGCGTGCGGCTCGCTTTCCCTGTAACCCCTCCCTCCTCTCTTCTCGCTAACTGCTGGCACTGGAGCTACACTGCCACAGCTCCGTGGCCTCATTGCTCCCTGAGGTCATGCTTATGTGAGTCATACTGAGGCACGGCCTTTCATAGCAGTCAGGTGCTGCCAAGGCTGGGCCGGCACACCTGCTACACTCCCTTCTGCTGCAGGCAAGATGCAAACAAATGCAAACTTACCAATTTCACACAAAGTAAAGGTATAAGATTTTTTTGTATACACAAGCAGGAAAGATAAACAGAATCTGAAATATCATTGGTCTGACACTGTGTCCACTACTGCTTTTACTGAAGCATCCTGGTTGTACTGCATTGGTAAAATTTCTGAAATTTTGGAGCCTTTTTCACAGCATGGCTTCCAGAAGTTCGTGGGATCATTTTTTTCTTTGTCCAAATGCAGTTGGTGATGTAACACCATATGTAGGTCAAGACCAGTCTGCCATGTACTTGTGGGAATGATCTCATTGAACCGTTCAGACAATGGACCACGGGAAAAAAAAGAGCCCAACATACATTAGCATTAAATGCTAATGTATGTTGGGCTCTTTTTTTTTAATGCAAATTTTACATACAGTTTAAAGAATATATTTAGCACCGGGGAACAAAGCACAATATCTTTTTCTCTGCACTCAAGACAATAGGTTATCAGTGCACTTCATCTGTAGATTTGAATAATTATAACAACTTTGAACAGCGAAAATATAATTTTATCTGCAAATGTAACAATAATATTATAAATGCATTAAAAATCTGATGTACATCAAATTGATAAAATGGGGTCATAAGTGAAAGATCATGAAGAAGAATGGGGTACAGTAGCAAGTTTAATAAGTGGCCTCTAATGGGTGATCTGATTCACCATGAAACCACAAAATTAGTGAAAAATCTGTTTTTGAAGGGAAACAGATACATTTTTATACTGGTAACATGGTTGAGGATTACAGTGTCAACAGAGATAAAACAAAGCCCTTTGCTTACTCTGTAACTGCATGACTTTGTGTTTCTGTTATGAAATGTTAAAGTGATGTCAGTTAAGCAACTGTTTTTCTGCCTTGTCTGTGAGAACGCTATGCAAACGTCTCCAAGAAACAAGACAGAAACCTGCCCTTCATCTGGCACTCGTGTTGCATTTTAGTTTTGTGGGAAAAGAACAGTATTGTAGTGCTACATCACAGACTGAGAAAAATGGGAAGAAATTACACATAAACCCATATATACATACACCACATACATGAAATTTAGCAGTTTTTACAACACAGAAAATTATCTGAACTATTGAACATTAGGGAAATTTAGATCTAAAATGCCACTTTAAATTGTACACTTATAGAAATTTTTGATATTCTGTCCTGTCAAATAAAATCAAAACATTTATCTCAATAGGTTGTTGGCACATGACGTCACGTCACTCTTTTGCTGTGTTGTCTGCGAACTGCAGATGGAGGGCCAGAAGTGATTTTCTGCATAGGAAGCACTATAACACACATTCAATGTTTTGCTCCGATTGATCAAACCAAGAAACCAAGAGGAGCTGCTATTGAGTACCAAATGTTGTTGTTCATAAGGATGAAATATGCACGAAATTGACCAAAAATGAAGAAGAAATGGCTTGTTAACTGTCTGTGGTCAGGAGGCACCAAGTCTGCGAATGGTAAAAATAGTGTAAATCTATGGTGATAGATTTAAAGTAATAGCAACAAGCAACACAACTAACATTTGTTAAATCAGCATAAATGGTTTCATACATGACAGGTGAATGTCACATACCCTGTCTTGTTTTGTGATGATCCATGTCTTTAGTTGGCGTTTCACCAGACCTTTGCGAGTGGTTCACCTAGCAAACAACCGTAACGTAAACGTCATTATTCAGCACCATGGTACTGAAAGTTTGTTGCTCAGTTAATCCACAGGAAAATAAAAGATACACACCCTTGCAAAAACAAAATGATGGTCGTCCCGGAGCAATTTGGTACCGAGGTCATGTAAAGTATGGAGGTGCATGCCTCCATACTTTTGTATGCTTTCATTTGTTTCCTAGTGTAGAACGGCATCTAAATGACCAGGTAGTTGGTTATATCTACTGCCTCGGCAGCAGCAAGACTTTCAGTTCAGTTGAAAAATCACTCCTCTTCATAACATAAAGGTCACATCCAACCGATGTTCTGATTTTCTGTTTATACCTTTCTCTTGTAATTTCATCTAAACTTTCCCAGTAAGAACTTTCCTCTATCTAGTCCATTGCAGTTTTCACTTCCTGCCCTCTGTCTGAATTTAATGTCATGTGACTGCAAACAACCTATAACACAGGCAATTTAGTATTTCATAATCCAAAGTGGAGGAGCTACAAAACGTCCTGACAGAATAAAGCAAATAGATATATTCTAGTCTCACTGTAATATTCTCAATTTTCACACTTCAGAAACTTGCTAGACATGGATAAGAACTAATGATAAATTTTAGCCGTAGAAACGCAATGTAGTAGGCTGTATCTCTGTGTTTGTGAATTTAGAGAAAAAGAGGTTTGGTTTAGATTCTGTGTCACTTCGTTGCAGTGCAGTTACTTTGGCTATAATTTCAAAGTTTCTTTATCAAAATGTGTTAATGAAGCTGATGAAGACGAATGGATATGTTTATAAAATTAATTTTCTTTCTGAATGACTTGTGAAACGTTGCATTGAGCCGTCACGTCCTTTCCCGTGGGTTATTCCTACACCCCATGAACGCCACATAGACTGGATCGACCTTTCGCCTAGTTCAGCGGATAGCAGTTCATCGGGTTTACCCCGACACTGCTGACTCTCACGGCCACGCCCACCAACGGCCACGCACCCTATTTCCTCCAACAGTCCCGCGAGCACGCACTGTTCACGCGCTCTCTGCTTTACCATTGGCTGAAGCTCCGCACACACTCAATTGTGATTGGCTGAGTGTTGCCACCCGCCAGTGCGTGTTGTGAGTTTTGTTTTCTTTTTTTCTCCTCCCCATGTTTTACACACACAGCTGAGAGAAAAGGGAGCTAGTCAGAGAAAAAAACGACCTCAACCCTACCCCGGCACAGGCAGGAGCATTGCAACCGCCGTCTCTTTGTTCTATACTGGCTTTGACAACAGAAAAGTGATACTTACATATTTTATTCCTCAATGCCATTGCGAAAATTTACAGAGATGGACTCAAATGGGGTAAGACAATTTTTTTTTAAAAGTGTTACTTCATTTTTAGCGCGACATTTGTTTTGCAGTCCAGTAACATTCACTCGTTTACTGAGTGATTATGTTTTTTAGCAGCGTCAAATTACTCAAGTCATAAATTCAACATTTAACAGTTAACGCTTTGTATAATTTTATTAATGCTATTTTGTGTCATGTCAGCGTCCAGTGATACCAAACTCAACCACATTAAATGAGAACGTAAACATTTATTTACTCATTTATTTAGCAATTTCGTTTGTCATCGTGTCTTTGAAAGGTAAAACCCCATGTAACTGTCATGTTAAGTAATAACGTAATTTAAACTTGTACGGAAGCCTGTCAGTGTCGACAAGTTGTTTCTGTGGAGGATCACTAATAAGCTTTGTTTGCTGTTAACATTCATCATAAAGTTGTAATGTAGTAAGGCCACTTCCTGATGCAAACCCGCTTTATGGGGATTTCACATGGCTCATCTCGGCAGCACGTCACTGTTTGGTCTATATTTGGCAATGGGAGGTGTCCTGGCTCTGAGCCAAAGGCAGTGCATGCTGGGCTGGGGTGTAGTCACCCACACCCCCTCTCCCTTATTGGCAGCATCTTGCGGTTTGGCCGGGAACATTAGATTGGGGAACAGTGACAGAGCAGATAACTGGAAATATTTTTTTCCCATTTGGGTAAATTAGAGTTAAAATAAAAAACTCCCATCATTTGCATTTATGCCATGGTCAGATCTCAGTAATATTTGAATCAGCACAGTCTATCACGCAGGTGAAGATAACCAAATAACCCAATGATGTGGTAGCACTGAAGTGCTTACATTTTGCTTGCTCTGACTGATGTTTGTTTATTGCTCCTTCCAGGCTGAGTTTACGGATCATTGTGGGTCCTACTCCAAGAGAAGGAGGCACGACAGCGAGCAGTCTGTCTCTAGTGGAACCTCTGGCCTGGAGTACACAGACCTGGAAGCAGCTGAAGCGCTCGTATGTATGAGTTCCTGGGGCCAGGGTCACAGGCCGAACCCCTGTAAGCCAAGACCTCTCACACCAGCTTCGGACTCCTGTGACTCCCTTTCGCCACCAGAACTTCCAGAGCCCCCAAAGGACTTTGTGTCCCTCTCTTCCCTGGTAAGAGACTTATCACACTGTAAAGGACAAATCACTGAATAATATGTTTGTCGGTTTTGCAACATTGACTTCATCCCCCTCTTAATAATAGAGCTGTAAGCAGGTACTGAAATCATACAGCTGTGAAACCATTGAGACAACTGATGTTTGATTAGCACACATATTCCTTAGGGTCAAAGTTAGCATTAAACCTTGTGGCATGTTGATATGAATGTGCAAAGATAACTGGGGTCATGGTTTATGACATTAGACTGGGCCAGGTGAGAGGTGCTGCAGCAAGAGGAGCCTTGATACTTTAAGGTGGTTTGACCTTCAGACAGTTCTTCCTCTCAGAGGCAGGGTCATAAAAATCACAGTTTACAGCTCAGAGTGATGATTATTATTATGTGTAACTGCTTACCACCTGCGATACTTATCTCTGCAAACACTATCCCCTGTAAAAGTAGATAAGCACTCCATGTTATTACAGTGGTATTGGAAGAGCCTGGCTAATTCTTCTCATGTTTTTCTCCTCCTCCTCTTTCCAGTGTATGACTCCCCCTCACAGCCCCAGCTTTGTTGAGACTTCAACGCTCCACTCAAGCTCTGGCCTGGCTGTGTCCTCGCAGCACTGTGGTTCCGGGCTGCATCAACCTGTCCTGGCACCCATTGCTGAAAAGACCCCCTCCCCTCCCCATCTGCCACAGCCCTGCAGAGCCATGGCGACCAGCGTCATCCGCCACACCGCAGACAGCAACCTCTGCCAACACCACATTCCAGTGGCCCCCAATCCAGAGAAAACTAGAGACACAGTGAGGGCTGCAAAGGTCTGCCAGCAGCAACAGCAGCAGCAGCAGCAGCAGCAGCAGCAGCAGCAGCAGCAGCAGCGCATTACAAAGACTGATCAGATAAGCACACCTCCATCTCCTCCTGCTCCTCTCACGCCCACAATACCTGCCTCTAAAATAGAGCAGCCGGGCAGCCCCTCAAAATCCTGTTTGGACAGTTTTTCCACACCCACTCATGTCAATACCCAACCACAAAACAGCCCACCCACTCCCACTGCTCCTGCAACCCTGTCCCCGCCTTCAGTCACCAGCCCTCAAATCATCTGCCAGATGTTCCCTGTCAGCAGTCAGTCGGGAATAATCTCAGCTTTCATCCCCAGTGCAGTTCAGACATCCAGTACTGGCATTCGGACCACCACCACATCCATCCTCCCCCAGCCCGCCTCAGCTAACAGCGCCCCTGTCCAGCAGTCCCTCATTGTGGGCTCGGCGGTGCCCCAGGGCACTGTGATGCTGGTCCTCCCCCAGTCCTCTGTCTCTCAGGCCCCTCAATGCCCTCAGACCGTCATGACCCTGGGCAACACCAAGCTGCTACCTCTGGCCCCGGCACCTATGTATATGCCAGCAGGTCCCAGCGGTGGGACAACAGCCACAAAGATGGACTTTTCCCGCAGGAGGAACTATGTCTGCAACTTCCCAGGCTGCAGGAAGACATATTTCAAGAGCTCACACCTCAAGGCCCACCTAAGAACACACACAGGTGAGGATTTTTCTGCATTTAGAAGTGATTGGTTGGATACTCAAGAGGAAATAGAACAAAACAGTACCACAGATGAGTGTTTCATCCTGTTTGTAAAACATTTCTCGGCCTTGTTATTCTTGATGGGAAGAGAGTGAGCTCATTGTTATACTATCTCAGACAAGGCACGGTGTGGCGTGAGGTTTTTATGACTTCAATGTGACTCACTTGCTGACTCCTAACTTTCCTGTTTCTCTGTTTCCCTCTCTTAGGTGAAAAGCCTTTCAGCTGCAGCTGGGAAGGCTGTGACAAGAGGTTTGCCCGCTCTGATGAACTCTCGCGTCACCGGCGAACACACACCGGCGAGAAAAAATTTGTGTGTCCCGTGTGTGACCGGCGATTCATGCGCAGTGATCACCTCACCAAACACGCACGGCGTCACATGACCACAAAGAAAATTCCCTCCTGGCAGGCCGATGTTCGGAGCCTGAACAAAATGGCTGCTGGCAAAACACCTCCCTCAAAACCTGGCCTTGCCACGCTAGGCATGCTGGTGCCTGCCGGCTCAAAGTAGACAATGAACACTGCCATCCTACCCACTCCTGAGATACCACAGGGAGCAGCCAAGCACACAAGGCTGCTGCTATTTTACTAATGGGAATGATAAAAAAAACAAGCACTGGACTCTTTTTCTCTGCTCATTAGTACATGTATTTTCTCTAAAGGATTCTTTTGTTTACTTTGATATAATTGCTAATATGTATGCACTCGCGCCAAAGCCTTTGTATGAAGTTTGTCTTACACATTTCATCTTCTCCACCCCTCCAAGGACGCTTTTGATCGATCAACAGTATCAACACACTGTGGTTGTGTTGATAATGATATATATATATATATATATATATTTCTCTATGTGAATGTATTGTTTGTTGTATTATGAAATGCATTTATTTGTCATATTTGGGGAAATGTTAACATGAAAAACCATGTAAATATGAATATTATTCATCAGTGCTATGATTATACCTTGATTATATCTTCCTGTCTATCTTTTCATATTATTTAATACATATTTGTAATAAACAAAAGATCAAATGAGTCATTTTTTTGTGCTTTTTATGACCTTTTCCAGTATCTGAGGTGTGGGATCTGGGTTAGTCAGCGATCTTTCCCGGTTGTCCTTTGCAGAAATGCAGTGAGTAGTGACTGCCCACATCCTGTGCGTGTCATACTCTTACTCCCCACTCCCCCCTCCACCTCTCTCTTGGTCCGCTGGCTGAATGAATTTCTTCTTTGGTGTTCTAAAGGCACTTTTGGTGAGACCGTCTGGGGACATTGTGTTCTGTTCATTAGCTCAGAACCAGAGTGCCAGATGAGTTAGAGCAGACAAGACTGAGATTTGTTTGCCTTGTGTTAGGGCTTGTTAAGTGATCATTCCAGCCCAGCGACCTCTGTCACATGGGAATGAGGAGGCATCGGGACAGTGTGGTCCTTGTTTAATACACCACTGAGTTTTATTCATTCATAAGTCTCGTATTGGTCAGGTATGATCGAGCAAACACCTCTTATCCTTGTGGTTACAAATGAGCTGGTCATCAAATATAGACTATCCTTGGACATATAAATTAAGATGGAGAATGAGAAAGAATATTTTCAACTGGAGGATGCATGAGGAAGTGTTATTGAGTAAACAATAAAGATAGATCATTAAGATGCTGCTGGACCAAGAGTGGTTCTCCGCGCAGCCTCCATCCTCCCATTCTCACCTACACATTCATAAGCAGTGGTCCCATACCTAGTAACAGCGCACCCCTTCCAATCAGACAGTGAGAAACATGAACTGTTGGGGGGTGCGACCAATCACTTCTCTTCCCTGCACACCCGCCCCTTTGCCTTACTGACCGACATATTCACTGGCCGTGTGCCACCTGAGCGGTGGTCTACAGCGACATCTGGTGTTAGAATCACGTCACTTCACCATGTACATCAACGTTGGGGAGCGTCCTAGTTTTTAACTGGAGATATTTTGACTTGTTTAGAGTAAAAAGTATGATGCGACAGGTGATCATAACAAGCACATTTGGTGCTCATCGTCCAAAAAATAGTGCCCGGTTTTGTATGTTTTTGATTCATCTGCAAGGAAATTTTCCTTGCAGCACCAAATATACATATAATAAAAGAATTTAGGATTTTTTTTGTAATAGCATATGAATTGAAAGGCATATATCTATAAATATAAATAAAATCACAGTTCAATTTATGTGTGCCATTAAAAATGTCAATGTCACTCGTTTTGTTCAAGTTTTTTGTGCAAAAAAATATAGGTATTAATAAGTTATTAACGTCAAGAAAGAAGCTAGTTTTAAAGGTATTTCACTGTCCTTGACTTTTTAATTACGCTAATAAATAAGAACTCCAAAATCAATTCAGGGTATGTCAAATGTGGTCTTAATTCTGTATTATCTTTCATGAATAACCAATTTAACAATTTCATCGAGGGTTAGCATTAATCAAGGAGATTTTCACATAAATTTAAGGTTATTTAAAGTAATGTGGAATATGACTAGAAAAAACATCATCATATTTGTTCCATCTTGTTTGTTTTATGACGATATGAAAGATCTTTTCGTCACGTCACAGTGGGAAAAGCACTTTGTAAATAATGACGAATAAAGGCAGCAAAAATGTTTCTCGGGGAAGTTTTTCCTTGTTGCACTGCACCAATGGTTCGTGTCGCCATGGTTACATCAATACAAGTAGGACCATTTGCTGCCAATTTGAGGTCTAACACGAGGTAATACACATGTAAACGTAGATAAAACGATAAACGATAAAACGAATTCCTCATTTTTTTTCGACGAGGACAGCTTGTGACACCGTTTGAACTGAACCTCTGTCCCGACTTGTTTTTGTGGACGTTTAACTCACCAAAGTGCGATAACTTCATCCGCCTGCTCACTTCTGCTCGCACTCATCAGCATGGAGATCGGTGATAAACTGAAAGAACTGAATATGACAGTGGAGGAAATTGACAGGTTGACAAAAGCTTTCAAAGAGGAGAGATTCAGGGAAATGCTATGCGATTACGCCCAAGAATTATCCGACCCCGAGAACCAGAGAAGGTATGAGGAGGAGATCAAACTTTTGGAGCAAGAAAGAGGAAACACGATTGACTTTATTCACCCGGAACCATTTAGGGCTCTCCGGACGAGTGTGAACGGAAAGCAGAAGTGTTTTGTTAATATCTGCGGCAATGAAAAAGTCGGGAAGCCTGTCAGTAGATGTGGGGTGTCGGAGGAAGGCCGCAGGGGACAGTGCTGGTCCCTGCCTCACAGTCTGCACCCAGGGAGGCAAGACACGGATCCAAAGGGGAACAAGATCATGATCTATGACGTTATCTTCCACCCTGACACCCTCCACATTGCAAGCAAAAACAAGGGATTCATGGATATGGTGGACAGCACAGCCATTCAGGGAATCCAGAAAGCTTTTAATGTGACTCTGGATAAAAACAATGTGAGAGAGATGAGTAGAAAATATAAAGGCACCCCGCAGCCTTGTGTCATCCGAAAACCTATACCTGGATATAAAGTCAAGGATTCCCCTGAGATGCCGGACCCTCTTAAGTTCCCATACCCAGATGATAAAAGACCGACCACATCCTCACAAACCAAGCCTGCAGAATCACCTGCAGTAAAAAGCAGCAGCGATGCCAGCCAGAAAAGCTTCCAGATCCAGCTTCGGAAAACCAAAGAGCCAACCAAGCCAAACTACACAGTAAAATATCGATCTTTTATTGATCTACAGGACTTCAGGTGTTCTAGAGACTCGGCCCAAAGCCCAAGGCCCAAAGAGATAGTGGTTACCATCGACGTGCCGCTTCTGAAGGCAGTCAAAGACATCAGCCTTGAGGTAAAAGAGAGATGGTTGCTGCTGGAGTCTGAGATGCCAGCATACAGACTGGAGCTGCTCTTAGCCTACCCTGTGGATGAAGATAAAGGAGAAGCCACGTTCAACAAACAGAGAGGACAGCTTACAGTCACACTTCCTGTTCTTCCTCCCAACGATGCCCTTTATTTTACTGTGGGGCCTGAGAGGCAGGAGGAGAAAAATGAGGTGGAGGAGGAGGAGGAAAGAGGTGTTGAGGAAGAGAAGGAAGCAAAGAAGGAAAGAGAGACTACCGAAGAGGAGGATTTGAAGCAGCAGACAAGGGCAGAGAAAGGTGAAGAGGAGGAAGAGAGAGGTCAGGAGAAGGGAGAGAAGATGAAGGAGGGAGAAAATAGTGAAGAAGAGGTAGGTGGTGTGGAGGAGGAGGCGAAACGGAAGAATCAGATAGGAAAGGGTGGAGAAAGTGTGGAGGAGGAAAACAAGATGGAAGTCGGAAAACTAAACTTAGAGAAAAGGCAGCAACATGAAGAAACAGTGACAAGTACACAGGACAAATTGAGGGAGGACGGATGTGACGGAGCAGCAGGGAACAGGGACGCTGGTGGAGCCAGTTTTCAGTGCGACAGTGCGGACCAATGGATGGACGTTTCTGCACAAGAGGAAAACTCAAGTGTGTCTGCAGCTGAGAGAGAGAAGCAGCTGGTTTTAATCACTGCTGAACATCCATGTTGCATAGCAAAAGAGGGCGAGGTAAATATGAGCTCTTGTTTGGCATCACCACCCAAAATGAAGACATCTGACATCAAAGAGGAGACTGAAAAGACAAAAGACACTCAGGATGGAAATCTGAAGGTGAGATCAGTTCTGACACACCCTGACTATGGTCCAAAGAGGAGGTAGAAGTGTGTGTGTGTGATCAAACTGAGCTGCTAACTTGTATCTTTCTGTTCTAGGTGGAAACAGATGCAGAATTTCTACATCACAGATCTTCCATGCCAGCGGACACTCACAACCAGAGCGACATAAAGGTCTGCTGCATTGCCCAGGATGCCGAGGAGTCCAGCAAGATGCCTGAAACAGGTGAAGCTAACAAGTCAAGCAGAGGCAGTTCAGGCAGCAGGGTTGACCTCTGCTCTGAGGAACAAGCCACAGGCTCAGCAGAGGAAGAGGAGGGGGACAACATAGATGAAGATGACCTGCCGACAGAGCAAGTCTTCCAAACCCCAGAGCACGACCACGTCAAGCCTCCGCCCGTGTTTTTACGGGAAATTGATAAAGATGGAAACGAAAAGCTCATCAGCGATCATTCCACATCTGCAGGGTTCATCTTCCAAAACTCCCTGATGTACGAGCTGGACTGAGCGCAAGAGTTCAGAGGAGGCTGACAGTGAAGGGACTTTCTGGTACATTTCTTGTTACATCACTTAAAAAGGCTGCCGTGTGTTCAACAATAAAGCTTTGCAAAACCAGACGTTTCTCCCCAGTCACTGAATTCAAACTTATTTCAGCGTCCAACAAAAACTGACTTAGGACAGCATAATTTGTACTTTTATTTCATTGAATTTTTCACATATATATAAAAGTTGTGGGTCATTAAGCACAGTGAAAACCAACTCCCTTTGCTCATGGACCCTGAGGCACTGTGTGCGGCAAAAAAACCCCCTCCATTTTATCTAGTTTCTTTATTCCCCTGGCGAGCAGAAGTAAGTCAGCGGGGGAACCTGCAGTTTGCTTTAAGGGACAGGAAGAGCAGAAAACAAAATGTGCGACACTTAGCGGCGGCACAGAAACTTCTGTCAGTACTGCTGTGAGTTACGTGAAGTCAGTGTCACTCGGTTACAGGTGGAGCAGGTACAAAAGGTATCTAAACTCATCTCTTAGACCATTTTTGATGTGTGGGAAGTGCATTAAAGTTGAATGCAAGTGTAAAACAAGCAGCTTGAAGCACTTTTAAAAACAGCGCCTAACAGTGTCAACGCTCTCCTTTCATTTTAGGGCACTAGCAGAAAACTCTGAACTGAGCTGTTTGCTCGTGTCGACTCCTCTCGCCTCATCAGATGCCCTCCGACTGTGTCTCACAACTTGCAATCTATTGCAAAATCCACAGCAACTTCCAGCTGCCGGTGTTTCCTGTCAAATGAAACAGTCCCTTCTTCCTCATCTGATTCCTCTCTGGAGGGAGCTGTCTAAAAATTCAGAGTAGCAGGAGAGGGAGCAGAAATGCTGCTGCACCGGAGCATCTGTGCCGCCCATGTCGTCCACCAGGACCACCGTGTGAGAGACTTGGTGCAGATTCATGCTGACCGCCGTCTTGATGTAGAAGTTGATGCAGATGCGGCCGCAGTCGCAGGTCTTGGCTACTTCGAGGTCCCGACACAAGTGGGCGGGGATGAGGTGAGGTCCGTACGGTATCCTGTGAGGTGAATCAGAATGAATATGGTTAGATGCTGTGAGAACGAGTGAAGCATGATGAAGTTACAGTATGATACACTGAGGATGTTGAATTCCCACCTGAGGTTGGCCACAGCTCTGGAAGCCATCTCTTGAAGTGGAAGGGGGAATGTGAGTTTGATTGTGTGGTCCAGGGGGTTAGGTTGGATAAATGGATTTCCAAACAGGTCCAGGTTCTCCAGACTCAGCTTACGGAAGTCACTGGGCAACACGGCCAGCTGGTTATGCGCCGCCGACAGGTACCTCAGCTTTGAGAGTCGGCCGACGTGGAACGGCAAACAGACGAGCTCATTGTCGTCCAGTTTGAGGTTCACCAGTTCTCTGAGCTGGCAGAACTGAGCTGGGAGGGACTGCAGTCGATTCTGGCTGAGGTCCAGGACCTGGAGGGTCCGCTGCAGGGTGGACAGGCAGAGGGCCGTGCTGAAGGCTTCCAGGTGGTTGTTGTGGAGGACGAGCTCAGAGAGGCAGCTGAGGTCACCGATGGTGGCAGGGAGTTTCTTGATGTGGTTGTTGCTGAGGTCGAGCTTGCGGAGAGCTGCAAAAACAAAACCAAAGAAAAATACCACCACTTAAAAGGGGTACTCCAACTGTTTGCAATTCTATAAAACTGGGGGAGTAGTAAGAGACACATTTAAAAAATGAACGGTCAAAATGGAAGCAGCAGATGTCGAGCCATCCTGATTTTTCATCCCACACTCTGAAAACACTGGATCCGAAATTTCCTATTATGCAACTCACCAGGGTTGTTTTCTCAAACTCTGAAAAGAGTCACAAGATATGACAGAATGGTTTCCACAGACTGAGCTGCAGTCTGCTGAGAAGAACCCCTCATGATGAAAAATCTGATCTCTCATGAAGTGCTTGTCAAACATTACACTTATCACTGCTCTGTAAACACGTCCAACAACCCCCGTCATCTCACTCTACCTTTAAGGGACAGCATCCGCATGTCCACCCGAGACAGTTTGCAGTAGGAGACCTGCAGCTGCTCCAGAGAGTAGGGGAAGCTGGAGGTGAGGGGGTAGTCCTTCTTGGACACAATGGTGAGCTTCCTCTTGGGTTGCTCTACGTCTCTGGCGCGGACAGGGGTGAGCGTGGAGAGGGGAAGGCTGCTTGAGTCACTTCCTCTGTCTGCCAAGCGAGCGGCTGAGAGGAAGTTCTTCAAGCTGCTGGCATCAGCCTGCAAATCAACAAAGAAAGTTAAAGGTGGATCCACAGATGAATCTGTAACAGAACCAGTATCCTCAAAGCATCTCCTCAGGTGGCTGCGTGTGACCGGATTCCTTGAAATATCTAACCTAAATTCACTGGCCTGGAATATCTTGACACACTTCCTTTGAATGAACATGATGAACTTTTGCTGTTGGTAATATAAATGTGAGTGACTCAGGATGTAAAGTACAGGATTAAATGCAATATTGTGAATACCTGCACCATACAAAAACGTATTTTTCTGCAAGCTTCACTGTGCAGAATGATCCATGTGCAGAGTTTGAAGTCTGTTTTCACCTTCATCTTCTCTAAGAGGAAACTTTCCACTCTGTGCTCATTGGAAATCCAATTTTAAGGGGCATCACGACTAGTTTGGAAGCCAATTCTGCAAGTTTTCGGTGAAGTAGGAGACATCTTGTGTCCAGCAGTCAAACTTTGGAAAAGATTCCATATTCATTGAGTCTGGAATTTTAAATGAGGACTAAGGAGTAGATGTCATTTTAAGGATTTTAAAAAGGTAATTACTATTCAGAGAAGGGTCTTTTAGAAACATCTTAAAACCTGATTCTGCTTTAAGATGTCAAACTGAATATTGGTTTACACAATATTTTCCCTGTTTAGGTGTGTGTGATTGCATTTGTGTCAACATAACAGGTTGAACTGTGTTGGAAACTAGGTGAAAGGTGACCACTGCCTCAAACCAGCCAGGAGCGTGTTACAGCAGCTGGAAACAATGAGGCTGCCATGGTGTCTGTCCAGGCATCTGCCGCAGTCACAACAAGCCCATGAGTCTGTCTAGTTGATACATGAGTGAGTGGTCAGCTTGACTCTTGTCTCTGAGTCTTGTATGACAAATCTTCCAAGGAAATAAGACTGAAGTTGCTTCATCATAAACCTGCCAGTACAGCAAGTTTTCGCTTGTAAAGACTTTTATATACTCAGACTGTAATTTACACCGTGTTGGAAGTCATACCTTGCTCAAACAAATGTCAACAGCAGGTTCCTTTAATCTCACAGTGGCCTTGCCTTCCTCTACAAACCAAGTGAAGAACTTCTCTATGTTGTCTTTTAGCTGCAAGAGAAAGTTGGCAAATGTCAGTGATGGAAAAATACATGACACAACATCAGGGCGGGTATGCGTCAGCATTCGACCAAGAGTGATTCGCTCCCTCAACAAGTGAAGACAGGAATACTGAAAGCATGTGGACGTATTTCATCAGCGTGCAGGTTGACATCTACAGCTTTTAAATCAGAAGTGGGCACTTCTGAGGAGCACCTGAAGGCAGCATTTCAGACTATGAAAACAATAATTCTAGGGTTTCCAATCTAGTGCTTTGATGATGATGAATAATTGAGAAGCAGATTGTTTTATGAGACTCAGGGGATTGAGTTAATTGAAAAGCAAAAACAGAATCAATAAAAGCTGCTGGAGTGTTTTTCCTCATTCAATTGTTGATATGCTGTCCATTTTTAAAAGAAACTGTCGCAGTGGATCTGGATGCTTCACCGACAAATGAATAACATGAGCTCTCATTTTCTGTCTTACTGAGCTAGAGCGAAGAGGAATGTAACAAGTGCTTTAAACGTCCTTGTAGACACTAAAATGCTTTGTTATAATGTGACCTTTACATTCCACACAGTGCCTGCTGTCCAAGCTGCAAATAGGACAATATTTCAGGCTCTGGTCGGGTCATGGATTTGGTACCTGGACAAACCATATTGTGCATCAAACTTTCAAAATTAAAGTAAATAAAAGTACACACACACACACACACACACATATATGTATAGATACACACACACTCTATTGTTAATATTAATGTGTTAATGTCTGACCCACCTGGTCAATAACTATATGAACAGTTTCATGACTTTGTGGTTCTCTTATCCTTCTTAAGTCTGTTAATATAAACTTTCAGGCTCATTTGATATTTCTGTTTAAAATAGACACACATACGAGGGCTGCCTGGCACAAATGCATGCTGGGATAGGATCCAATCCCCTGCCTGGGTGGATGAGTGACTGAAATATAAACCATTTCTGAATAAACAGACCCTCAAAATGACAAACGCTTATGGACTTGTGAACAATAAATGTAAGAGAAGCTGTCATTTAATTCACTGTATACACTGTTAAATCCATCTGCATGTTTAAGGGACTAAATCTGGCATCGGATTTAATATGATTGATAATGCTTTCATTGTTGATTAATCTGCTCACTATTCTCTGGATTAATTGATTGGTTGTTTGGTCCATAAAATGACAGAAAAGATGTTCAAGATGATGTCTTCAAATGTCTCATTTTGTCCACAACCCAAAGATATTCTGTTTACTGTCATACAGGAGTAAGAAATCAGAAAATATTCACATTTAAGAAGCTGGAATCAGAGAATTTTGACTTTTTCTTCTTAAAAAATGACCCAATTAATGAACCATCAAAATAATTCTTCAAGCACCTGTTCTTGTATCTGTGTATGATGGTATTGTTCAACCTACTGTTTTGTTGGCTTTAAAATGCTCTTTGAGTGATTCATGAAATACTCTGACCAACTGCGATGAAAACAACTTCATCAGAAGCACATCAGTCACATCAATCAGGCTGTTGTTTTGGAAAAACAACAACATCAACAGAGGTCCAGCTTTAAAAACCTCAAGACAACGAGCAGCAACAGTCAGGAAAACAGACACTGACCTTGTATTTTGAGCCTGCTCTGTCTTTGGCTGTGCAGATCATCATGTAAACGCTGCTGCGCTGACTCGTCTTGTCCAAATGCTTGCCGATGGAGAGCACCGCTCTCGTCCCTTTGCCTCGACTTTTCATCCCAAACGAGGGGAGCATCCGATTCACCACCTCGACATCACACTGCAGCTTCATCGCAACCAAATACCAAAGAGTGGTGAGCGGCTCAGCGCCGAGTCAGAGTGAGCTAAGAGCTCGATTACATGCCAGAGAGGAAAACTTCCGCGAAAAAAGTAACGCTAGCTAGTAACTCAACGCGGTGGAGCTAATGACACAACACACATCCGCGCTCGTCATGGGTGTCAACAGAGCGGACGTCTCTACATCTGAGCGGTTGTCGGGGACGCTAAACACCGTCTACCGCCGGTACACTCACGCCTTCGCGGGTCACCGCAGTTAGCTTGGCCGTGCGGGTCCCGGGTTGTTGTCGGGTATCACTTGGTCGGTTAGCCGCCGTTAGCATGATCCCGCGCGCGTGGGAAGTGACGTCAGTGAAGTGCTAGTTAACTCAGCCCGTGCGCGCACTGAGCAGCTCGGGGACAGACCGAAAGAAAATAAGAATAAATAAGAAAACGATGACTCTTTAATGAGCTCTAATGGAGTCACAGTTAAAAACAAAGACTTCTGTGAGTCCACCTCACGAGCTGATAAAGTTTTGGAAAAGCCACCTAAAGATTTTTGTTGTTAGCTTAGGGTTCACTTTCACCATCCTCATCATCGAGATGGAGCTCATTGAGATATCTCCAACTGAGCAGAGTCAATCTGCTGAGGGGGACTGTGAGATCTCAGCTCTGAACTAATGGGATTTATTTAATTTTTGCCAAACTACTGTTTCCAAACATAAGAACTGACTCATACTCAAGCTGTAACCGGGTTATTAAGCATTTAAGTAGTTAATTGAGTGAACAGCTGAATGCTCCCATGGAGAAATATGAAAAAAAGTATATATAAAATAATTAATTAATTAAAAAGGCCTTAGCAATCGTGGCACCTAGTGGTCAGCAATAAGAAGGACTACTGCAGAAACTAGTCTGGTGAAACTGACTTTGTAAGCAGTCTGACAGCTGTAGTTACTTTGCAGAGTCAGATTTTCCATGCAGATTTATTTTTCTTATTTGTAAAACAGTTAAAGGCTATATTTATGTGACCTCTTTTCACTTTCTTCTCTTCTTCTGCTTTTTCTTTATTTACCTCCCACATTTTGAGAGTCACCTCTCCAGTTCAAGCAACACGCTCAATTGAAACGTTGGTTTGCATAAATGGTTCATTTCCTGACTCGCAGCCACAATGGAAAGTTGCTGGTTGAAGTCGGTGGATGCCAGAGCAGCGTTTCTTCTCTTGTAGTTGTATTTGAGGACAGCAGAGGTACCAGTGAGTCTGAGAGTGTCTGACATGTCACCTCAGATCAACAAGGTCACAGCAGAAACTTAACTCTCACTTCTCTTTTCTTTCTCCTCTTCTATATTAACACACAAAAGGAGGATTTTACATTTATTTGTGCAAATGAATTGAAGGGAATAAAGCCACAATCCCATCCTGTTCGATGACTCCTCCTGCTATTTTTGTGAATTTCCACTTTGAAAATAAATAAATAAATATATAAATAAATCCTTCAGAACTACTTTTATTGCATACACATTCAACTCATCTTTTCCACTCAGCACTCGTCTCATCAATAGATGCTTTGTAGTGTTTCATAAAATCCTTTAAAGAGGAAAAACAAACAGAGCACACTCTTTGGTTTCACCTTGCTGTCTATCAATCAACTAAAAGACAACACTTTTGGTAACAACATGCAACTTTCTGGTATCATTCTTACACGTGGCACATCTTTATCTCTCCACACATATAACAACACATACAAGGTCAGTGGTTTTGGACAGTTATTCTTGTCACTCTGAGATGACAGTGCACGCTGGTTGTCCCTCACCTGCAGCTGCTTTCACACAGTTTAACTGCAATAAAACAGACACATGCAGTTCAATACGAGGACCCTTTTGGTGACTGTGTTAAAAAATAGGACAAAGTCTGTGTTTAAGTTTCTTTTACTTCATATTTACACTGGGATTTGGTGAAAGAGCACATTTTCTCCACAAATCTTCAGTCATTCTGTGTATGGAGCAACATGATCATCATCACTGATTTGACTCGAGGTGTCCCTCACAGAGCCGTCTCCACACACGATGAACCTCTCCGTATATAATAACGCCTCACTTCCCTCCCGTCCTCGCTGCCGCGGCCCTCAGACCGGTGCACGATGAGAACTGGGAAGAAGCGGGCGTCTCTGTAGGTGGGTGGACTGTCACTGAGCGCCAGCTGGCTGGAGTCTGAGCGGCAGCACTGCTCGTCCACGCAGCACGGGTCCGTCAGGTTGCTGCTGCGGCTCCTCCACAGGGCCACGGTGCGGTGGGAGCCGTACATGCGGCACAGCGAGAAGCGAGACGTGTCCGATGAGAGGTGGGATTGGAACAGTGCTCCGCGGCAGGAGAAGATGGAGGAGCAGCTGGAGCTGGTGATGGTCCTCCTCCGGCCTCCTCCATTGGCCCGTCCGTTGGGCTCGCTGTGTTGCTCTCCGCCTTCCTGGCTTTGGAGGGCGCCGTAGCTCTGAGCAGTCTGGCTGCTGTCCAGGAGGAAGCAGTTAGAAGAGGAGGTGTGTTCAGTGTCTTGGAGTGAGGTAGAGTCTGCTGTGCTCATGTTGATCAGCATGGCCTCGGAGTAGCTGGGAATCACCTGGCGGTTACAGCGGATGTGCCACTCCATTTCAGTGCTGTCCAGTGTGTCTACTCTTGGGATAACACAGTCGGTGCCCAAGGGCCTGTCTTCATCTAGAGGAGAGGGGCTGCTGTGGCTGTACTCCAACCCGAACAGTTTCTCTATGCGGTAGTGCACATAAGCAGTGCGGTACTCTATCAGCACTCTCAGAGGCCAGGACAACATGAGCAGAGCTGCCAGCCAGAAGGCCACCTGGGAAGTGTACCAAGGCATCCTATCTGGGTCTACATAGGCTATCAGGTTTTCTCTGAAGTCCACGTTCTTCAGCTGCATCCCCTCCCTGGCCTCCATGTAATCGTCCAAACCCTCGATTTCAGAGAAGAACCTGGCTCTCTGGTTGAGGTAATCATTTTCTGGGCCGGCCTCAGTGAAGCTGAAACATTTGGTAAAGCGTAGGCGAGTTGCTGGGTGTCCCTCCAAACCTCTGAGGTCACGTGAGACATCTTTCATCCCACAGTGGCTGTAGTCAAACTCCCCCTCGGCCACATGGGTGTTCACCCTCTCATGGTACACCTGTGTGGTGGTGTAGGCGTCCCCGTTGCGATACCGAGTGACTTGCCGAGTCCGCCTGACAAAATGGTAGCTGATGGCCTTCCACCATATGCAAGGCTGGGCCTGTCGCATCCGCAGCACGCGCTCATACACGCTGTCCACGTCCGCTTTGTACTGCAGCTCGCTCCTGGCTCTGCAGTGCCAGCACTCCACCATGTACAGGACATAGAGCATGAGCAGGAAGGCCAGAGGGATGTAGATGTAGCCGTCAGAGCAGGGGCTGTCGTGGTAGATCATTGAGTGTCCTCCAACGCCCATCCCCGAGGACCCTCGCAGGGAAGAGGTGAAGGAGGCTGTGAAGGAGTTAGTGAGAGCCGTGTTGAAGCTGATCTTGGTGACCCGGGTCAGCCGGCACCAGGCCACCGCGCCCAGGCAGCTGTACATGAGCAGAGAGAGCAGCAGGCAGCGCCAGTGGGACTCCCGGCAGACACAAGCACCCAGGGACTGCTTCACTGGCCGCTGCTGCAGAGAGAGAGAGACAAGACAGAAACGAAGGAGAGAGAGAGAGTAATGAGGTAAAGGCACTTAGAGCAATGAGCCCCTGAAACATGGCAGTGACATTATGACTTGCAGCAGAAATGCAAATCAACATGGCAGCACTATAAACTGCCAAGTTTCTCCATAGCTAAGCACAAAGTAAATCAAAGTAAAGAAAGCTCAGTGGGATTCAATTAAACCACACAGAAGCTGTGAGCGGCTGACAGACTAAATATTAACCGAGGTGTTTTCACGTATTTGTCTCTGAAATCAATTTCATTTATATTGCAGGAGGGCAAATGCACTTCCTGGTAAAGTTGTCACATTAATATCACAAGGTAAAGACTTTAGAAATAGAGCCTGAGTGACGCTGGAGTTTTCAGGCAGACACCTGTATTAATGCTTATAACAAAATATTAACCAGTGTTGGTTTTTAACATAAACACACATTAACAAAATAATAAATGAACTTGTCAGTGCTTTCAAGTGGAAATAAAATATTCATGTAGGCACTGTTTCTAAATGACATCAAACATGTTTCTGTACTGCAATTTCTTGTTACTTTCTAGCTGATGAAAACACCAATACAGGTGATAACCTAGTGTCAGTGGATAATATCAGCATGCCAAATTATTAGTCAGGTCTCAGAGGCCCCTAGAGCAGAAATGATGCTCTATGTACAGCAGAAATACATTAAAAAAGTAAAAATGTCAAATCTTTAAGTCTTCGTTCAAGGAAAAATGCCAAATATTTTCAGTTCCAGTTTCTCATATGTAAAGATTTACTGTTTTTCTCTGTTATATGTGGTTTTTAAATTAAACCCAGTTGAGTTTTGGACTGCAGGTCAAAAAAAACAAGCAATCTGAAGACATGACCTTGGGCTTTGGGAATTTTCATGACTTTCTGACATTTTGAAGCCATTAATTGATAACAGAATAATTGTTAGTTGCAGCCCAGGGTGACACACTAAGACTCATGCATGCATTCATGCACTCACAGAGTGTTCGAGTAGAAGTGAGAGCATTTACTCAAGTGTTTGAAGTACTTGTGCTTTACTTAATCAAGCTAGTTCATGCTTCTACTGCACCACATTTCAGATTGAAATACTGGACTTTGTACTCCACTACATTTATTATAACAGCTGTGTTACAAGCTGCTTTAAAAATGATTAATGTATCAACAGCTGCTAAAATATGACACACTGTTACACATTAAACTATCCAACAGTGTGTAAAATAAGTAACCTTCACCTGGGCCAGGTGCAACACAAGCTACTCACATGTTAACGCATCAGTAATAATAATTAAATTCTATAACAGGGGGCCTGTCTTGTGCATAATTTACACATGATACTTCAGTATTTTGGTGTTAATACTTTATTACAGTAACATTTTAAATGCAGGACTTTCAGTTTCTAATTTGTGATATGGCTACTTTTTACCTAAAAAAACAATCTGAATACTTCTGCCAGCACTGCTTAAACTCACGCACGCACGCACACACACACACACACACACACACACACACACACACACACACACACTCTCTCTCTCTCTCTCTCTCTCTCTCTCTCTCTCTCTCTCTCTTATCTGCTGAGTACTGGGTGGTTAGCTCAGGGCAGACAAACAGAAAGTGCTCACATTTGCAATACTGACCACAAGTCAAATTTGTCCCAATCAGCAGAGACGCTGGCCTGAAGCTAATTCATCAGTTACACTAACAGTAAAGGAAACGAGAGCGTAAGCCTTCATGCACAGAGAGACTCAGCCAGGATGCATCTGCAAGGACGGAAGTTTGGGAGTTTCACACGTTAAAAATGAATTTGATGCCATCTTATCAGTCACATACATAAAGATTTCTGAATGACTCCGTGGTACTTTCTAATATTTGTGTCTGGCTGTGGTGGTGACAGTCCTCCCCATGAGATCTTGTGTTCTTGTAGATTACCTCTGGTGTTTTATGGAGTGAAAGGATTTATGTTGACAACCAGCCCATCCATTACTGCACTGACACAGGGGTGGGGATGTCACTTTGCTGGTTCCACCTCAGTTATTTATGGAGCAAACAAGGAGGCAGTTCTGGTGTGCCAGAGAGGACAGACTTTTCAGTCGTCCAGGCCTCCTGACTGCAGACATTTTATACCATGGAATGATTTTTTATCATGCTGTTATCCTCTGATTATATGCAAGATGTGCAAAAAAAAAAAAAAAAAAAAACCCACCTTATCTAGCCAAGGCTATACAAATCCAAAAAATATAAGTCCTGACTCAGATGCCATGACAGTATATATCCCTAGAAATAATTTTCAAGCATCTAAACTACATGTGTTGGCTGAAGATAAATAAGCTGTTTGTGACTGAATTGCACTTTAATCCCCTCCACAGTATAAAAGAGGACTACATGGACAATGGAACTGAGGTAAGACAATTCATGTCATCTTCCATGGCTGGCTGCACACAGCCAATCCCCCAGACTGAATCAGAGTAATTACTTCATGGCAGTAAAGACGGAGGGCATGGTGGAGCAAACACAAATATGCAAGTATGCTTAAAGGACCGATCAGTTCTTAAAATCTTGGTCTGGCTTTGCAAAAATAATTGCTTGATGGCTTTGCAACTCAGAGAAACCTATACTCGGGTTTGTCAGTGAGAATATCTTTCCACATCACTGGATACTACTATGAGAAATGGACTATTCTGACATTTCAGCAAGCAGAGAGGCTGTTTGGCTGCAGGTGGAAGCAGTTGCTCTGTGATGGCACAGAGAGGACGTCAATACAGGATTTATTTCCCTGTGAGTCACTTGCACAGAAATCAAAATGCATGAGTTTTAAATCTGTGTTATTATGGAGTTGAATAAAAAAAGGTTAGGAAACATGTGCATCTTAGAGTGGGTGTATTTGTACTGCATGAAAGAATGTTTTTTATTCAGAACTGCTGTTATTTCTTATACTTTTCTAAAAGTAATTCACTGATCAGAACTATTCCCTGCTCATTTTTCTGCATGTTTTTAAGATTTTTAGTTAATAGGTTAATAATAAGGTATTGAATGGCTGTACACCTACCTCCTCCTCCAGGACATCACTCTCAGCCGGCGAGTCCTCCTCGTCCTCCTCCTGCACCTCTCCCTCAGCATCATTGGGAGCAGTGGCCGCCGTGTCCTCCGCAGAGTCCAGATCGGAGGAGGGCATGCTGCACTTCTCGCATGTCAGACAGGGATTATAAAATCACCCTTTTCTCTATTCTCTGGCACTGCACCTTCTGTTTGTCCCCCTTTTTGTTCCCGCTTCAGCCCCACAGCGTCTGGGCCGGAGCCAGCAGGTTGCTGCTGCACGGAGCGGGGATCCCGCGGTGGTCCCGACTGGCCGGACGGTGGGGGGCGGGGTTGAGGGATTTCACCGCAGCAAAGGCAGCAGAGGTTAACCATGATGCAGTCAGTGAAGCTTGTTGTCAGTGGACGGTGGTGGGCAGTTTGAATGACATAGTAAAACTATATATTATTTAAAATATATATATATAATACAAAACAAAAAACATCACTGCACAATGCTTGTCAGATCCCGGTACGATGTCCAGTGTCCTAAAGGAGGGAGGAAGGATTGGTATGAGGTAAACCCTGAGCGTCCCACAGCATAAATAAGACAGAATGCTTTAAAATATTCGCCAACTAGTCTGCTAAGTAGAGTATGCATTCAAAACCTTCAAATTACCTAATCATTATTTGGTGAAGGAGGGGGATGCTGTCGAATATGCGTTCCTTCCTCTGTCCTGGCGGAGCTTTTATTTTGAAAACGCAGTTTGGTGTCACATTAAAAACTTTCCGTGTGGTCTGTCGAGTGTTGTATGTCCACGGATTCAGCGACTGAAGGTTAGCTAACGCAACAACTAAATATTTTAATGTAACAAAGAGAGACACGTTGTTGGGATGCTGTTTTATATTGTGTTGGATAGTTTCAGCTTCATGAGGAGTGAGGTTTGTGTTTTCAGGCGAACGTTAAGCTAACGTTAGATTCATCTCCGCCGGTGCGTGGCGGACGTAAACTTCACTACACGTGAAAACAAAAAGGAATATCTCGCTATAATGTTAGCAAACCTTAGCTGATGGCTAAGTCACATGGTTAATTAGTGTGAAATTGTCACTGTCTGTCTTTGTTACACTCCTGAACAAACGTTAATTTTGTTAGCTTTAAGATTAGCCTTGCTAACCAAATTCAGCTTTTTTGCTAAAGCAGACGAGACTAATGTCACGCTGGTTTTCAGTTTGCTAGGTGTAGTTATTGGTACGATGAACCAGGGGACAACTTGGATGAATGTTAGTTCAGTTAAAATCCCCCATCCTTTATGTGCCGTCAGGGGAAGAACGGTCATTTTTGTGTGCACCCTGCAGCTTTTGGGCCCCTTCAGTCATCATAACGTTTCTCTCCAGTGGTCTTGTGTCAAAGTCCGTTTCTCCATCAGTGTTGTTGATGGAGCTTATGGTCAGGTGTTGGAGAGAGGGCTGCGTGGCTTCAGTTTGAAGTATGGGGAGAGACAAATGGATAGCAAAAGAGAATTAGACACACCAGTGGTATTTAATATCTTTTCCGTCCTTCAGAGGGATGTTGCGGCGTCCCAAGCCAACTGACTCTGAGGCAGACCTCCTGAGAGAGCAGGAGCGGTTTCTGACCTCCGGTGCCCCGTCTGCAGCCAGTGTGGTCCGCAGACCTGACAAGAGGAGAGGCGAGGCTGGAGGAGAAGGAGGGGAGCCTAACGGGGAGGATGAAGGAAGACAGAGGGATGTGGTGACCATCGAAGGTAAAAGACGTGTCTGTTTATTTATTTATTTTTTTTTTTTTGCGTGTCTTTATTATGAAGAATGTTTGATTGCAAACCTGATGTTCCACTTTTGTTCTTCCTCTAGATCTTTCAGATCAGCTCCCGTCTCTGACGCCAGCCCCTCCGAAGAAGTCTCGTTTTAAAGCCAGTCGTGTCACGTTCGAGGACGAGGATGCTGGGCAGAGGCTGGACAGACATGACACTCACATCAGTGCTGTTCTCTCCAGGATTGTTGTAAGTGCCTGTTGTGAAATGTAACTTCATCAAGAACAGGAATGCAAAGTAAAAATCTGTGCATGTACTGATTTTGTTTTGTGTTTAATTTTACCAATTAATCTGTTCTAATCTTTGTTTTAAGGAGAGAGACACCAGCTCTACTCCAGTATCTCTACCAGCACTTACAGGATTGGCTTTCCCCAAAGTATTGCACCGCTCAGAAACCAGCAGTGGGGTAAAAAAACATTAATGCCCATTTTTCACATATTGTATGTCTGAAATTATAATAATTAAAATATAATAATTATAAAAATGGTCAAAAAATAACTCCTCTTCATTTACAGAATCACGTAGATCTTCACTGTTTGTTTGTTGTATCGTCACAATAATTTGGAGATTGCTTAAATTAATTTTTGTTTGCGTTCATCTTCATTTTTAAAGTTTATTCATCCTCACAACCAGGTGTCACTGTCTTCAGCTGGTGGAAGGAAGAGTATCTTTGCGTGTCAGATTGCAGCTCAGAGAGTAAAGGAAGGAAAAACACCTTTACACTGCGCACCTGTAGCTGCTCAGACACCTGAGACCAGTATGGATACAGACCAGTGTGATGCTGCGGGTGATCGTAAGTAGACTCTGTATTCTAAATATCTCCACTCTGTTTCGCCGCAGAGCCTCCTGTTCACATCATTATGTTTGTCTCCCTTTCTCTTTGTCTGCTCTCTCATCTCTGCTTGCCAGATCCAGCTGAGGTCTCAGGTCCCAGACTGGTCTCTGGTCAGGGGCTTGCGGGCCCAGATAGCTCAGGAGAGACCATGAGGATCCACTTGGAGAACCAGGCTAAGCTTCAGGGAATGTCTCCGTCTGAGATACTGCAGGAGCAGAAGAAACTCGTGTCTCAGCTTGGTAGGCAGTGATGTCATCTACATGATAGTTAATTGTATATAATGCATGTTGAGATGAGCACGTGATCTGTATCACATGACTTTGTAACCTAACTAGTAGAGTACATCAAAAAGTTTTTTTTCATTTGGCACCACTGCACATAACCCAATTATTTCTGCTTCCCAGATCCTAGACTGGTGGAGTTTGTTAGATCTCGCAAAGCCCAGAGTGTCCCGTCCTCTGCGTCCCCATCCAAACACCCCCAGGGTAAAAGCAGCGAGGAAAACTTTAGTCTGGAAAGTGTGAGCAGAGAGTCAGGCTCCTGCGGCGCTGCTGTGCACTTTCAGAAAGCCCAAGAAGTGGAGATGGAAGGAGATGAGGAGAAGGAGGAGGAGGAGGAACTGCCACCACCAGTTGCTGTGACAGGTCTGATGGATTCAGAATAAACCCTTTCATCACTTCTACCTTGTCAGTTTTTCCTGCTCTCTGCTGCTGGAGATATGTATCAGTCAATCAGCATTTAAATCATGGAGATGAATATGCTTTATCATTATTTCACATTGCTTTTAAATTGTAACCACATTGCTAAGACTGTATGTCCAATGTGAAGAAGACCATCACACCTGGCTGTCTGCCAGCTTTCTGCGCCTCCTCTCCTGCCTTTATCTCCCTCACCTGATCATTTTCCTCCCTGCGCTCCCTCTTCTCGTCACTCTCCCAAGCATCCATCCTCTAATTGTATAACTTATGTGGGATGCGTCTGCTGCATGGCTAAAATCCAGACATTAAACTGATCATCGACTTCACTTTGTGTGATTAGCAGAAAGGCCAGAGCGAGCCAGAAGCAGCCACTCTCTGCAATTAAGTTTCTGCAGATCATTCAAAAATACTCCTGATCCAGAGGAAAATGTTGCTAATGGATCATATGAAGACTGGTCTTGCACTTCATGTATGCCTGTTTTCCAAAAAGTATATTGAACAGAGCTGTTTTTGTCCTTTTGCTGTTCTGGAAAATATTATGTATTGCCTCCTCTACCGTCCGTTTTAGAGATCACAGTATGTCATGACAGATATCCAGACATTTCCTCATCATCCAGAGCATCTTTAGGCAAAACCATGGAAAGTAGTGAGGTCCCTCCAGGTGACTGGGGTATATTATATTGGTGGGAGACTTTTTAAAATGAAAGTATTGAGAGAAGCATAAGCTGTCCAGATGGTTTTGTGTAATATTTTATGAGGTGTACTATAGTATTTTATCTGTATTGATCTGTTGTGGCAGGAGGGTTTGGACCAGATTCAGTCTCTCCAGCATGAACTGAAGTTTAAATGCAGCTTTCAACCAACAGCAAAACTTAAAAAGTTTGGTGCTGTTGAATTGCTCATTTCCAAACTTTGCTGTTTATCATCATATTGTTGCACTGACATAACTTCATATGTGGTTCATCATGAGTGTGATTTACAGCACTGTAATGACCCCATGCATCTCCAAAACATGAAAGGACTCAGGAGGAAGCAGAAATGTCATTGTCAGTTATTTTGACAGAGTACTGGTAGTTCGTGTTTACAGTGGAGGCAGATGGAGCTGTCTCTTTTCTGGTGCTGGCTACAACAGTTGTGCCAGTTAATACAAGCAATCATATCGTGTTACTAATGTTGTTTTTGCTCTTCTGTGTCTGCGAATTCAGAGAAAAATCTGCCGGTGAAGCCTCAGAAGGAGTGGGTCCACATGAATAACCTGGAGCGAGAGAAGCTGGAATGGATTGGAGACCTGCCTGCACCTAGAAGGAAAGGAACTAAGAAGGTAGGGAGATATCTCTGACAATACCAACAAAAAAGGAACAAAAACAAAAAGATGCATTGAGTCTTTTCAGATCAAATCCTGCATTTTACTAAGTTTTCTGCATTCGAGCCTCAGTGATGGATGAAAAGTTGTGTGAGCCAACACAGTCTGTGGTTTCCTGATAGGCTATGCAGGCTCGGTTTGACTTTGCGGGGACCTTGATTCCACCCACTGAGGATCTGCCCACCCACTTAGGCCTGCACCACCATGGAGAGGAGCCTGAGGTCAGGAGGCAAAACGTCCAAAAAAGTTTCTTTTTATTAATAGTGTTATTAAATGTCCCCCTTTGTGTCTTAAATGTGGTAGAAATCCTTAATAAAATATGTACCTTCAGGTCCATTCTTCATGACTTTGTTTTGTAGTCAATAACTAAACTGGCTAAACTAAATGCAAGAAAAACTACAAAGTTGGATTCTGAAATCAGCAAAGGATCTTCAGATTTTACCTGTTTTAAATTTCATTACAGCTTCTCATTTTGTTGACACTGACATTGAGGCTTTGTCTCCAGCGGGCAGGTTACTCCCTGCAGGAACTCTTCCTGCTGGCTCGCAGTCAGATCATCCAGCAGAGGAATCTGGCCCTCAGCACTCTGGCCAACATCCTCTCAAAGGTACGCAAACAAACACAAACCGTGTGGCACATATCTGCAGAGGCACATGTCTGCAGTCATTCATTTCTTGCCCTGTAGGCGCGTGCTGGGGAGTACCTGTCTGTTCTGAAAGGAAGCGTGACGTCCACTCTGCTCGACGCCGGCCTGCTCTTCCTGCTCCGCTTCGCGCTGGACGACGGCGTGGAAGGCGTGATGTCTGCAGCTGTGCATGCACTGAAAGCCCTTCTTGTGTGTGCAGAGGATGAAGTAAGTCAACTTGAAGCATTAAATTTCGATGTGATAGAAAAAAGGGTGGTGAACAAGAGGCATTTGATCTCCAAAGACTCACTAAAGTTTGGTTATGAAGTGATTCTTCAAAGCACAGTGATGTCCACTGTCGAGTCCCTCTGGTTCATATCCGCTTTGTTTGCCCTCTCAGGAGTGTTTGGACTGCACCTTCTCCTGGTTTCGCGGCCTGGCCTCCTTCCCCCTGCTGCCGTCTTCTCAGATGGAGGAAGATGAGGAGGATGAAGGGCTACCTGAAAGTATGAGGGAAACCGCTGAGGAGAAGGAAGAGAGGAAGAGTGATCATGACATGTCCAGGCGGGATGTTATCAAGGTAAACGAGCAGAATTAAGACACATTGTCCTTGTTTTCCTTTGCTTTTTCAGAATTAGAATGTAAATATACAGTAATGAAGACGTTCTGTTGATGAAGGTTGAATGATTAATGTCGGCTCTCCTGTCTTGTGTTTCAGGGTCTGTTAAAAATGAAACTGCTCCCCAGGCTGCGTTACATCCTTGAGGTGGTCCGACCGTCTCCTCCAGTGGTCCAGGACGTCTTGGAGATCCTGACTCGCATCGCTCGGCACTCGTCCTCCTCTGCCACCCAGGTGAGCAACAGCAACAAATCCAGTCACTTAATCGCTCACTGGGTACACTTGCACAATCTAACGTGATCAAATACAACAGCTCTGCCAGAAATTCTGTTATTGAGGTTGTAGTTAGCAGTGTTCAATTAAACTACACCATATTGAGAGTATATTTTTGCATTCTCATACATGAGAGGGGCAGAATATTAGACACAGCTTTCAATATAATGCACTCTAGTACAACACCACCATCTATTATGACCTCAGTAATAAACATAAAGAAGAATTATTACCTATCTGACAGTGTCAGCAAAAAAAAAAATCTCATGGCAGAGCTGTTGTATTGGATTGCATCACATTGTTCAGGTGTACCTTATGAAGTGGCTGATGAGTGTATATCTAGAGAACTTCTTTTCTAGTTTATCTCTGCCATATTTGATGTAGAATGAATTCTTATCGTCTATATTTCACTTGTAAAAATGTGTTTCAGGTGCTTGACTGTCCTCGTTTGATGGAGACGGTGTTGTCAGAATTTCTTCCCACTTCCTGGACTGCGCCACCGCCAGCCCTTCCTCAGTCTGTTTATGGCCTCCCGCTGGCCAGCGCCATGAAGTTGTTGAGAGTATTGGCTACAGCTGGCAGACATGCCTGTGCCAGACTGGTGAGTGCTGCTGTGGAGTCTGTCAGTGCCGGTGCTAGCAGCAGTGTTTCATGGACTAAATCATGTATCAGAATAACTGTGTGTTTTTAGAGAGATCTTTCTCAACTGGATTTATTTCCAACCTCTGCTCACAATAAGTACCACAAATACCTTCATCTGAACAATTCCAATACTCCCACATGTTTTATTATCAGTGGTTTATCTTTCTGTCTCCAGTTAAACTCTCTTGGAGTGAGGGAGCGTCTGTCTCATCTGCTGAGTGCTGAGCCCAGTGAGCTGCTGCTGGAACCAACCGAGGCCGTCAGGATCACCACTGAGGCCTACAGGCTGTGGGCTGTGGCAGCCGGATACGGACAGGCCTGCAAGTTATATATGTAAGTAATAACCTGAGCACCAGAAGCGGTTATTTATAAAGTTATTTCCAATGTGTCAGCAAACAGCTGCTTCTGCACTGGTTGTCCTGCAGGGTGTACACCTATACAAAGAATGCTTTAGCTCACACAAGCATCATATTTTAGTTTCTTCAAGAGCCGTCTAATCCTCTGCTCTTGTCTCGCAGTGCTGGTCTTTTATCACTAAGCTGTCATTGTTTTCCCACAGAGACCTTTATCCAGGCTTAGCGAAGGCCTTACAGTCAGTCCACAGGGTCCTGGGCCCCTCAGATCCCCTGTTGCCTCTGCAGCTGCAGCGCGTCCTAGCTCTGCTGTCTCTGCTCACACAGGTCACACACACAGCGGGCTGCCATCAGGAGCTACAGGCTGGCCTGGTCAGGTACAGATGAGGATCAGAGGGGTTTAATGAAACCATGCTGCTACATAAAGCACCTCCACAGCACACCTGCATCCTTTGTAATCTGCACGTTGTCTTCTCAGCTCTCAGGGAGAAGAGTGCCCTCCTCCTCCTCCAGTGTCTTGGGGTCACGTCACAGGGTTGCAGGCATCCCTGTTGGGCCAGTTGAAGGGCTTTGTGAAGAGCCTTGATAGTCCAGTCCAGAAAGAGAGCAGCCTGGCTGTGATACCAGCTTACCTGGTCTACCTAGAAGCTTACTACCATCAGCTTTCCAGACAGGTACTGCTTCCTGCTCTGAGCTTCTAACCTGCATGTGAGGCGGAAGCTGTGTGTGTTGCAAAACTGATATTTTTGAACTTACTACAGTGTTACTCTCGTCCTCAGAGCTGTTTCAAGCCAGTAGAGACACTTCAAGAACTGGAGCTGCTGACGTCTGACGTCCTCCTCCCGTTGCTGTCCCACCATGTTGTTCAGGGCCTGATAAAGAACCTAAAGTAAGTCTGAGACAGGTGGCAGTTGCCTCTGTTTTGTCTTTCTGTTTTTGCAATATTGCTCTCAAAAATGATTTATTTGTCACCATTTTCTACTCATTTTCTCCTTCTCCCTCTTATTCCTCTCCTTTATATTATTTTACACCAGGTCTTCCTCAGTAGTGTGTAATGTCCAGTCTGGTCATCTGGGCCCAGAGACCATTCCCAGCCTCCCTGGCTTGGCCTGCCCAGGATGGAGGGACCGTCCGGGGTTGGTCGTCCCCAGCTCCCCCTTCCCTCTCCTCACAGGCCTGGGGCTCCTCCTGGGAACAATCACAGCCATCCACAAAGGTCTCAGCTGCAAGGTGGGTCTCACTGAGGAGTTCAGACACTTTTAGGGAGTACTTTATATTACTTGAGGACAGGGACAGACAAAAATGTGCCAAGGAATACAGAGTCTGCTGGTTTTTCCATTCTTTCATATCACTGTTAAGTACCTTCAGCCAAATGTGAGGAACTAATCAGTAAAGTTGTGCTTGGTGGCAGCCTCTTGGCAGTCTAGCATTGGCCTTTCACTTAACGAGGAACACAGTGAGATGTAACTCTCTGCCATCCTGTGGTGACATGCATAAATCCCATATTTCAATTTCTTATTTATGTTTGCCTTCCTCTCTAGTTCTCTGGCCTCCTCCTGTCAGAACCTGTGATTGCTTACCTGCGAAGTTGCAGCCAGGCTACGCCCACCCTGTCTCACACCAGAGCCTGGCTTCTCCGTCATGAGCACCACCTCCTTTACCTGCTACTCCAGCTGGCGCACAGACTTGTAGGCTCCAACGTCGATCAAACACCCATAAACTATATTCTGTTGACATGAGAAATACAGTTCAGTTCAGTTTATTACATCTTTAAAACGAGACTGCTCATAGGCTTTTATGACTAGACAGCACAGTCAGCTGGAGGTCATTGTGATTTCCATCCTGTCTGATCTTTGGACAGTTTGTGTGTAAATTCAGGTTTCATCTGCAACAAACTGATGTTTTTTTTCCATTTTTCCTGCTTTTGTTTCTTCTCAGGTTCCTGTTGAGCCACTTGTAGCCAAGCATGCCTCTCTGTACCACCAGGTGGCGCTGGTTCTGCTGCCCTGGTTATTACCAGGCAGCGAGTACCTGGCACATGAGCTGCTGTCCACCATCATCTTCAGCAAGGACTTCATATCGTGAGTTTAGATTTACTTTATGAAGTTTAATGTGTCATTAACTGCCAAACAATCAACCTTGAGTCTGAATTTTTCAATTTTTTTTTTTGAGTGCATGTTATGCATTCTTTTTAATGATAATTGTTTAGATTAGTTTTAGGTCCAATGACCATAATCTAATTTCTTAATTTATATTCTCTTCCAAAATTACATTTCTTTAGAACTAGATCACATTAGCTGATGACCCATTTCCACCAAAAGTGATGTTCCACATTCTTCGCTTCCTCTTTATTCCAGTCTCATTATATGTGTATGTGTTTGCTTTCCAGAGAGGCCCACAGCGGAGGACCTGAGGCTGTGGAACTGGGAGAGCTGAGACTCCACGAGAAAATGCAACACCCCACCTCCCCCTCTCTCCAGACTGTCGGAGCGCTCCTGAGAGAAGCCTGCGTCCAGCTGGCATCCATACGAGGCTGCTTCCTCACTCACCTGGCCCACCTGGAGCCATCCGTGCTGACGTCCCAAGATGCTCTGCTCGGCCGCAACCCCTGGATCAGCTCCCATCTCCTCCCAGAGCTCACTGGGCCCACCGTGCCGTCAGATTGGCCTTTCCTCCCCCTCGTCAGCCTGTATGAGCGAACGGGGCTGTCCGATGGTGGAGGGTTAGCGGTGGAGGAGCTCCCACAGGGGGCTCTGCAGGCAGTGTCCCACTGTCTGCAATGGCTGCTGCTGCTGGAGGTCTGGAGGGAGGAAGCACTAAAGGTACAGACACAAGGAAGGCCAATTTTATTTGTTTAGCAGAAGCATGTGAGGATTTACTTTTCTTCATCATATATGTAAGCAAACTGAATATTCTTGGGAAATGGACTGTTGGTCTTACAAAAAAACAATGATAATGTGTGTGTGGAAATACATTTCTCTTTTAATGTGTCTCTGTCAGTGAATATTACATCTGAAATGAGATTAAATACTAACCTCCAGAGCCTTTCGTCCTGTTCCAGGTGATCCCTCCTGTTGCCAAGCTCGCCCGCCTCTCCTGTGTGTTCCTGTGTTCCAGTGACTTGTTCCTGGAGAGACCTGTTCAGAGACTGACCTGGGGTCTGTTCAGACTGCTGACTAGGTCTGAAAATGTTTGATATCCTTGTTCTTATAGTGCAAAATCTAAACCGAGCACAGAGAAAAGCAGCTAAGCTACGGTTAAATCCCACTTACAGGCAATCCCGGCTGGACTCTTTGGATCTGAACGTCCCTCCTCCAGGTCTCGCCTCCTTCCAGGACTTGTACTCTGCCCTTTTGACCCAGTACGAAGCTGTGTCCTTTGGAGACCGGCTGTTTGGCTGCTGGGTCCTCTTACCCCTGCAGAGGAGGTACAGCGCTAGCATGAGGCTGGCTGTGTTTGGAGAACATGTGGGGATGCTGAGGTCACTGGGAGTCACTGTGGAACAGGTGATGATGAGGATGTCACAGGTTTTTATGGTCTGCCTCATTCTATCATCACGAAATACATGACTAATTTCATTTATGATCTCTGTGTGTCGTACGAAGCTCTCCGTTCCGATCGAGCGCTTCACGTCTCCCCCTGAAGACTCCCTCGCTCTCCTCCGTCTCTATTTCCGCTCATTGGTAACAGGGACCCTGAAGCCTCGCTGGTGTCCGGTCTTGTATGTGGTCGCCTTGTCTCACGTTAACTCCTTCATCTTCTCACAGGATGCTGCTGCACAGGTACAGCACTGCATGACACACTCACACACACACACACACACACACACACACACACACACACACACACACACACACACACAGACTCTGCATGAAGGACTGTAAAAGAAAGTGATGGGAAACATGCGATTTCTGTCTCCACTGGGAGTCTTTTCCTGATTTACGAGAGCAGCTTCCCAAAGGCTTCAGAAACGAATCCAAGCCTGTCCTGAAGAAGTGTTTTGGGTTGCATTCATGTTAGGATTTTGCTTTGTGGCTTTTAATCAGCCGCAGTGAAGTGTAAGGCAAATGGTCACATATGTCATGGTTGAAGAAATCCAGAAGGTGCTGCAGCTGCACTAAGTAGGAGGCTGTGAGAAGTACTCAGTGGTTTTACGAGGGCATACACACATATTTTCTGTAGCAAATATGAGCTCATTGGTTGCAAAATCTTTAAGAGTTTATGTGCCTACAAAGCCGGTCCTCATGTTATTGATTAATTGTGAATGGAGCAGCCTCAAATGCAGCTTGGCTTCTTCCTATTCACTGATTTAAGTCGTAATATGTGACTTTTATTGAACCGTGAGGTTTGGGGGTTAACATCCTAACACACTGAGCGACTTCAGTTTGTTTACTTCATTCACAAAGACATTATTAGATAGCAGTGGAGCTGAAAACATTCTTACATGTGGGTGGGGACTTTTTTATATTAAACACTGAGAGGTAAGTCAGTACTTTGATCTTTAATCCTCTCGTCTTTTTCCAGGAGGTTGAAGCTGCTCGACTTGGTATGCTGAGGAAAATCCACTACCTGACTGACGAGGTACTACCTTCTCTCTCTCTGATCTCTGTATGCTGTGCGGTGTTTATTGATTATACCAACTCTTCTCCTTCGCGGCTCTCGAAACCTTCTGAAGATGTTTTCATCCCTCTGAGAAACTGGTCTGTTTCTCATCATGTTGACCATCATCCAAATCACTGTTTTCCTACTGTGCACCTTTTCTTACCATCAGTCCTAACTTTTATATATGTTTTAAATCTTCCACATTTTGCTGTTTTAATGCCACAGGGTTTGCTGTATTTGTGGTCATCCTCTCTTCCTTTTTTGTAGTTAGTTCCAAGAGTTTTTCAGTGTGTGTGTGTGTGTGTCATGTTTGGTCTTTCAGCTTCTCCACAATGTCTTCTAACACCTCGTTGTTGCCTTAGTTCCATCTTTTCTGTAATGTCCATCATCATCTTGCTTGGTATAATTTTCTTTAATCTTCATCTGTATCATCTTCACTCTTTACTTGAAGGCTTTGTTTACACCAGTGGCTCCAAACCCTGAGAGATCAAAGTATCCCATTATTCACATCTTGTCATGTTCCTAATATGTTCATTAGAATTTGTTTTATCCTGGTTGCTATTTAATACCATTCATGATACAAAAGTGGATATTATTACAGTGATTCTTTCATACAGTTGAACTCCAAATTTGCATGTGTAATATGAACACTTGAAGAGGCATAATGTGGATGTTGAACCTTTTATTGATTACTTTTATTTATTTAAACTCTTTATTTATTTTCAGCATCTATATTTGCCTAAATATTACAAACATTTATCTATTACTTTTAGCTATATCAACCATTTGTATGTTACCTAAAGCTATCTGTTTCTGTTACCTTTAGCTGCATATTAAAACCTTTTATCCATTACTTTCAGATGTCTATTTAAAACACGTATCCATTACTTTTATGCATTACCTTTAAGCTAGCTAGCTCACTCATTTAACTGTTTATTTTTTCAAGTTAGTTGAAACTCCACAGTATTTCCACATTCCCTCTATGGCAGCAGGCACTTCTGCAGCTGCCAGGTGTCATTGTCTCGTCATGCCTGGTTGCTGAGGTAGAATCACTGGTTTACACCACTTCTTCCGCTGCTCCTCTCACCTCCTTCTCACTGTGTCTCATTTCCAGGTATTGAGGAACCACTTGCTGCTCTTCCGTCTGCCACAACAGCATTCAGAGTTTGGCTTCGATATGTATGATCAGTTGCCTCCCATTAGAGCGAAACGTTTGGAGGGCATTCTGAGACTGCAGGACAGCAGCGTTGACAAAGGAGACTGAAGGCAGCAGGGAGTGGAAAAATAAAGAAAGTGGTGAGCCAAAGGCTCAAGATACAGAGGAGGGACTGTGTTGGACTGCGAGCAAATCAAAGTAGAGACTAGAAAGAGAAAGAGAGTTTGGTGAGACAAAGTGAGACGTTCATTTCAATTACCAAGCATGTCTCATCAAGATTGGCTTTGGATCAAGAGCCATCGTGGTCAAGAATATCTTTTGTGGCCTCTTTTCTTCAAGGAAACTCAGCCTAAGGTAGATCTGACCAGCCCTCAATGAAGAAACATCTACAAAACATTTTAGCACTTATTTAAACCTGCTTCAAGTGTAGTAAAGGTGGAGTTTTCAGTCTATAACTGTATTTGACAAACTGTCAGTGGAAATGATCGGATTTCTTCTCTTCAAGGTTGCCTGAACTGAAACACAACCAGTCAAATCAACCCAAAGGTAAAATACAAATACGTAAAATTGAGAGCAGATGCAGTGAATCAGAGGTCCCTCGAGAAGAGGAATTCAGTGTTTTCACTCAGCACTTTGCCAGAGGTGTTGTGATGAACTTGGAAAACAGACCAGGACGAGTTTTGGTATCTCAAAGTAAAGACAAATGACCAGCTTTACAAGTGCCTGTAATTGTCTTTTTTGTGAATAAAAAATGATTTCAAGTATGTGTCACCTTTAAGTTTTTATTCTTTAATCACTGTGACTCAGCCTCCAAGTATAGCCCAGAAAGAGTTTACTGTGTATATAGTAATACTATTTGATTAAAACAGTGCAGCAAACATGTTAACAAATTAAAATGTTGTTGAAAAGACTAACATGCATTCAGAATGGGTTTTTCTAGATTATCCAGATAAGCAGAATGTGTTGTTCTCTCTGTGTGACCGATCAATAACACTCACTCTGAAGTCCTTCAAAGATCCTGTTTAATTTCCATTTAAACTGCTGCCAGTGTGAAAACAGATTTGGAAAAAGCCCATAAGGGAACAGTTTTTTCTCTGCATGTGCTTGTACTCACTTCAGTAACAAGTGGTGGGAATGGATCGAGCCCACCTGCATAACATTAACAACTAATCATGTACTGATGAATTGAAATGGATTGGGTATTCCACTTGGATTTGACTGTTTTTAGATGACTTGACTAGGTGAATGTAGTTTTTCTTATGCATCATATAAATATGAAAAAGTTGATAAAGTAGATTTGTTTACCAGAAAAATCTGTTTCTTGCGATTTTGATTTATATGCACAGAAATTCCAGCTGACGTCTGGAATGTTAGATTATCTTGATTTATGAATTCAGTTGCACATAATTGCAAATAATAATAGTATTAATATTGCAGATAATCCCCCAACAGTGAGGTTGAAACCTTCCACAGTTGCAGAACCAAAACATGTCGCTGCTGTGTTGGAGGGATCACTCTCCAATAACAATAACTAACATGGCCAACATCATCATAAAGATTAATGTGAGCAATTCTTTAAATAAGATGAAAAGAGGTGCAACCACATCTGGGTCATTTTCTGGCCTGTTTTCACCCATTGAAAGACATGCTGCTTTTAATATAATAAAAATAATACGAAGAAATACTATACAACCTGGGAAATGTTTTTGGAGTGAGATCAGTCTATCTGATGCGCCTTCAGAGGATACACATGCAGTAATTTGTCTGGTTTTTGATGCCATGTGTCCTGAATGTACGGAGGGAGTTCAGTTGATCTCTGAAACACGTGGAGTCCATCTCTGTCAAAGCAAGCAGGATGTTTTTTGGACAAACTCCTGCAGCCTCCACGGAGGCATCAAATTCCCTCTTGTGTTATGAAATAATGGCAATCTGATACTTCAAAGGCTGCACCTCAACATCACAACCAACTGCTTAATTTCTGCGTCTCATTAAAGTGAATTGTTCCATTTTTTTCAGTTTCACCATTGTCCAGATTTTCCAGTGGTGGAAGGAGTACACAGAGCTTTTACTGAAGTAAAAGTAGAAAAACCATAGTCTGAAAATACTCCATTGCAAGTAAAATCCCTGAATTCAAAATGTTAGCCAATTTAAGTAAAAGTACAGAGGTATTACCAGTAATCAGCAAGATGTACTTAAAGTATTAGAAGTAAAAGTACTCACTGTGCAGAACAGCTCCTCTGAAAGTAATATATAACATTACATTGACTATTATTATTAGTATTGTTGGACAATTTGATAGCAAAGAGGCAGACTTTGGCGTTACAACCAAGTTACACCTGATTTAAGACAAAAAGTCTACTGGTCACATGGTTCCCTCCACATCTGGTCTGTGTTTGTTCATGGGCAAATGTGCTGAATTGTTCCACCATAAAGAGAGGAATCTGCCAAAAGCTCCGCCTGAACTTAATCATTAAATTGACCAACATGATTTGACAATAAATTATTTACACAAACTACACTTGGACTTCATTATAAAATGGCCAGTGCTACGACCGTGTTTTATCAATTAACCATAAGAATCAGTACAAAGGTTTGATCAAAAACGAAAAGAAGACAATTGTCTTTGTTAGTCCTGTAACTGTGAGTCTCTTCTGGGCTTTTCCACTGTAGAGAAACATTATATAAGCGAGCTTTTACATGACCTCTATTTTTGAATCTACTGTCCAGCCCAGCAGCATGTTATCCCTCCTGTTGCGACTGCATTGGATGAATTATGAATGTTGAACCTTGAGAACTCTTTAAAGATAACATGCACTGGCTCACATTAGCCATAGAATCATTCATTCATCTTGTATGCCCCCGACTATCCCTTTCGGGGTTGGGGGGGGCTGGAGCCTATCCCAGCTGTCTATGGGCGAGAGGCGGGGTACACCCTGAGCCGGTCGCCAGCCGCACAACCTGCAGCGCCACCGTGCTGCCCTAGCCATAGAATCGGTGGAGTAAATCGATTTGTTGATGTGTCAGCTTGCTAAAACCAAACTTTCAAGGAATAGTTTGAGGTTTTGGGAAATACACTTATTCAGTTTCTTGCTGTTTTGTACAAAGCTACGGACAGCAACCTGTTAGGTTAGCTTAGCACAAAGACTGGAAACAGGAAGCGAAACCTAGCCTGACTCTGTCAGAAGCTGGCTAGCTAACACATTCCATATCATCTGTTGAATGCACACAAAAATCAAAGAGTAAGAACGACAAGTTGTAGCTTTGGACAGAGCCAGGCTGCCGTTTCCACCCTCTCAGATAAGCTAAGCTAAGCTAACTGCTGCAGCTCCGTATTTACATTTAAACATGAGAGCGGTATCTTCTCATGTGACTCTCTGCAAGAAAGCACATTAAGGTATTTTCCAAAATGCTGAACCATTCCTTTAACAACTGAACTGTATACAGTTCAATTCATCTGCTTCTGTCCCATAATAGCACAGGCATGTCTCCAGCAGCTGGTCTGGTTTTCTCCTCTCTGTGGGGTCTTATTGACATCTCAATTTCCTGCCAGCTAATGACGGTTTTTAGGGCTTTTAGGATGGAACATTGAACACTGGAGAATAATGTCTCAACACTCGAACATTCCACTGTTGAAGACTAATGTCTTCTGATTAACCCTGTTTCCCTCAACCGCTTCAACACAGGAAGTTAGAAGAACTTCAACTAAAGAGGCTGAATAATGGCAAATGAGTGGGTGCTTCGTTTTTATTTCTGCTTTGAGACAAGCATACTGTAATGCACGATGGTTTCAATATCCTGAGTAATTACCGCTCTAATAAAAGTCCAGCTTTAAAGGTCTTCTCTGATCTGAAAGCCACAGCCAATAAATTGACTGTAAAATATAATTTAGAACAGTTTGACCATGTTTTTCCACTAATCTTGGTTGATCCAGTGATCACCTACTCACAGGGTCAGCTCTGCAGATACAGTAGATCCAGGTGGGGCGTCATGCAAAGAGGACACTGGCAAGGAAGTTCAGAGGATGATCAGCACGTGCAAGAAGGTGTTAAGCAAGTTCAGGCTAGCTCCACCTTTACCGGCTGCAACATTAAAGTGAAGAACACATCAATCATTTTACTTTTGCTACTTTAAATATATTTTGATGCTAAAATTAGCACTTAAGTACAATTTTGAAGCTCATCCACCAACACGCAGAGTCAAAGAAAACTGACCACTTTACATAATAAAGGCTTCATCAAATATTCCACCTAGAACTACATTCTTGCCTTTGCTCGTCAATTGGAGTATGATTAGATGCAGTTTGAAGTGACTGCAAAGTAAAAAAGATGATCAGATGTTCATTCCTGCATGAAAAATAAAGGATAAGGCCTCTGCGATAATAAAAAAAGAAACACCAGAAAGTTATTTAGGATAAATATATCTGGTCCAAGAGACTTGCCTGCTACATGACTCAGCTGCATAAGTAGAATAATAATACATCTATGTGTGCACATGTATAAATCATGGCAGCCTTGAGCTCAGCATCATCATCATTCACAGTATTCTTTTTGCTCCTAACATCAGAAGAAGTGAGCTAAAGATGAATGAGAACTCTTGTAATGTTGTGTGAAGCTAGTTCTCATTAGGTCCCGAGTTAGATATGAAGCAGCTTCAAAGGCCTTGCACCTTGTATTTAACATGCGAGGGACAATACTTAAGAGACTTATATGCACCTCAGGTATGAAAAAATAATAACAGGAGTCTATTTGGCTTCTGCTTACGTATATTATACTTTTTTTTTTTTTTGGCTCCCTTTATTTCTTGGCCCAAATAAATCTCAGTTGTAACAGTACAGTGCTAACAATGCTGAGTTTACATTTCAGATTTTGTGTGTGGGGTACAGCTGAGGATTTTTTTCTGAACTTGGTCCAGTCCATGGGAGAGCTGCCAGTTTAGGGAAACATTCTGCAGAGTAAACTACAGACACTTTACAGCTCTGAGCTCCGACAGTATACAGCCACTGGCTGTGAGCACAGCTGCAGCTGCTCTGCCTCACTGTGGGTTGAATTATGGTTGACCCTGTGGATATGATTATGGGCTACAGCTGTAGCTGTGGTTGTTTCTATGATGCTATATGACTACAGTAGCTGTATTGTGACTACTCTTTGTTTCTCTAATTAGCCAAGAAAGTATTGTAAAGCCACTCAGGGTTTGAACCCAGTACTTCTATCACATATGAGAGATGTGTTACCAACCGATCACAGGGAAGTGCTTCACCACAACAGTCAGCCTGCCCAACCGTGCCAATTCAATTGTGTAGTGTTACACCATTAAAAACCAATGTGTCACAGCTGTGGCTACAGCCATAAACGCAGCGACAGCAATGACCACAGCTATAGCCATCCCATGACTATAAACACTGGCTATTCACAGCTGCAGCCGGTCATAACACAATAAAGAGAACTTATCTTAACATTAGCTGCAATGATACAGACTGTGACTTGTGCCAAATGAAGGGTGGTCACTGAAACCTAGCAGCTAGCGGTAATTCAAAGCAGCCACACCCAAGTTATCTCCAGAAATGCTTCAAGAAACCCAGTTTTTTTAAATTTATGACCAAATACCTGCAATAAGCCAATTACAATTAAAATTTGTCATTTGGCAGACGCTTTTATCCAAAGCGACAGTAAGCCTCAGTTGTACTTTGGGTTTAGTGCTAATTAGCAAATGTTAGCATGCTTACATATAAAACTAAGATGCTTAACACAGTAAACATCATACCTGTTAAACATCAGCATGTTAGCATTGTCACTGAATGCACCTTAGCATTCTGATGTTAGCATTTAGTCAAAGCATCGCTGTGTCTGATTACAGCCTCAGAGAGCTGACAGCATGGCATAGACTTTTTGTCTTGTTTCCTTGTTTAATAATGAAATCTGGTATAAGCTTGTTTCTTGTTCAAACAGAAAAGCCAAACATTTGCTGGTTTCAGCTACCTAAATATAAATTTGCAGCATCTCCTTGTCTTGCTTTTTAGTAAAACTTAATATCTTTGGGTTTTGGACTGTTCTTCAGACATAAAAAGTTATCTGAATATGTCACCTACTGCTCTGGAAAATTCTCCACAGTTTTCACAGACCAAATGATTAATAGCAGGAATAATCATCAGATTCAATTATAATGAAAATAATTTGTTGAAGTCTGAGTGTGGAGGGAAAGCAAGAGCACTCCTCTTTCTCTGAAGTTTGTGATTTGGATTTGCATTTTGGACAAACATGTTAAATTTGGAATCTGACGAAATGGAGCTCAACTCACTTAAACTCCTTTAAAATCCCCTTCAGACAGATTATTGTAGCTAAAGATCAAGATGGTGCCTCAAGTCAAGATAAGAGAGATCCTCTTTGAAGAATTTGACAGATTTGGAGTGATATTCTTCAGCGTGAAGAGTCCTCATTGTAATTCTGCTTTCTCACCAGGAAGCGATGCTGTTTAGACAGCTGTCAGTCTCTCAGCTCCCTGCTCCAGCTCTCCAAAATCTGAGACATGCAGGGACTTAAGTGGACTCAATGAGTGTCACCAGGTCCTAATACTATTAGACGCTGTTGTAATTCACTGACACTGATTATATTAGAGGGGGGTCATGATGCACTCACGATGTCCTGCTAACAAAGCCTGCCTTCAGGCCAAAGCTCCTCTCATGGCAGACTGAAAAACAAGAAGACAGGCATACAGAGTAAGAGGCAAAGAGGCTTGAGCGGCAAATCTGACTTTACAAAGCAGCTGGTGTGAAAGTTTTTTAAAGACTTATGTGTGGCATACGCGGTTTGAATTCCTAAAAAGCTCAGCATGTTCGCATTTGACTCTGTTAATACATGTTTATTTTTGTGTGTATTATGTAAATGAACTGCATTTATTAAAAAACATCACATAAGAGCTTTATTAATGAATATAGATTTGCACCGACCACCAGGTGTCACAGAGTTCAGTGTTTGGAGAAAAAAAACACAGTGAATGCATTAATGTTAATGTTGAGGAGCTGATGTACATGTGTCACTCATGCTGTGGGGAGTCTGTTTACACAGCTACATTGTGAGGACTTGCCTTCCTTATGAGGACACAAGTCCCCATAATGTAAATCAATATATTTAGGGTGAAGACTTGGTACGACTTTGAGAATGTGGAATGTGATCAGTGCCATGTCCTCTGAAGGGATGGAAACACAACTGACATGTGTGTGTGTGTGTGTGTGTGTGTGTGTGTGTGTGTGTGTGTGTGTGTGTGTGTGTGTGTGTGTGTGTGTCATGAACTTCAAAAATGTCAATAGCCTGTTCTCTCTGGGGTGTTTCATTTAAAAGCATAAAAGAAACCAGACAGAAAGAGGCAGAAAACATTTCTAATTTTAAACATAAAATGTTTGATTTTCCCTATAAACTTGATTTAGTGCACAATAACACCCTCAAACTGCGTCATGTGCGGGTTACGTGTTCAAAGCACAACGCAGACTCTCACTGCCACTATGTGTTTGTGTCAAGTTTGCTGCACATATTTCTTCTTTCTCTTTCTTGCCCACTGTCTCTCTCTCTCTGTCTGTAGTTTGGCGAGTATTAAATATTTAACACCCAGCTAACGGGGGCCATGACTCCTGAGCCTGGTTGAAATGTGTAAAGCTGAAGGGGCCTTGTGTCCTGGCATGAAAGACACAGTGTGGGATTCACCATATTACTCTTTCAAAAGCCCTGACAAGTGATGAGAAGCTCATTTCAAGAGAGATGAGCTTTTTTGGCTCGAGGCCACTTGGGAATTCCGCCACTTCCTCTGTCTGTGATGTGTGTCTGTGTGTGTGTTTGATTATGTGTGTGTGTGGGAAATATAAAGCAGATGGAGAAGCAGAGGGAGAGGAAAAGGAAAGGCATTTCACCAGAGCAACCCGGATTTGGGTCTGGGGTTATATAACTGTTGTGTTCCTTTTTTTCCTCATCAGGTGAACGCCATGAACCCGAATGACAAATGCCAGACACAATATTGATCGTCACTGTGGGTTGGAACATGTTGTGCATGTGCACCTGCAATCACCTAAAATATTTTTTTAAGGTGAAGCTCATAGTGACAAACCCACAGAGGATTATCATCCAACTCATCTGTTCCACTCAGCTCTTCAGGGAGTTTTTGCATCTTTCAGATCATTTCACTGTTTGAAGGCAGATGTTTTCAGTCAAAAAGCTTTCAAAACCCACTGTACTGCTCAGCACCCAAAACACAACTGATATTCAACGGGTGGACAGAAACACAACTACATATCATTACTAATATTGATTGATTCAAGCCTGGCTGTGTGTTGGGTGTGTATATATCCAATTGTTCACTAACATGCTCACCATATCAACTTTATAAGATATTGAAATGTCAATAATGCAATAACATTAAAATCTATGAATGCAAGCTTAAGGAATTGCTGAGATCTAAAAAATCTATAAAAGACTGAAACAGGGCTAAATTAGAGAGTATCTAAACTACTTTATTTCGAGGTACAACCAAAATTCCTCATCACACAGAAAAACTATATTTGCACACAAAGTGCACTAGCTCAAAGTTGAACTGAAATGTCTGTCTGTAAACTATGGTGGATGTTTATAAAATAAAGTTTGGATATCGTTTCACAGTATCTGTATGGCCATACAATCGATAAAATGTTGTTAAATGTCTATTTCCTCAATAGTCTTGTGATTTACTACTGACCCTGAATGGAGCATAATACGTTTATTTAACGTTGTGGAGAGGCGTTAAAACCTAATATGCTAGTTTGCATCTCACGCTGATGTTTGTTTGGGTCTACATCTAATTAGTTAGTCAAGAGGCAACATCAAGTTCCTTGGTTTGTGATTGGTTAGGGGCGGGATAACAGCATCAGAGTAAGGGCAAGGTTGAGTGAGAGCAGGTGGGGTATTGGTCAGTCGTTAGCTGACCGTCATTTGGAGTGAGGGTAGGGATGATGCTCTAATATTCTGCTCTTTAGTATATGGTGTCTGAACTTTAATGTGAGTTACAGTGAAGTGATTAGGCTTAGAAAGTCACTGTCGCTGCTTTTGTGAGTTGAATGAAGGGTATTAAGACTGTGGCAGTTAGTGTGCGTATTCAGCTAACATCAAGCTAACAGCCTAGCTAACATCCAGCTAGCACGAGGCAGCCTTGGACGTCATTAGCCTGGAGGCTAACCACCACGCTCCCATCATGGTCTATTTGTTTATTAGGGATTTCCTGATAAGTTAAATTGTTATTTTAATATCCCATTTGTTTAGACCTATAGACCAGAACATAAGGCCTATAGACTAGAACAGTGTTACATAGAGTCATGTCTCATGTCTTTCCTGAGGGGAAATGTTTCTTATTCACCAGCTAGTTGTTAACTGTATCTGTCGTTTGGTGCTGGACGGGTACTGAATGGTAGCTTTTTCACAAAAACCTTACGCAAAAATCGCTTGTTGATGCTGCTGTGACTGAGGTTGATGAGAGCGGTGAGAGTAAACCAGGACAGTTAAGATGCAGATTATAAAAACCAAAACTCAGTCACACTCTAAGATAACAAAAGTTGTCCTTTGTTTGATAGAGTGGATCCTTGTGGATACCTTCTGTGAGTTTCATTCATGACTCCTCGGGTTTAATGAGGGTGGCTTGACAGAGTTGTCTCTGGATTCAATATGCCCACATGGAGCTCCACGAAGACCCAGTACGTTCGGTCACCCATGGATGATTTTAATGTGCACATATGCTCAATGATTCATCAACTTCCACTTCATTGTTGAAACTAAGCGACCTGCAACTGAGCAAAGGCTTCGTCTTTCAAGTGCAATCAAATGAATCAAGATAAGCTTTTGAATTCTTATGAACTACTGAGACAATAAATTGAGACAGATTCCAGTGAAGACTGGGCCAGTTATGGATATCTGGGCGCGATGAGTGATGGGACTGAGGTGGACTGTTCCAGTCCGGGTCAGCTAGTGTTGAAAGGCGGCAGATAGAATCATAGTGTGTGATATGCCAAGATCATAATCTGAAGTCTGCAGATCTAGTTGCTGCCAGTTCTCATAAAGATTTTTTAAAGCATGTTTGATATTTGTAGCATCACTTCTCTGTCGCCCAAGGGAGTCACGCCAGTAAATGAACAGCTTTACCTGAAGTTAGCTTTGTTTTACAAAGTTCAGAAACAGTCCACACGTCTCCATGCCAGAACTCACCCAAACTGCATGTTTCCCCTCCTTTTTTAGCCTTTCCTAAAAAAGCAAATATCTTAAAAAATTGGTGGAAGCAGTCCAGTCCCACAGCCAGAGGAAACTTCTTGGATGGACTTCTGACTTCCCCAGCTGGACCCTTTTTTCTTTAATGTGGTTATTAGTCATTATAAAACGCTAATGAGAAATAATAGTAAGGTCATTGATGTTTATCTCATATGTGAAGTTTCATATATCTTGTTGGATGGAATTCAGGGAGAAATTGATGAAGCTGATTAATTCAGTAATAGGCTGCTGCATCATGACCCTTTTGCAAAAAGGAAAAAAATGGCACTGAAAACAGCATAGTTAAGAACTGTAGGTACTTCAGTCATCAGTATGACTGCACCGACAGCACAGAGTCATCACTCATGATAAAACTACATTTTGTAAGTGCTGCTGGTTGAGAACTGCATTTGAACTATATTTAGTTCATGCTGGAGAGGCTGTCTGAATCTGGTCCAAACCTTCCTGCCACAACAAATCTACAGACTTCAGACAAGATGTTACAGGAAACCATCTGGAAAGCTTGTGCTGCTAGCAGTAATTAAAAGATACTGCAGGGGACAGGAGCTGGGAGAGGTGGGGTGCTGCGTGGCAGAAAAAAAAAAAAACATTACACATAATATACCTCACCCATCTGGAGGGACGGAGGGTCCCTCCTGTCCCATTAAACAGCCCATTTTCCTTAAAAGCCCACTACTCTGAACGCCCGTTGATCTGTCCCTGGAGTTTTTGCCATTAATATCTTGGTGACAAAGTCAGGTGACCTTTGTCATCATGGTAACAATAATAAATGTGGTTAACGTTGTTAAATGGTTGCACTTTGGCCAGGATCAGGCCCAAAAGCTGACAGACTTCTTTTCCAGTGGACATTTTTTGGACTGTGGACTTTTGAATAATGTGTCCCTTGTTCAGTTTTTATAGCTTTGGGTTTCAGGTTTGTCTGGAGCTGAAGTTTATGGCGTATTGAAATTCAACTTTGTGATAATATTAACTGTAGTTTTCTTTTTATTTTTTAACAACAGCTGCAGCACATTAGAAATTTGATTCTGTTGGTGTTCTGGACTGATGTTTTTATGTTTTACTGGATCCTCATGCATCGAGCCAGTGATGGTCAGTCTTGTCTCTTGGAAAACGGACTATCCTGTGTGAGGCTAGATATTTTTTGTTTTCAGTTGTATCTGAAAATTCGCACTAAAATACATCATATTGAAATCAACTGAAGACAAGAAAGGGAAGCGCTAAATAGTCACGAAAAAATGAACAAAAGTATCCTAATTTTAGCGAATTGTGGCAGGAATTGAGTGGTTTGTTTTTGTTGTTGCATCATGTTGCAAACTACTTGTTCGAGTGTTACTAACCTTTGATTTATTTCTCAACATTTGAAACAGATTAGGATCATACATCCAACAACAAAGATAAAGTGCTGACATTAAGTTGTTAAAGCTGTTGTAGCTTCCTCTTCTGATGTTTGAGTGAAATGAAGCAGAGGCAGAAAAAGGATTTGAGGCACTCAGACTTTTGGCAAGACTTGTTGCCAGTCTGAAAAACATACAGTAGCCAAGACAAGGTAGAAACTTATTTATAGGGTCTCGTAATGCAAACAATATGTCTCACATTGTATTATGTCAATCATTTCACCTCTGTGGGTGAGTTTAAATTCTCTTTGTCAGAGCTTACTTGTCAGTGAAATCTGTTGTCAAGCCACTCGTGCTTAAAATAGAAAACAATTGTAATTTATTAAAATGCAGAAAGCCTCTTTTGTAGCTGACAAAGGCTGCTAATTGCCATCCAGTTTAATATGACTCACCTCTTTTGCAAAGCACATGAAGCGTGTTCTGACTTTGTAAAGTCACCAATGGCTAATCACAGACACAAAGAAATTATTACAGATAATCTGATCAAGGCATCAGGGATAAGATCGTATCTCAGGCTGCACTTTTGCTCACATGGAAGCAATGTGTCAAACATCCTGACCCCTGAATTTGTTATGACGGTACCACAGACAAGTAATCCCTGTTTAAACCCACGAGAGCGTTAAAAAGACATTAACGTCCGCGTAAACAAAAGAGGTGGAAATGTAAATGCAGCTTTTCCATTACAGCCATTAACCTACAATGAGAGCAGCAAAGCTGTGATGGAGCAGGAGGTCAGAGTGAATGAGTCAGGGCACACTAATTAATTAGACTCCAGCACTGTGCTTGTGTGTATGTGTGTGTGTGTGTGTGTGTGTGTGAGAGAGAGGGGCAGTGGGTATATGGATGTACTTAGAAACACATTAAATCCATCAATACTGAAATGATCACTTTGAATAAGCTTTGTGTTAATCATTATCTCTTAAACACCCTCAGTGTGATCGGATACACACACATGCGCTGTCAGGCACACACATATATTGATTGTGTGAGTGTGTGCAGGATGTGCAGGATGATCATACTTTAGGATTTAGTCGATCCAGTCAGTGGCCCAGCCAAGCCCTGGGCTGTAGGTGTGTGTGTGTGTGTGTGTGTGTGTGTGTGTGTGTGTGTGTGTGTGAGGTCACCGAGACAGACTTTTGGAAACATCCAAAATACACAGTTGACTGAGTGAGGACTTGATTCTTGCTCGGTGATTTTTAAAATGTATGAAATCAACCTACAGCAAGAAGCACGTTTGAAGGGTAAGCTCACCCAGTTTTATCACTTCACAGTGCAAACAGTTTTGATTTTATTTGATCATTTTTTCCCATGTTGCCTCCACACCAATACAATGGATGTCAAAAATTGCATTAAAAACATCTTCTGGAACAAATTCTGAGTTTTCTTTGGACCATAACTTAATTTTTACTGAAGCAAACCCCATGAAAACTGGTGACAGCACATTCTGTGGATTATCCAGAGCTGTGGTTCCCAAACTGGGGCGTGCACAAGGAAGATGAACTTTTTCACAGCAGACATTTTCATCTGCCAAACCCAGGTGTAACTCGTAAGAAAACTGTTTTTGTGTTGCATAACAATAATAACTAAATGACAGAGGCATCATTAAGGTCATTAGTTTCATCTGTGTGTTTCCTGGAGCAGAGGATTTTTATAGTGGAGGTTAAACTGAATTGTACAATATTCACGATGCAAAACATGGGTAGTTCTGTCTCTTGTTGGAACCAATCTGCCTCCTAAATTCCCATTTCTTTCAAACTTCACACCTTCAGGCTTTCTCCCGTCTCTTATTAACGCGTCCAGTGGATTGCAGCATTATCATTCTTTTGGAGTCATGTTTACGCTGACCCGATGAATATAAGTCTGATATTCACTCTCTCTTTTTGGTCTCTACCAACTCCTAAAAGCAATTTCTTGCTCTTTAGTTACGAATTGCTTCACTATGTTCACCAACTGGTTTTGACACCCCGGAGTTTCAGAGCTTCTTGTTGCCTGTTGTGTCTGAAACAACACTCAGAGAGCAGTGAGAGTGAACCAAAACAATAAAGTTGCACGCCAGAAATCCCCAAAGACTCTACAAGGAGCTATAAAACTCTGCAGAGCTGAGGGGAACTTTAGTCTGGTGCTAATTATCTGTCGTTTGCTGTGATGAGTCACCCCCTTTACACACAAGTAGTCATGTGATCTGTTGTTAACATAAAAAATAATCATGATAGCTGCTTTAACTCATACCCTAAAATAATCCTTGTTTGAACATGCTACCAACTAAAACCTCTTCCTCTGAGAGGTTTTCTACAACTGTCTTCCTTTCCGAGCACATTTGGTTTGCATATGTATGAAGGTATGACAACACACAAACAGACACGATGTCCCTGTTTGCTTGAACAACTGCAGATTACATACACTTTGCTCTCCAGCCCGCCTGCTGCAGGCAGCAGGCATCTCATGCTGTTTGCGACAGCAGGGAAATCTGGAATTGAACTTCTTTACCCCCGAGACAGCTATTTAGCTCTCACATGGTTTGCTGTGATTCATTTTGAGATTTAATTTGGTGTCAATTAGGAAGATCTCAAACCATTCAGGATCAGATTGATACAGTATTGCAGACATATGTTTTGGATGGAGTACACAGCAGTAAGCGGTCTCCCCTGCTGTTTTGGTTTTCTCTGGCAGATCCAGCCACATTAGTTCTGGTGACTTGTGTGTGTCTGTGTGTGTGCGACATGTGTGCGCACTGCTGTGTTGACATTCCATACGTGCAGACGTCCATGACATTCCTGGCTGTGTAAGAGCCGTATCATACTCACCCTGTAGTGTCCGCACATATTCTCAACGAGAAGCTCGGCACATCAGTCAGAATAAACAATTCCCAGAACAGATTCAGCTGTAATTTGGAGCTGAATGCTTTTTCTGAGCTGTGTGTATGTTGGGGATTGGAAATACTCGTGTGAATAGGAAGCCTGTAATATGAAAGAAAATGACCTGGGGATGTGGTAAGATCATCAGGGACGTCTGCTGCTGCTCTGCTCCCTCACAGACGCGTTGAATCCCTTATTGCTGTATTTTGAATTTCCACTGTCACAACTTCATTTTGATTTTGTGATGCCACCAGCAGCGTTGGTCGGTCAGTCTCAGTAACATCTGGATGGATGACCACCATGAGGTTCACATTTTTGTTTGTGAGAGTGAAATGTCTCAACAAATATTAGATTGCTGTGAAACTTGGTACAGGCATTCATGTTCACCTCAGGATGAATTGCAATAAGTCTGATGAAGCCCTGCACTTCCACACAACGCCATCATGGTCAAAGTTTAAATCTATGCATAAAACTAATGACATTCCCATCAGCTTTGCATATACTTGATGGTGAACGTGGCATTATAGCCACTAGCTTTGACATTGTGCGCATGATAGCAAGCTGATGTTAGAATTTAGCTCTAATACAGTATTTGAAAGCATTTTGAACCATTTTACATTATTTTAATTCTCCCCGTGTGCCCTTCAAGTATTTTCTTTTGTTTATTTTCACATGTCCAAGAATGTGTAGCTGGAGTTCTTGTCAGCAGGAATGTCTACATATTGTTTTCACATTCATCACTGAGGACTTTTCCAGAACCAAAGAGGTTGTAAATTATCTCTGAACAAGTGACACTGAGTGACAACTGCACCTGAAGAAGAACTACATGGTGCTTATACTGTATATCACGGTACTCATCCATCACCCTCCAACACACATCTGACAGGGAAATGCACATGAGAGAGTTGCACTGTCATCAATAACACCAGCTGCAGCATTACTGTCAGGTCCATGTAAAAAATCCAGCCAAAGATGTTCTTTTAATGAACCCCTCTGAGTGCAGGTTCTCAGCTCAGAGGAGCTGGATGAGATTCATTGTTTCCTCTTGGACTGAAACCCTCCCCTCAACCTCCTAACACGAAGCTGACACTGCGAGGCATAGCACCACGCTGGGTATTTATACAGCTTGTACTGTCAGATTAACCCACCACTAGCTATGGTAGGATCAGCATATACATTATGTGGAATTTATTTCCTCTCCTCTGTATGTCAATGCAATTACTCTGGAGTTCAAGGGTGGAAACATCTGTAAGGAATGGAGCTCAGGCTTGATGAAGTTATGCCTAAATCTGCTCCATGTGTACAGCACATATGGAGGAAGCTTAGCAGTTTCTAGCTGCCTCTCCAGCTCAGAGAGTGAATTCATTGTGGAATTTCACCATTTCCTCTTGAGTCAGAAAGGTTTCCCATTTTTTAATGTTTCCCCTGAAAACTGGGTTTGTGGATGTGACCTGAAATATGATGGGATGAGTGATTGGATTGTGTAGTGTGTGTGTATTTGTGAGTATGTATTACCATGGAAGTGTGTTTCTCATCGTCCAAGGCAGATTTCCTCCTCAGGGGGTACTTCTGCTGTTTCCTGCGGGTGAAAGACAAGATTTACAAGTAGCTCAGTTAATTAAAAAGAAATAGACAGAGTTAGCCAGTGGTGCATTTGTTACAATAAGAATTTCGGGGATTGCATTACAGTTACTTGCGCCTGTAACTTTGACATATGTGGGTCAGCTTGTTCTCTGTCTTTCTGGAGGTTAGTTTCATGAAGAGACTGGTGTGGGACTATGACCTCGGCATATTTGCATGCAGGTAAACAGTCTGTGCAAAAGAGGCAGAACACATTGACCTAAACGCAATCTCAGAACATATTGGCTGTAGTCTAATGAAGACTTAACTTTTTATTGTTTTTTTTTTTTTTTTATAATTATCTGCATTCATATGCAGGTCAGGTTTGAATGAAGCAGACCAAACATGAACATCAGCAATTCCAGGATCAATATGTCTAGTATAAAAAATAATTGTAGCAATATTGACCTTTATATAGTTAACAGTGTTAAATAACACCCATTTTAAAATAATTTAAGACAAACACAGAGCTGAGACAAGAAATGCCTCGAATGAACAGTCTCATCTGTCCTCTTATTGCTTCAGTTTTTCTGATCAAAGTTCCATTGTCAGTTGCGTAATATAAACTTTCAGTGTGTGATTTTTCATCTTTGCTGCTTGCTGTTTGAGTAAATATTGATTTGGAATTCAAAAATGCTCAGCTGTGTGGATACTGAAGCAATCCAGAGCGGCTTCAAGTCTTTTATTGCTGTCAGATTAAAAGCGTGGATGAGAGAGTGCATGGCAGCCGTGAAGGAGCCAAAAAAAAAAAAAAAAAAAAAACTGGGACGCTGTAAATAAAACAGAATGTGATAATTTATGTCATGCTTGACATTTGTTCAACTGAAAACAGCACAAAGACAATATATTTAATGTTTCACCTCATCAGCTACATTGATTTTTGTAAATATCTGCTTATTCTGAATTTGATGCAGCAACACGTTTCAAACAAGTTGGGACAGGAGCAACAACAGACTGGGAAAGATGTGGAATGCTCCAAAAACACCTGTTTGGAACATTCCACAGGTAAACAGGTTCATTGGTAACAGGTGATAGTATCATGATCGGGTATGAAAGGGGCATCCTGGAAAGGTTCAGTTGCTCACAAGTGAGGATGGAGAGAGGTTCACCACTTTGTAAACACATGATTGTATAAAGGACATTAATACAAGGGGCTCTATTTTCGTCCCTGCCGCTGGCGGGCGCAGGGTGCGCACCCAGCGCAGTGGTATTTTCGTGCAGCACAGGCGGGTGCGCAGCGCACTTGGTATTTTGGTAAACCGAGGCGCACAGAGGTACGACAGGATGGGCGTTGCGGCGCAGTAGGGGCAGGTGTCGGCATAAACAGCCAGCGGATTTGGATTTTCGGTCCATTTCGGTCCACGCCGGCGGCGTAAAAGTGCGCTGAAAGCTCGCCACCCCAGACCTGGTCAACTTTGGGCAAGTGGATTTTCGTAAACCGACGGAGTCATGCGCCCACGTCACCAATACGTCACAGGCAGGTTTCCAGTGTCTGGCATTTCACTGCGATCAATAATTAGCAACAGGCACGATTCAATGCAACTATCTGAGTCAGCGCATACAGTCAGACCTAAATTTATATATTTTGATCAGTATCTCATCTGACCACATCGCAAGCGTGGTCGGCACTCATAATGGTCACTGACCGAAAAAAACGCAAAAAACGTAAGTGATGATCGTTGTCCGCTATTACCCACGTCTTTTAATTCCAAATATAAATGTTATCATTGTAACGTTATCTGCAAAGATGGAATACGTCATTGCTTTGAGGAGGAGGAGGAGGAGGCCGAGGATTTACCAAGGACCTCCTCCTGAGAGAAGTTTGGGTGTCAGACAGTTTCATGCGCGGGTTCAGTCATCCTTGAAACTTGGCATGCGCCTCGCCAGCGGCGTTTTTAAAGGTGAGGCGAGGAGCTGGTGTGATTGGTGAAGATTGGACTCGGCTGTGTCAAACCCACTCTACGCCTTCTCCCCTCCCCCCTTCCGAGTTGCCACTCGGTGGGACTGAGATGAGAAGGGGGAGTAACTGTACCGGCAGAGCAGTGCAAAATACCAAAGTCCGCACCGCCACGCCCCATCAGCGCAGCGGACCTGACTTTGCGCCACGCCTCCGCAGCGCTAGCGGCGGAATCGAAAATAGAGTCCATGGGCTCAGAAACACTTGGTAAAACTGTTGTTGGCAAGTGATTGCATTCTGTTTTTACTTACACAGCATCACAACTTATTTTTTAGAAATGGGGTTGTATAATATAAGATAATAGATGAGAGCAGAATTTATTATATCCTCAGGTCATCCCGGTTAGCTTGAGCTAACACAAAAATGCACTGACAGATGCAAATGCGAACAAAATGTGAAAAACAATATTCACTTGACTTCCCAGCATCTGCTCTTTGGTAATGGCGTAAACGGACCACATCAAATGCGAAACTTTAGTTAACCGCTCACAACAAAACAAATGATTGCCACACATCTGTCCTGTATGACATGTTTTATAGGTTGCAGAGCATGTCGTTAGTTTGGTTTTAGTGGGATTAATTGATCCAGTATGTATAGAGGGAGAGTGAATCCATGAGATCAGACATACTACTCAATGTTTATATGAAGTACATCCAACAGGATCTCACTACATGTGCCAAATACAGACTTGAAGAATGAATTAGAGCTCGCTTTGCAGGTCTAGCTGCAGTATACACACACAGTAGTTTGCATTGACTCAGGAGGATAATCATCATCATCATCATCATCAGCAGCAGCAGCAGCAGCAGCAGCAGCAGCAGCAGCGTATTTGAACACTTTGATCACTTTGATCAGATTCTTGCTGCTTCTGCTCTTTTCAAAAGCCGAATCTTGGATAAGAGTGAGAGGTCGGTGAGGTGAAGGACAAACAGATCGCTCTCTCTGCATTCAGAGCTGTCATTATCATTGCCGTTACCTCATCGCTTCCTTAGAAAACAACATTTTTGAGGTAGTTACACTCTTTGGCTCTGTTGCTGTCTTAGATAACAAACTAAACTCAATTAAGGAATAGTTTGACATCAGAATCAGAATCAGAAAAAGCTTTATTTGCAAGTACGATTTTACACATACAAGGAATTTGTTTTGGTGATGTCAGTGCATGACAATCTTCTAAAAATAAACTATTAAAAAAATCAAAAAATATAAAAATATAAATATATATACACAGTCAAATGTGCAAATCCAAGAAAGGAAGTCCAAGCTGAGTGTTAATGTAACGCATAGAGTTATGGCAATGTCAGTGTAACAAGATGAGGCAGAGGTGGAGTGTAAGAGAGTCGGGGGGTTCTGGGCCTTGCTGATAAGACTGACAGCAGACAGGAAAAAACTGTTCTTGTGGTGTGAAGTTTTGGTCCTGATGGACCGCAGCCTCCTGCCAGAGGGGAGTGTCTCGAAGAGTTTGTGTCTGGGGTGGGAGGGATCAGCCACAATCTTTCCTGCACGCCTCAGGGTCCTGGAGGCGTACAGGTCCTGAAGAGACGGGAGATTGCAGTCGATCACCTTCTCTGCAGACCTAATGACACGCTGCAGTCCGCCCTTGTCCTTGGCGGTGGCAGCAGTGTACCAGATGGTGATGGAGGAGGTGAGGATGGACTCAATGATGGCTGTGTAGAAGTGCACCATCATTGTCCTTGGCAGATTGAATTTCTTCAGCTGCCGTAGGAAGTACATCCTCTGCTGTGCTTTCTTGATGAGGGAGCTGATGTTTGGCTCCCACTTGAGGTCCTGGGAGATGATAGTTCCCAAGAAGCGGAAAGACTCCACAGTGTCAATAGTGGAGTCACAGAGGGTGGTCCACAACCATCTCCACTGTCTTTAGAGCATTGACCTATAGGTTGTTCTGGTTGTTCTGGTTGCACCAGGTCACCAGATGGTCAACCTCCCACCTGTAGGCGGACCCGTCACCATCAGAAATGAGTCCGATGGTGTCATCGGGTGGTGTCATCCGCAAACTTCAGGAGCTTGACAGACTGTTGACTGGAGGTGCAGCTGTTCGTATACTGTTCGGATCCGGTGCTGATGGTCTTTGCGTCAGAGACGTGTTTCCCCAGCTTCACGCACTGTTTCCTGTCAGACATGATGTCTGTAATCCACCTGCAGGTGGAGTCAGGCGCACTCAGCTGGGAGAGCTTCTCCTGAGCAGAGTTGGGATGATGGGAAATTTTGGGAATATATGTTTATTTGCTTTTTTGCTGAGAGTTATATAAGAAGATACCACTGTTGTAGCTTGGCTTAGTTTAACCCTGCATGAAACCACAAGATGTAACATGGTAGATAATGAGCTTTAAAGATGCTGATAGATGTTTTTTAATACTTTTGGCAGAGCCAGGCTAGCTGTGTCCCCTTGCCTACAGTCTTGTGCTAAACTAAGCTAAGCTAAGCTAACCAGATGCTTCATATTTACTGATATGACAGTGGAATCAATCTTGTCATCTAATGGAGAACACCCACCGGACATGAACATCTTGCTCGTCGTGGGGTGCATGTCATTGCAAACTAGCGAGGAGCTTGCTTATTTTGCAAACATTCTGTAAATAAGCAACCTGCACTTTTTCCTACAATGTACAAGCAGCACTTCATGCGTGTTTGCATCTGTAATCCTGGACGCCAGGAACACAGAAAAGATGGATCTCAGAAAGTCCATCAAAGATCTTCTCCACAGATGTTCATCCACTGGAGGTAAACACTGCACACTGTCACACCACTACGCCACTTTGTTCTTCACCTGTTTTTCAGCCAATCACTGCAGAGTTTCCAGGAAAATGCCAAATGCTTCAGTTTGCATGAAGAATAAGATGGAGAAAAAGAATGAATAAACATGTGCAAGCTGCCAAATGTAAGTACCTACATGATTCAGACTTTGACATATTTCCTGTCAGAATTACAGCCCATGCCCAAACACTAACGTTCCTCACAGCCGCACTCAACGATCTCAATGAACACTTATGAACTCTGTGTTAGTTTCAACAACAGTGGCCTAATTATTAACATCTTTTTCCTTTCAGCTGTTTGTTTTCAGTCATTAAAACACATTGGGTGACTACAGTTTTAGGACTGCCAGTAAATCATCAGTGGGCCTTTTGGGGAAACATTAGGCTCACGTTGCAGCCCTCTGGAGTTTTCTTCTGATGTCTTTTATGATGTAGTGGTTGAGATATTGATGGTGTACCATCTGGCCCACAAAATACTCATGAATTCAGAAAGTGTGTGCATCTAATCTTACTCGCCAGTGGAAAGAGGCCCAGTTCGTCCTTTGAGCGATGCTTGATTATCTTACCAATGTCTGGCAATGAGCCAAAACTCTGCAAATCCTAATTCACCCACTCTACAGGAACAGATTAGCCTCCTTATCCTCTCTACTCCGTGGACCCACAATCACACCTCTCAGCTTTCACGCTGGCCATTCACGAGAGCTGACAGCAGCGCACTGTCCAGACTATGGGAAGTAACTCTGGAGATGTTTAAGAATCACTAGGCTTGTTTGTTAGATGCAAGGTGAGATAAGGACTCATTCATTAGTTGAACAGATGGTTTTGTATTGAGCACTGACTGCCTCCTCTGTGGACGTCTGAGAACAAGTATCTAGTTATCATTATGGATTTTTCACGTTTTTAGGAGTCTGTTCACACTAGTGTAAATGCAGAATATATAACATTAACCTTGTAAGAATGTGAAAATATTAAATAATAATAAGCGAATTATAAACTATAAACTAAATTAACTAAATCCTCTTTCATACAGAAAACCCAATAGCACCCACTAACAGCTGGTTTTTGTTGTCAGTAGAAAAGGTTACAATCACTCTAGTATCAAATAACTCTTCTGTAGTAACAGGAATGTGTCGGCTTCAGCTCCGACTGTCAGTGATGGAGACAAATTTTCAGCCTTTTTCCAGTGTGATGAAGTTCCAGACATTGCCAGATAAATAGGCTGTTGTCTGATATCATACAGAATTGACAACTTGCTGTACTCCATTTCCATCTCATCATCATCATCATCATCATGTCTTAAAGATGTAAAAAAGTAACCACCAGACTAAAAACAGAAATGCAAACTCATCTCCTGGCAATGGCAAAGGAGTCAATCACCTATTTCTGTATAGCTTTCTATAAGCTCAAAATTTGGTATAAAAGTGGCTTAAGACTCAACAGCTCTGTGAAACTGGACTTTGGCGTGGTTGGGCACTGGTCACACTGGTCCTTTATTATGTAATACATCTGTTTTTCCTGCATTGCATTTCTGTCTCTGTGGTAGAAAAGTGTTTTTGCTTGTATTGCACAGCCGAAGCCACACTGGTGTGGTTAAAAGAACCTTAATGAAGCACTGAAGCGCCTGCATGGCTTCCCATTGATGTTTTAATGGAGCTGTTTGTTGCCAATTGCAGAGACTCTAACAGGTCAGTGGGCTTATTTGACCTGTTTTAAATTATGGTAATCATGTGAAAAGCTGGCTGTGAACCGCAGTCAGTTTCCTATTGACCATGAAGCACATTGTGAGTTTGTGAATCTGGTAAATGGGGGTTCAAAGTGTGCAGAGAGGCAAAAGCAAGAGCTGAAAAAATAACATTAAAACAAATAAAATGCCAACACCATACGATGTTACTGTACCGAGTCCTGTACCAATGTTTTTCAAGCTGAAAGTATCGAATAATCTCATGATATATTCAGTTTGTCTGTTCAGAGCCACAGCGTGTACAGACATAAAACCCTGTCATTAAGTTACTTAAAGAAACTGCAGTAAGAATTCATTTTTCTGATCTGCAGGTCAGAACATTTCTAGATGTCAAGGTCAAAGCAGTGCCTAAGTTCTTTGAAAAGTCCAGATTTATTTAGACCTCTAGTTTGCATATAACCTGTTTCAACAATGTTTAACCCTCTTAAGCAACACAGAAAGCCCCAAAATTATTGTTTTTTCAACAGGAAATGCTAAACTAAACTTGCCATGACAAGCTTGTTCATCATTTTACACAAATTGTGCACCATCAGGGTAAAGATTGTCCTGTGATCTCTTTTGAACGAGGATTCATACCATGACTTGCATTATTTTTTTTAAGGTGAACTAGTTTGACATACAGTTATAAAACATTCTTTACATTTTTAATGCTCTCTTCCGTTCTCAGCCAGTTCAGTCTGTCTAGATGTGTTGACCTGCAAATCAGAAATTTCATGCCTCGTCAGTGTTTTTTTTATTGACACAGATGTCCCCTGCCCCTGTTTTTCCCTGTTTTGATGTATTTTACAGGGCATGCCAAATCACTTGAGATGGAGATACCATCACCCAAAATCTTATGTGGTTACGATGGGAAAGATGCTGTACATTCGATCATGAAAGTCTAAAAAAACCTTCCTCAAAGCAGAGAAGGCTGTGTAAACTCATCTTATCTGTTTTAATTCAGTTATACTCCATGGTGCCAGCTTTAACAAATGATGCAGAGGCAAATGATTAAAAATTAAAAACATAATAACTGTGCTTCAAGACATAATTGTCACTTCAGCTGTGGTAGAGTGACTACCCACTGGTTTATATTTGGAGATTCATGCCTCGAATGGCAGAAAGTGCTGTTCTGTTAATGAACAGAATAACACATGGGTCCTTTGTTGTGAGTTAACAAAACACTCGAGCTTCACTGTACTTACCGGTCTGTCTGCGTCAGCACTGTGTTTTTCTCTCTTTATTCTTCAGCTCCTTCATTATCTCATAGTCATTTTCATCAGCTGGTCTGCAGTGTACTTTATCTGAGGCGGGCTGCCTTAAAGTGGGCCACACGGAGCTTGAAGTGAAGCCTGGCCTGAGATCAGTAAAGCTGCCAGTTTGGACTGTGACTGCAGTCTATATGTTGCCTCTCAGATCATTTAGACAATATGAATCTGTCTGAGCAACTGGATGATGTCTCTGCCCTGTTTTTCTTCCCTGACTGTCTCCTCTGCTGTTGGTGAGTGTGAGGAATGGAAAGCTCATTGTATCTTATCAGCAGTATGAGTGTGTGGCCAGCATTTTACAGCTGGCTCTGGGAACAGGGTGTTGAGGTGAGGTGGTTTCACTCTAGAAGTCCCTCATTCACACCCTCAACTTGGGGTTTTGTGCATGAGTGATGATGGAATAATGTGCATCACCAGTGTTAAGTCTATTTTCCTTCATCTGTTCACATGCTCAGTCAGTACTTTTCCACTCTCACTCCCCTGCCAGCCACACCCACCTGCCCACTCACCTGATCACACACCTGAGATTCATTCCCAATCAGTCTAGTATTTAAGCTGCTCCCCCACACTCACTCAGGGCCAGGCTGTTCTTTGTTTCCATGCAAGACTCTCTAGCAATTCCTATTAGACTGATCACTCATTGCCAGACCTGCCTTCAGTCATGTTTGTTCCCCTTTTGCCCCACTAAATATCTCAGCCTTTTGTTTCCAGCCACAAGTCTTGCCCTGCACTTCCTGGATCTTTGTTTGCCTGTGAATGTTTGCTGTGTGCTGCACCAAACACTTCAAGAGACTCTGAAATTTGATGTTATGCACTTCCTGGATCTTTGCCTGCCTGTTGCCTGCATCGTTACTTATCTGTCTCCATGACAAATGTGATTCATTTCGAATCAGCTTTGGACTTTTGTCGCCCTTTTGCCATTTTGAACTATAGACATCAGATAAGTGATCAAAGGAAACATCTGTTGCATTTGGTGGTCTACACGGTACAATTATAACAAACTACACGTCAGGAGAACATGTGATGATAACTCCGACACACTCAACACATGTCCAGGGATTTTAGTCTGTATACACTGAATGTCTCCCTAATATAAATCACAGTTCAGTCTCCCTTACTGCATTTTCAATCTTGCCTATAAGCATTGTAACCTGGTACAGTAATGACACCTGCCGGAGCTCTTGGCGGTAACGCAAGATTAGAGTTTGTTAACAGTTGCTCAAGCTGTCCAGTCTTTGACTCCTGTTGTTTATATTTAAGTGTCTACCAAAGATCCCCTGAGGTTTCACCTCCAGAGTATCTTGGCTTCCAGCAGTTAATAGTTCATGTGTAGCATCATCCAAATTAATTACAAAGTTTAGAACATGATTACCTTGTGCTTTAGATATATCCAAATGAGGGAAGGAATGTAAGTCCCTGCATTCGAGACAGTGGATATATGTGCAGCAGAGTGCTTTGGATACCGTCATCTTACATTCAGGCCCAGAATTAAGATGAATATCCCTGGTAGGGGGAGAAGCTCCCTTCCCATCGTTGAAATGAAAGTCGCCCATTATTTAAAACCAAGAAATACAACATGTATCATGTATTCAATCATGTTGCACAGTTATATTACAGTACTGTAGACATTTAGCAGGAGAACTGTACACGCTGTCTTTCTTGCACTGGCATTTGTTTTCATTGTGGTTATCTCGCAATCCAGTCATGACACACTTGATCTGAGGAAAGTTTGTGTCCGTGCATCTTTCACGCAAACACTCCCCTTCTCAGGGCTTTGTGTTGGTACAATCATATGGCTCTCATAACACACTGAAGGCTTCCTGTACTGTGCAGAAACAGACGAATCCGACTCTATTCCGTGATAGTGGTTTGCTTCTATTTTGTTGCCATTATGAAGGGAAAAATAAAATTGAACAAATGAAGCTTTGTCATCACGAAATACAATATGAAGCATATGTTCTTCCTTTCTGCCCTACCCTCACGAGACCATAAATGATCAGAGCATCCATGAGTTCAAATGCAACAGAGTTTAACCCCTCAGGGGGAAAACACAAAGATGGACTGAATTATCATCAGTGAGAATAAAATACAGCTGCTAACAATTATTTTCATTATGGATTCGTCTGTTGGTTGTTTTTCTCTCTCTACAAAATGCCAGAAACTGATGGAAAATACTCATCACAGTAATCCCTCTGACATGTCACAGAATGAAAAGCACAGGTGCAAATTCTAAAACTGATAATGGATAAATTCAATTTTAGCTGCTTCAGTTTTGGAGAGCTGGCATTTTGCATGTTGGCTCACTGTCACACTGTCACGGCTTCGTGGGACACTTAACTTGAACACATAAATGTCAATAGTAACACCTGTGTTTTTCCTCCTATGACAAGCGAAAATGTCAAATAAAGACAACTGATTTTAAATGAAATTAAACAGGACTATTGGAACCTTTATAATCAGCATCCTAGGTTTAAAGAGTCACTTTCACTGTTGGAAGTTTCATTTTACTTTAAGTTTGGTCTCTATTCAGGAGAGGCCTCTTCAGGTCTAACTGGCTGGTGGGAAGTCTAAGACATTTTTCCTCATGCAGAATCATAGCTCCGCCCAGCATCATGCGAGTTGTTTCATGAGTCAAGGTGTTGATGGCTCAATAGGTGTTGATGGGTGAGAATGGGTGGGTCGTTGACTTGGCGTTGTTGGCTCTCGTGTGTTGTGCCGATGTACCCAATGTTCCCAGCGTACAAGTCTGTGTCTTCCTCCCTGCATTGCACTGCATACACATTGCTCTGCTTGTGTCTGGGTGTTTTGTCGTTATTGTGGACAAGCTTCTGTCTCAGGTTGTTACTGAGCTTGAAGTAAACAGGGATGAGGTGTTTGTTGAAGAGTTTTTCTGATATTCCTGCAGTGTAAGGGAGGACAATGTTGTTTCATTTATAGTGTGCGCGGGTTTTCTGTGTACTTCAATGTTGAGACTCCTGTCCTCTTCAGTGTGTACTGTGCAATACAAAAAGGCCAAACTGTCTCCTTGGACATCCTCCCAAGTGAACTCAATGTTGCTGTCCACTGCGTTGATGTGATTTGTGAAAGCTTCCACTTCCTTCCTTCCTTCCTTCCTTGTTCTAATTTTGACCTAGGTGTCATCCATGTACCTAAACCAATCGCTGGGGGGAGATCAGGGCTCTGCTCTCTACTTTGTCCATATGGAGATTGACTACTATAGGACCCCATGGCACAGCCTTGCCTCTGTTTGGAGTAACCCTGGTTGTACTGGACATAGGTGGTTGTCAGGCAGAGGTCTAGCAGGGCACACATGTGATCTGGGGTGAGTTTGTGTTGGAGAGAGCGCTGTCCTGTAGCAGTCATTTCCTTGCAGTCTTCACTGCTTCCAGGGTGGGGATGCATGTGAAGAGTGAGGTGACATCATAAGATACAGCATGAGAACGCTCAAGTGGGACAGTGGCATCAATCTTCTTCACGTTGGAACATTTTACTCTTTCTGTTTTATGTCTAAGCTGATATTGTGCCTGTGGATACCATTGTTTTGTTAATCTATCAGCACAGCTTGGATCCCTCCTGAGACAATAAAGATTCATATGAATTGGACTCACGAAAATATTTTTGTCTGTTATCAAAATGATTTTCATCTCTACAGAGGCAGTACTGCTGTATCTGGAATGTTATTATTGGAAAATGAAAAGATAAAATAACCAGGCCATTATGTTAAATATTTAAAATGGTATGTGGACATACAGTGTTTGATGGAAAGAGAACAAAGCTGCTATCAGTGAGCATGAGAGTCAGCACCTACATGTGTTATTATGTGAATTTTTGTAGTGGATATCATTCAGGGAAAAGACAATTTATTCTGCTGAGTACTGCAGGTAATAACACACACATATGCACTCTACTGCTGAATAATGTACTCCTTCATGGATTTCACACAGCACACATCTGTGCCAAGACCTTCTCCTGTAATATCTAATCGATGGAGTTATGAGCTGGAATTAATATTTAGCAGGACGGCAGACAGGAATGTGTCTAGGACTTCCTTTGTCTCTGAAAATATACAGACAGTGGAGACAGGGTCTTTTAACTGATCAAAAAAAAAAAAGCCTATTACTGTGTTTGTGACTGATCTAACATTGTGGTTTCCTTCTATGGAAATTGTATTTTCCTCAGTTTTGTTTTAAATCTCTGGAAGGACTCTGGAGGAACATATTGCCTGCTGATCTCAAAATTTTTGCTGCCCTGTCTGAGAGGGTTGTGGTTTAGCGGTGTGGCAGAGCTGGCCATTAACAGAGACCTGATCACAGCCCTGGTTTTCACCATGGGTAAACACTGGAAAGCACCCTCAAACCTGTGGTTTATCCCAACTTGGTAAAAAAAAACTTGAAGAAAAGCTCCCTCAAAGACTGTTCTCAGACTGTTATCATTCCTGGGTCATCAGATGTCAATGTCCAATGTAAATATATCTATCTCAATTTTAGATGCTCAAACTCATCAAAGTGATGTAGAATAAAGAGTGAAAAATTCATGTGGGGAGGAGGTCCGGGTGAGTGGATGGATAAAACACAGGATCTTAACCCAGAAGACCAGGGCTCATGTCCTGTTCAAGATCAAAAGTCAAAGTTGACTTATTTTAACTTACGCTTCTAAGATAATCTCTCCAACGACAGTATTTCTTTAGTGAAAGAAAAGCAAAGAACTACAATGGAGGTTTTTCTTGGTGGAAAAGAGGTTTTTGCTCGTCTCTCAACTGGCTTCGGCAAGTGTCACTCTCCTGCTATATCATATAGTTTGTTGATGTGATTGGTTGAAGTTGGCCTAAGATAAGAGTGATTGATAAATGGTTCATCCAATCGTCTGCCTAGTATTTTTTTCAAAGAGCCTGTCCCTCTCCCAAAAAGTTACCGAGGATGGCGTCTCAGATGGTCCTGTGTAACAAACCAAGTGGTGCATCAGGTTACTTCAGAGGTGCTGATAGGCACGTTTTTCTACCTTTAGAAAGAACCAGCCTCACTGTTTGCCCCTGATTGCAGTCTTTATGCTAAGCTAAGCTAACCTAACTGTCTGTTGGCTGTAGCTTCATTTTTAACTAATGACAGTGATGGAAAGCAGAGTAGTGTATTTCTCAAATGGTGTCTGAAGCTACGGCGAGGAGTTGGTTATCCATAGCTTAGCATAAAGGTGAAGCTAGCTAAGTGGTTTTATGGGGAGTGTTTGAATTTGAATTGAAATGTTAACTTTGCACTGAGTCAGACAAGCTGTTTCCTGCTGCTTTCAGTCTTTATGCTAAGCTAAGCTAGCAGCTGCTGGCTCTAGCTTCACATTTGATACACAGATATGAAAGTGGTAGCAATCTTCTCATCTAACTCTCAACAAGAAAACGAACAACTGTATTCCCCAAAATGTCAAACTATTGTTTTAGCCCTGACAGACTGTGCAGAAGAAAGTGGCAGTGTATTCTTTCTGTTGCACTGATGCCCTCCCTTTATTCTTCTTCTCTCTCTTGGCTCAGCTCTCTAATTGTCTCCAGACTCCAGACAAAGTGTTTCTTTTTTTCTCTCGACTCATATCATCAGATGATTTGCTCCCACATGTCACTTATTGCTCTGTGTCTCTGTTCTGTTTTCCTTGGATTTCCTTTCCTCTGCTAGGTTTTTTTTCTCACTAATATTCTTCTATCTTTCTCATTCTTCAGCATTTCCTCTAATCTTCTGTGCTCTGCACCAGTTTTTACATTGCAGTCCTTCGCTGTTCAGGAATTTTCCATTTGTGAGAGCATCACCTCATTGTTTGCTCTGCATCAACGTCCTCAACGCTGCTTCCAACTATTCAAAAATTTGCCTCAGGATTTGATGTTATGCCAGATGGAAGGAAATTAAATTCAGGCAGTGATTTAACATTCGTGCCAAGTTCTCCTGCGCTTTGTGGAAGATGTCAGATTTTTTTTCCTAAAATTGCAGAAGAATCTGTGCTTTACAGAATCTTCCTGTCCTCTCTTTCACACACATAAACCTGCTTTTATGTCCTCCTAGGAGTTTGAATCAGTTGGCCTTGTGCTAAAGTGCAAACAATCCACCAGGAAATGTGATATTTATTGCCTTAGATGTGGTTCCTGCGTAAACCTGCACAGACGAGGAATCTGATCTACTTGGTATTAACTGTTCTGTCAACGCATCCAACAGTTTGGACCACCGAGACAGCGAGAAAGAGAAAGAACCAGAGTAACAGAGAGAAGAAAAGGATGATTTAGATCTAATTCATCCACTTCTTGTCGAGTTACTGGATGATATATGAGGTGCATTTTGGTCTATAAACTGTTATGTCAAAACACTGCAAAGGAATTGTTTCCACAACTCTGCAAGGTATGGGGAAACTTGTTTACAGTAACTGGGACGCAATCAATGGGGAGACACTTCCTGATGAGCCCTGATAAGAGTTAAACATGCAGACAAACATACTAAAGATGGAGGGAACACATCCTGACAAACCCAAACAGCTCCGTATTTCACATATATTAGATTACACATCAAGAGCAAGTTGCTTCCGGCCAACTGTGGTGGTAAACAACATGCTCACCGCTGCATGACAACATCTGTCAATACATCTGCCTGTTAGCTAATAAAGTCAAAGTGAGGGATTCAGAGAGGCTTAGCATATTGTAAACTTTTAATGAGATTAAATTTAGCAAGTGAATTGGAAACACATGCTTCAATAAATAAAGAACTGCAGGTTTAAACGGTGCCATAGTTACTTTCAGGCCCCGCTGTTTGCCCCTTTTTTAAGTACATTTTCAAAAGCACAGTAAAACAGAGGTAGAAATGCATTATTTGGGTCACATCAACCAGAAAGAACATAATAATTTTCTATACAGGTACATGGTGAATAAATGTGTCATTATCAAGTGGTTATAATACATCATTTAGAGGATGGACTCCTTATATCACAGACTTTTTAGAGTAACTGTGTTCAGCTCATTTCATAGACTGCATAAATGTTGATGAGTATGCAAATAGCTTCAGAAAAATAAGATGTTATGCAGTCTTCACCATCAACAGCGCAAGAAGAAAGCATTTCTGAATGGCTCAAATCAGGTTGAATTTGTAGAGCTCTAAGTCTGGCACTGAAAGTTCACTTCAAGCCACATGAAATTTACCAGATGTACTGTAGTGTCCATTTACTTGGCGGCCGCCTTGCAATCGGTACATCCAGAAGTTCACGTCGTTGCTCTCCAGGGAACCAGCATTCCTGAAATGTCCTTGAGCAAGACATAAAACCTCCAGCTCCTCAAAAGGTGCAATTGACCCAGAACTGTGGCCTCCACGGAGGACATGAAAAATGAAATTACACATGCTGAACAATAAACTGTCAAGACAGATTTTCATGATGAGTTATACCTGCAACAATGCCAAAAAAACAAGTTGCTCACAGCGTGATGTCAGCATGTCAACAGAAAAAGCCTGTTTCAATCAGTGTGTTTCTTTTTTGGCAAGTGATACATTTTTTTTTCAAATACACAAATGTTCAGATTCTGTTCAAAACGACAAGCCGTGTTTCCAGAAAACTTCTCCAAACAATGCTAAATGGAATAACAAGAAAAACATGTCATATCATTGCTCTTCAGGCTACTCAGATGTGACTCACAGGAAAGGTTGAAAGCACATGCTTGGCTGGTTGAAAACAGACTTTGTTTCACTTTTCACAAAGTAACAAAATACCGTATTCCGAGCTATGAAAGTTCTGCCAGCTGAATGATTGATCATTCCCCTCTAATAAGCAAAACGATTTATGGGCTTGAGTTCGAAAATTACTTCTGCCTCCATCTCGACCTCCATCACCCATCGTACTGCCAACAAACCAGACTCTGTTCATGGAAGAAGAAATGTCATGTAATGAGACCTGAGACAAAGCCTTACTTTTAGTAATGAGGCTCATCTAATTTAATTTCATGATTAGATTTGAGATCATCCTGACAGATGACATACGTAGTCAAACAAAGGTCAGGGGATGGTGGTGAGAGAGAGACAACAGCTAGGTGCCTGCTTGATGTTCGAGGAACACCGACAATGGAGGCATAAAATAACTGAGCTGAAGATCCCAGATCAGTGTGACAATGTACAAAAAGACCACTAATGGGTGCTGGAGGAAGACCCTGCAAAGCAGTTTGTCACACACAAGTTTGAAGACACCCCATAAGATTTTGTAGGGCAGCAGACTAAAGGAGACCCCAAAGGAACACTCACTGACATATCACCTTTTTTGTTGTTGCAAACACTTGCTTATCTACACAAACATTAGCATTCATTTGGATATGGTTAATGTAATTCCCATGTCCACTCTCCTTTAAGCTCTGTTTTGTCTCTCTTTCTGAAGGAAAAATTTGTTCGTTTTGTCTGACACACTGTCGCCTGCAAGCAACCTCAATGAATGTCGAGGCTGTGCTGCTTTTGACCTGAGGTCATTTGGGTTTCATGATAGCATCATTACTTAATTCCTTATGAAGTTGACGCTTTCCAGAAGAAATCCAACCCTGCATAATCCTATGCAATTAGATATCATCTGTCTCTGATGTTCGCTACATTCCAGCTGTTATTTTATGATGAAGTGTTGTAATCTACTTCACCTCTTCGTGGTCTATGTTTCCCAGAAGGTTATAAATATCATATAGATTAGAGGAGCACCTGCAATAACCTGCAAGTTGTATCTCTGCTGCATTTCTGTTATACTATTTAGGTTATACTAAAGTACAGTCATGAGTTTTCTCTCATGACTGTAAAACCCTAAATCTGTAAAAAACTTCCACTTCCACTCTGACCACAATATGCTGAAAGATTTTTATGGAATTTTTGCACAATGATGCCAAAAATAAACTGCTTCCCACAGCTTTGACCCCAACAGCAAGGTGCTACATGTTTAACAGCACCAAAGTGTAGCATCCTGGCTCTGTGATGTTCTCAGAGGCTTTAATGATGTAGACAGGAAACAGGCCAGCCTACAGTCATGAACTCCAGTACTTTATTTTTTATTGTTATTTGTTGTCCAAAGCTGAGATTGTGCTAATACACGATAAACATCTAATTAAGCAAAATCTCTGAAGTTTCATCTCTTAGCCTGTTTTTGCTTCAGTGTTTTTTACGTCACTGAAAAGAAAAAGACAGGGTCACATTGTAAATTTCTTCTGTGTTTTCTTTTTCTCCACCTAAAAATGTTGACTGTTTTTATTCACATGAGCATCTTGTATAACTGTAGTTTGAACACGGTTCACAGAACAGGGGTGGTGCATAACTGACACCAGTATGCCCTTCCCCTCACCACAAATAGCTGTGAAATTATGTTTTTTTTTTTTTTTGCTTGTTTATTTGTTTGTTTTTTGCATAAGTGGTGAAAAGTACAAACACAATCGTGCTTTCAAGTGATTTTCAGCATGTGTTAAGTATCATTATGGAGACACAGTATGTTATGTCTTCTCGGACAGCAGCAGAAACCAACTTATTAGCAAAATCTAACCCCATTTTCTTGTGTTTGACTTAGAATGTGGGTGATTCTGCAGAAGAGACAACAAATGCTTACAGACAGCAGAGGTGGGAAAGCGTGTATTTTCTTTGGACATCTTTCACTGCCTTGTTAGAATACTCCTGCAAGAAAACCATATTGTGTAGCTGTTGCACCATGAGCTCATGTCCAGTGGTGTTTATTTTGGATTGAAATAGAAGATAAAGAGACACTGGATGCGGAAAGGCAACCGCAGCTGTCTTATGATTCAAACAATTCAAAATTGTCCTGTGTAACAGCAGATGTAGCAGAGGGACGGTCTGAGGTGGTTCATTGGCCAGATCTGACTGAGACTTTGACAGATGGTTTGGTGGAGACCTCTCTGGAGTATGAGACTGACAAGTGGTTTGCACTGACTGAGCTCCTCAGTAACCATTCTGGCTAAATCACCCTGTGGAGATCATTTTTACTTACTTTTTCCCAACAAAAAAGTGATGGAAAAAGGATCCTGTTGAGTACATGAAGGAAACTTTTGCATTTGGGCCTTCTTTGAGAGTCTGCTAAATGTAATTGAAAACTCAACAGATCAGCCCAGCAGCTTTTGAAACAGTCACACCTCTTTTCATGGCAGATTCGTGCTGAAAGGAGGATGCCAAGAAGTTAAGCTAAGAGCCTGTGCAACAATTCCTGATGTGTCTTGGCAGAACCTGCAACCAGCATCAGAAGGCTGTGATGACAACAGGACCAGTGAGAGGAGATAAGCTGTCCGCTCGTTATATCCTCACGTTTGGTAGACTGCTTCATGCCCAGAGGATGTAAAGAGGTCTGACTGTCCTCCATCAAAACCAAACGAGCTGCAGCAGTTTGCCTCATGCCCCGTTTGACATGTATATTTTACAACTCTCAGCCATGAATTAAATATAAAAACAAAAATCAAAAACAGATAAAATTATACAGTGTGGTTTTTAGTGTAATTGGTAAATACATATAATTATGGTGGAGAGAGGGCAAGAGATACATTTTTGCATGTTTTTCATTAAAAAAGAAAAGAAATTCAATTCAGTTTACTTTGTTTCAAAGGGATAAATTCCATACTTCTTTGCAAAGAGTGTGCAGATGTAAACATAAACACTACAAAAAGAGAAATACATCAAATATGTATAACAATCTACGCTGTCAGGTGTCAGCTGTTTATATTTTAGGAGTCTGTAAACCAGCTTGTTTCTTTGTAGACCTGTCGAGTTGATTACAGAAAACAGTGCCATAATAAAAACTAACGTCTTCAATTAAGCCGTGAAACAAAATGATCAAATGTTGTAAGCTTAAAAAACGACATGTGGAATTGATAATAAATAGAAATTAATATATAATATGAAGAAAGACTCACAATCTCAGTTAATGCGAGGCCATTTGTTTAATGTGGCCATGAAATGTTAATAGTGAAGTGGCCTCTTCCATCTGAACTCGCTCAGCTCAGCCTTTCAGGGTGAGAGGAGTGTCTCCTGTGCAATAGCATGCATGTTATGAGGATTAGACAAAGGAAACCTCTGGAAAAGTCAGGAGAGTTTGTTAAAGGCAGCAGCAGGAAGCCGGCTTTTATGAGTAGACCGATGCTTAACTCCAGACATATGGTCTGGTTCGTAACTTTTCAGGATTTATTTATTTATTTTTGTCTTTTCAATGAAGCATAGAAGCAGCTCAGTCAGAGCACTTAACGTTCTTCTCCCAGCACCGATCAAACCCCTAAAAACTCATCACTGTTATTTAGATTTTTTTTTGCACGAAGAAATCTCTTCACGCCTTTGATATAACTCCACCTCTGATACTCCCCACTTTCGACTTTGCTCGATGCTCGTGTTCGATCCAAAGAAGAAGAAGAAGAGCTAATTGTGCAAGTTCGCCTACAAGTCAGCAGTGATATTCTTGCAGATCCGCAGGTTGTTGCTTGTTCCTGGTAGAAACTTTATGAGGGAGTCACCAGAAAGCTGCTGGACTTCAGCTCAGACAACAGGTGATCTGTTTTATCTTCACATAAGAAGCTTTGAAAGCCTTTTAATGGGCACATATTTACATTATGGGAGCTGTGCATTCCCTGTGCTTATCATTCCTTGTGGTGCGGCATTTATGACAAGTTCAGCAGTAATTCGGCAGCATGTTTCAGTGAATGAGGAAAATGAGCCTATAGCATGTACCCATGGTCTTCTATCAATATTCTGCAATGTTCAATAAAGGTTAAATGACCCCTGATCCATGAAATTAGCTATTGGAGAAGATGACCCTTCAAATAAGGATTTTTTTCCAGGTGCTTTTATAACCACAGTCACAACAGTGACATTTTACTTTCTCCAAAGAAGAACTTATAGCCTCCTCTGATCTTTCTGTGTTCCTCTGACCTGAAGCTATTTGACTCACACTCCACAGCTTGCCTCACTTTTGCTGTCTCGCTGCAAATCTGCAGTGAAGTGCTCTGAAGGCTGAAAAAAATTTCCCTCAAACTGCCATTGATTGACAGGTTCACAGATGAACATAAAGGTACTCTTCAGTGGACTGATGAAGAAAGATTTGTATGATTGAAGTGTTAAGAACACAAAGGTACGTCCACACAAAGCAATCATTGGATAAGGAGAAAGAATGCCAAAGAAAAATACTTGAGAAAGTCAGATTGGCATGAAATGTAATACAGAAATGAAGAGAATGTTTTCAAGTACAATGTTCAGAGACCTGTTTTGCACACTTGTCAAATCGTTTTTGCTCAGTTTTCTTCCCCAGACAGATGCGAAGATGAGCCAAACAGTTAGCTTAGAGAAGAAGACAAGAGACCACAAAAACAGATTTGGCCTCTGTACTTTCACACAGTGAGAGATAAGGAGACAAATCTATATTTTTCTGAGAATTATAAGACAACAGTAACACATTTTTCAGAAGGTGCGTCACACTGAGCTTTAGTACTGACTGTATTATTTGCTCTCACTCAAAAAAAGAGAAAAAAGTAGCATTTAAAATTCAGCTTGATGTGGATTCATGTGTTTACTTATTCAATCAATGAGAAAACGTATCTTTGTGCAAACCCAGCTGTAAGTGTACAATTCACAAAATGATTGTTGGGTGGTTCATAATAATAATAAAGATGGCATGGTACAGATTTGTAAAATGTATTCTGTAGTGTATGCTCTAATTACATAAAATGCACATGAACATCTGCATTGTACCTAAAACTGCAGAAATCCACAACAATTTGTGCATTCACCAGTGATTTATGTACAATACATCAGTACGACATCTTCTGCTTATTTTGACTGCATACGGCTATGTTGAAAAACCTCTTCAACACAGAGGCCGTGTAAGCAGGTAATAAGAAACACACGGCAGAACATGAAGTTGCAAATGTGAAACATTTTTAATTGCATTATCACCATAGTCCACTTTGAAAACTCTTCAGCACAGAAGCGATGTGTGTTTGCTTGCCTCTAAACAGTTAATTAGAAACGCATGGCAGAGCATACAGTAGCAAGCGTGAAAAACGATGATGAAGGATTTATTTTTGGAGAACAGAACAGCAACTTAACATGAACCTGAATCATAAAAACATTCTTTTTCATAGTTTGGTTACTGCATAGAAAACTAAGGCACTCTAATACAACAGTCCACCTGTCTGTTATTCAGCCTGCTCTCATTGATAAAATGGAAAACAACGGGGACAAAATAACAGAAACACCTCTGCAGAACAGTTCAACTGCACCAAACAATAAAGCCTCCAAAATGATCCTTAAGTTGAATCAACATCTCTCTAAAACAGTTTCAACAAAACAAAAAAGCCTGCATGAAGGGAAGATTTATTATGGGACTCTTACATATTCAATAATAATATAACACTCTCAAAAGGTCATTTTAAATTAAATAGCATTTTAATTATCTGATCTGATACTGAGATAAAATTCCAGTAAAACTACCCTTGTATGAATTGAATGAATGACTTGCTTGAGTAAAAGATCTAAATACTTCCTCCATCGCAGTGCAATAATTGTCTTTGGTCTTTGTTTTAATAATTCCTACTTAATCTCATTCTTAATGCACAGGCTGGTGTCACCACCTGCAGCCGCAGCAGCGAGACTAAACTGTTTTGAGGGCAGAATCTGCAGATAAAAACACACCCAGACAGCAGGCAGTGGAACCTGAGAAAATGTATGTCTCTAGGACCAGAGGAGCAGAGAGAGGGAGGGAGGGAGAGAGAGAGAGAGAGAGAGAGAGAGAGAGAGAGAGAGAGAGAGAGAGAGAGAGACTGTCGTCACTGGGAGCTGCAGCAGCATCAGCATCACCGGAATGAGTAACAGTGCGCAACTTACAGAAACAAGCTCACTGTCCGGAGGAGAGCGCGTGTCCTGCAACCGTGTACCTCACGAGCCTGCGTATGACCGTCTGTTGAACGTATCCATGAGGACGTAAATCTGCCAAAAACTACACGAACTGTCTGTGGATCTGCCGAAAGAAAGGAAGCCATGGATTATATAAAAAAACACAATATTTATCTCTCCATCGTCATTTTGATGGGTAAGTACAGAAATTCACTTTTACCTCAATTCACGTTTTGCTAAAACGTTTAACCACAATAAAACTTTCCCCTCCTCGGTCGTTTTTTAACTTTTTTTTTTCTTCTAATGATTGAATGAATCAATTTGCCCACAACAGACAGGTTGTCATCCAAGTGTAGCGCAAATTTATGGCAAATTTATGCGTGTTTCTGTCCATTAAACAGTAAGATTTGGGTCAGCGAGATGAGCAGTAGGTGGCGCGAATTCTCCAGACGGGCGCCATTAAACAATCGCAGAAGAAGAGAGGGACGTAATTAAAAAGAGCCAGTCAAACCGCAAATGGTGGGGGGAAAATGTAGAAAATATGATAGAAATATGGCATTAGTGTTTGTTTTATGTATTAATGTGAGGAAAATTACAGCACCCTAATCACTTAACACAAATGATGATATTTTAGTCTGCCGCCATTTTTCGTCTGTTCAGGTTAAAGTCACGTGCTTCACGTAGCCTGCGTCAATTCGCTAAGTGTCTTTCTATTGTTTTTTTTTTCTTTTATACACCAACTGTTCCACCTCAGTCAAGCTTGAAAACTTTTTATTGCTCATTTTAGGATTTCTTTTTCGAAATTACGTATGTAATAAATAATAATTAATTAGCTACTGCTGCTCTGTTGTATTTTGTTATTACTCCAGTTAAAAGATTGATATGTAGTCCAGTATTTAGACTGAGCCTGTTGCAGTTTGAGTTCATCTCTCTGAGTGCCTGTGAACATACTCCACCTCTCTCCCTCCCTCTCTCTCTCTTAAGGTGTTTTCAAGCCACCTTGAAAAAATGGCGTCAGTCGTTTTGTCATGTTCTCTTGAGGCACACTTAAGGAAATTTGAATTACATTCATTTACACTGCAGCACGCCAAGACTTGGCAAGACATGGGCTCTCCAACGAAACAGTTAGTGGGTTTGCAATTATGGAATATTGCTTAGTGTTAGTTTTAGTGCTTTTATAAGTAAATAATGAGAGAGACTATGAAATTTCTCTGTAAAAGTTGAAAAACGGTGTAGCAGGTCGATGGTCAGATGCAGTTTTCTTAACTGTTTTCTGTTTAAGCTGGTAGCGTAGCTGAAAGATATAGAAACAAACATCTTAACAGTTATCAGCAGAGTAAAATGGTATCTAGTGTCCGCTTATGTTCACTTTGAAATCCCCAGTCATCTTTTGATGATGATTTCTTCTTTTTGTATGAAATCCGAATTACATGGTAAGTGAAAGAAAACTATTATGTGTGCTTCTTGCGTATCAGATCTGACCAGGCTGACTAGCAGAGGCATGTCATGTGGGCATAGAAATTATGATGAACTCACTTGGATCCAACAGAGCTGTCTTGCTGGCATCACTGTGCCTTAAATCTTCCGTTGGAGAACATTAGTTTATCTTTTACACATTAGGACCAGATTTGGACCAACTTTTCATGCCAGTGCTTGTTTTTGAGAAATCATCTGATTAATGAATGTGTAGTTAGTATTGCTTCCCACAGATTTCTCCCCTCCAATGTGGCATCGGATGCTTTACACTCATGGTCTTTTGTGCTGAATATTTGCATGTACTGTACTTTATGTGTTCAACCAAACAGGAGTTTCATGCCAAATGTTTTCCCAGTGAAATGCCACTGAATACCGTATTTCACATATCCTCAGCAACACCTCTTTGTCTTTTACAAAAAGGGAGACACACAGGAGGAGCGAGTCTCTTGGCTTGTCTCCTCTTTGGCTCTAGCAGCAACAAAGAGTGGACCAGGGTACAGTAAGTGGCTCTTGCTGCAGTCAATCCCAGTGACAGGAGAAAACCCAGGCTGAGCTTTGCCAAAACTCACAGTATTATGTCAGACCCCCCTCCCTCTCTTATCCTGAATCGTGTCCAGCATGCAGCCTACTTGAACAGCAAGTAAGAGACAGTTCTGTCATACCAGTATAGAGAAGCATTACGTCAGCCTGTGTTCTTGAACGTATTACAAATACACAGCAGCAAATACATTTTATAGCAAGTGAAATGTTCTGCAGCCCAAATTAAGTTTCTTTGTATGTTCACAGCAAACCTTTCTGCAAAATGTGGACTGTATATCCAGCAACTAAAGCATGATTAAAATCTATGGTTTTGTTTTGGCAATCACAGCACTTGATTAAGGTTGGGGAAAGATTGTGGTCTAGATTAAACACTGAAAAAGTCGACTGTCGCTACAAACACTAGACACCCCATGTTTACTGTATCAGTTTAAACCCCAAACCACAATCTTTTCCTAACCTCCCACCTCACTGCGATTTGCTGGCAGAACAAAACACTTCTTGTTTTTATTATTTTATGATGAAATTATAGTGGCTCAACTAACATCACTCCATTGTCCTACCAGCCTGTGCTTGCCCTCTGTCAGTGCTCTTTGCATAGTGAAAAAATATATAAATGCAATGCAAAGCTATCAGTATATTCTGGCCTCTTGTATACCTCATGCAGCCTGATGTACAGTAGAAACCTAAGAGGTATTAACTTTGCTGTTTCAGACTCTGCTAACTGTTAACAGCTCTGCCAAATGCCACGTAGCATCTTTCAAAAGGGTGCGCGATGAAAATCCAAAGATGCCATTAGTCTTTAAGGGAAAGTGCTTCTTTTTACACTGAGTCACGCCATCATTTCTACCAGTTACAAGGAAACCTCTGCCAAATTCCCAAAAATGAGGATTGGAAAGAAGTCTTTAGTTGTCTTAAAAGAATTTAAAATATGCAAAGAGATTAGAGGAATACAAAAACTCCAATTCCACCCCCTAATCTCAGTTTGCTGCCCTGTTTCCTGTCTTTAATAACAAAGAACAGATGAATATACATCCTTAGATTTCAGTTTAGGTTCTGGTTTTCATTTGACTTTAGCTTTTATAGTTGTTGAAAATATTGGCTGACTGAAACAGAGACTTACATGAACTGATTTGGGGTTACTTCAATGAATATTACTAATTCATGCTGAAACCAGCAAAGCTCTCTCTTAATGACTGTGGAGGTGTGACTGCAATGAAAATGTGCGCTTCAGAGGTAAATATCTCTCTGGATCAGGTAATAACTGAAGATGATTTTGTTTTAAATGTTGATTGAACAGCAGTGACTCTCAAACAGCATCAACAGTGTGAGTGCTTGTCTGTGCGTGCCTGCATGCGCATGATGCTTTAATGATTCATCTCAAACTAATCGTGTTTATTTTGCTCCTCTTAGTCCCCATGTGTCTCTATGAATGTTGAAAATCAATCAGTCTGATTTGCACTTAATCAGGAGTGTTTGAATCTCATTAGTGCAGGCAGCGCACACTATGAATCACACATGCACGCACACACGCATAAGTTCTGTTTAAGCCAGTGTAGACTTTGCTTCATGTTTTGATATTTTTCTTGATAAACACAAACTCAGCTCCAACATTTGCATGTTGTTTAATGTCATTTAAGTCAGATTAATTTTGTTGGTTGAATTTAGGTAGTAAATTTATCCTGAGATCAAGCCAAACGTTAAAGCTTGACTGTACCTTGACCCAAGAGGAGCTGGGTTAAGACTGTTTGTTGTAAACTGTTTGGTCCAAGTTGGAAATTAGGCGATTATTCAGTGAACTATCTCAGGAGTCAGATGTCTTGCTGGTCTGTTGAACATGATCACTAACTTCAGCCTTTCCTTAGAGGTGCAAACATAATCACTTATGCATCTGTGTATTTTTCTTTTCCTTGCAAAATATCTCATTTCCTCAGGCTGCCTCCTTTCTGAATTTCTCTGGCTGACTTTTAGGACAGACTTAATTTTTTTCTTTGATCTGCTTGTATTTATTGTTTCCCACCTTCTGAACCGGTCTGTAAATGATGGAGACAGTGTTTCCTCTAGTATCCTGGTAGTGAAGTTGCTGGATCAGAACGCCTGTTGCTCAGGTGTAGTTACAGTGTAATGATGTTGGCAGAGAGAGAGAGAGCACATCAAAGCTGTGCCTGAGGGGCGTCACTCTGCTGGCTGGATAACAGACAGATGAACAGCCAGCTGTGCATCGCTCACATTCAAGGGCAAAGCCAGTCAGATGTTCTTGTTTTATTCTTGTCATCTAAAAGAGAAAGAAAGTGGGATGGATGAATATAGGAAAGGGAGACACAGGGAGCATCATTTAGAGATGAAAGATAATATGAAGCTTTTCTTTGGCAAGAAATTCAAACAAACGTGAGATGACTTGCAGTGAAACGTTGAAGGTGCACTTTTTCCCAGCAGAGGGATTACTGAGGAGAAATTGATTGAAGCTCTGAAAAACAGAAAATGAATAATAGTTTCATTGTTTCTGCTGTTTGGAAAGGGTAGCAGGTTTCAGGGTGTCACGTCTCCATTTTCCTCTGTTTTTCGTATCGCCAACAGTAAACACACAGATGGTCCGTTGGTTGGATGATTTTTGTTAATTGTGTCTCTTCTTTTCTAAATTGTGCCTTTTTCCACAAGGGGTTTGTTCAAATACCCAAAACAAAACAAAGACAGAAAGCAAAAACACCAGCATTAGTGGAGATGTGTGTAAACCCACCCCAGCTCGTAAAGCTGTGGGTGTTGACTGTGGAAAGAAATGTTGCATGTGAGTTTTTCACATTAATTATTTGGCACCTAAAGCAACATGCAGTACCATATAGATAATAAACTCCAGGCCTGGGTAGATCTGGATAGGTGGAACTGCAACAGCAAGACTCCCAGCGAAAGCCCATCAGTAATTAAAACCTTTTGTTTGGGGAAAATGATGTTGAATATGTTGAAGCACAGTTTGTGTCAATCTGTCTTTATGTAGTCATTATGTGAGCAGATGTGATTATGAGCACACATTTAGTATTTTTATTATTTAACAGGAGCATCATGATGTTATTTCACTGTATTTCATTGTTATTAACATACGCTTCATTTTGATGTTGAACCTACAGTTCAGCTAACACTGGTGGCCCTAAAGAATGACACTGCAAGATAAAAAAATTCAAGTAGGGCTGAAATGATTGTCAATTCGATTAGTTAATTGATAGAATAATTGACAGATAAGCTGTCTGATCATTTCAATCATTTTTCAATCAAAAAAAGTAACAACAATGTAGGTTCCATCTTAATTTATGTGCAGATTTGTTACCTTACTTTAAGTCTCCCTATTGAGCAGCAGTATGTAGGCAGTGTACAAACACTTAATAAATGATTCATATGTAAATACAATGTAGTTGTAAGAGTTTATTCATCTATAGTATTTGTCAGTAATTATACTCTCTGCTGTTAAGACATATTTTTTATTATTAAAGCTGTGTTACTATATTTTCCTTAGTTATCTCTTCATACAGCAGCCTCCACTCATGGCTGCCCACAGGAGAAGTTATAGCTGTTGACAACTACATCATAGTTTGCCATAAATTATCAATATGTTGTTATAAATTATAATTAGAGGGACTTAAAGTAGTGTCATCAATAAGTCCATTTAAAAAAATGGACTCCTGCTCTGATGATTTGTAAATGTGAGTAATTCATTATGTAGTTTACAGTTACAGAAACAGCTGAGGAACTTTTTTGATGCTTTTTTCATTTTTACCAACATTTGTCAAAGTGTCTGCGACATTTTTTTAACCTTCCTTTATGTGTCACAGTGTTGACTGAAGCCTGGTTTCCGACATGAAAGTGTTCCACATTTCACAGACCCCAAACTTCCATGTGGTCAAGATTAACTTGACTGTGGCTTTACATTGTTAAATGAAAACAGGCCACTGTCAGACGAAGCAAGAGGACAAAACAGAACGGCGGAGCGTCCGAGTCACATGCTAAATTATCATGAGACATTCATGTTTTGCCGCATTCTGGTCAATTCAGCAGCTTGGTTTTCTCTACCACAAAGCAGCTTCTGACTCCAGGCTGAAATGAAGACGGTAGATATTTAACAATGATAATAATATTTCAGAATATATTTTTATGTCCTGCGATCGACTGGCGGCCGGTCCAGGGTGTACCCTGCCTCTCGCCCGTTGACAGCTGGGATAGGCTCCAGCCCCCCGCAACCCCAAAAGGGATAAGGCAGGTATAGAAGATGAATGAATGAATGAATAAATGAATTAATATTTTTATGTCTGTGGTGGAGCATGAACAGGCAGCAGCTAAGACAGCAACAGACCCAGACTGGTTAATAACTGTCTGTTAAGGAAATCGTAAACAGAGTGACTTTTTGGCTACTCTGGTGCTGAAAATAAGCAAATTTTTTGCAAACTGACATTTTAATTTATTTGACCCTGTGTTTTCAATTCTCTCCATATTGTGGAAAATGTGCTGCTTTTGCATGCCGTCAAAAAGCATCAGTCACTGAGCACTGTTAAATCACGGAGCAGCAGATGTTCAAGTCCAGTAAAGCAGAGGAGTGAGTCATACAGGAGATGACTCTGGCTCTGGTTGGTCACAGTGATGTTCTGGCCTAATTTACGCCTTGCTGCTAAAGCGAAAGATGTATCTTATGAGTGACGTGTGTGTGTTCTTTTCATGAACACTGCTGTTTGATCCCCGTGAAGGAAGGTGAGCTCACCAGCCAGTTCACACTGAGTGGGAGTTGGACTTTGTGGTTACAGATGAGACGGGCGGCTTCAGTTCCTCCCATCAGTCCTCTGCCTCCTCAGGACGTTACACAGACAGATGCCAGGGCAACCACAGTACTGACCGTTTGTTGGTAGCATTAATGAAATGCTCTCCAGCTCAGTATTAATTTGTACATCATATAAATGCTATGAGAAATATGTTTAAGTGCATATGCTATTTTTATGAATGTACTTGCTGCATCTAGGCTGAATCAAATTTTTTTAACCATGTACTGTAAACTTCTGGCTACATTTACATAATATCTGAAAAGTTTCAAGCCTTGGAGAATAAGTCCTCCAACCTAAGCGACAAAATAAGATTGTTCTCTTTGCCCTCCAGCACAACAAAAGTCTGCATGTTTTGATCTGGTACCCCACAGCCATGATAAATAATGTCCATATACTCTTTTCTGATCTTACGCTATAGTTAATACAGGGAATTTCTTGATCCCAATATCCCAACAACACTGATGAGAGCAGTGAGAGTGAACCAAAGCCATTACGTGGCAGGCTGATAAGTGTGAAGCTACCACCAGCAGTTGGCTAATTTATAGATGGAACTCCAAAAAGTGACTATAAATGACACATCTGTAATAGGACAACACCTAGTGGAATACCACCAGCAAGTATAACCATTTCATATGGAAAACTGCTACCAAAAGAAGTAGCAGTAGTAGGTTATAGACTGAAAACAAGAGGAAACACTCACTAATTAACATATCTCATTTGTGTCATCTGTCCAATATCCAAACAGTAAAAATGACATGTTGATGTTCTTCACTATTGAAGAGAGCCAGACAAGCTGTTTCCCCATTTCCAGCCTTTGTGCTAAGCTAAGTTAGCCACAGCTGGCTGTAGCTTCATATTTATTGGAATTTACAGACATGTGAGTGCTATTAATCTTCTCTCAGCCAGAAAGTGAACAAGCATGTTTTCAAAATGTCAAACTTTTCCTTTTAGTCAAAGTCAAAGACAAAGTCAAATTAACTTTATTGGTCTCCCCAGGGAGAAATTTGTAATGGATGAAGGGAAATTGCTGCGCCAGTTAAACCATGCAATAGAGACATACAAACACAGAATATATAAAAAAGTCAGTAAAAGTACAGTGTACATAACCAATTGGGATCCTCAAAAAAAAAGAGCTGTGCAAAATTGCTGTCCAAGGACTTGTGCAAAAAGAGATATTATACCACATTCTACCATACTTGCCTTGCAAATACTCATTCATACTTACATTCATACTTCAATCCTAAATAGATATACATTCATTGCTCCATATACACCCGTACATACAATCAACAATCAGTGACAATACAGTCCCTCATACGTTCGTTCATACGTACATACATCCCTTTGTCCATACAACACTGCCCTTGCATTCAATCTTTTTAGGTTTTGGTTTTAGTTTCTCCTCCACTTTTTAGAGCTGTCATAATGTGATGCTTCTCCCACCAATGCTCCAGCCAGACAGCAGTGATTTTTTTCACTTGGCTGAAAGAGGTTCCTGTCAGTGAAACTTAAGCCTTTTAAGTGGTTCAACAAACCATCGTTTTTCAAGCGAGGACAGTCACCCTGTGGCTCTTTAAAGAAGGTGATTCACTGAGATGTCTGGACAAATTAGCAGCATTACATAGCATCAGAAGACAATGCTTAGTACTTAAAATTGGTTGCTGTTCAGCACTAATCCTTGTATTAAATTGCCTCTTAAATCATTTGGGATGGGTATCAGATACCAGTCTTGATTTTAGCTTGAATTTGTTCATTTATTTGGATCAGGGACTGTACATTTAACGACAGCAAAAGGCAAAGTTATGCAGTACATGTATGTGCGGTGACAGCTGTAGGAGTAAAGGTTTGACCTCACATTTACAAACATGCACTGTTTCCTGACAAGAACGCAGCAGACAACGTTAAAAAAATGCATTGCAAAAACACATCACATTAATGTAGTGAAAGCTGTTCACCATCACCATCAAGCTTTTAGTGGATACAGCTCTCATCAAAATCACATGTGCTGTTTCCATGTCAGGTCACCTTGAATTAAAAAGCTTAATGTATGGGTATACGCTGCCTTTTATCTTAATATTCATACCTGGTTGTCAGAGAAAAGGGGAAAACAGACATGATGTGTCTGAAAGTCAGGGTATGGTTTTATTTAAGAAAAACCACCTGAGAAGGAGCTGCAAAGCGCTACGATGTGCCAGCTAACTGAAGCCAAGATGCAACCAATTAAATCATAAATTGAGTTATGGGACTTAATTCTTTTAGAAATACTGAAAGCCTGATTCACAGCACATGAATGGGTCTTTCATAACAAGGATTTCAGCAAAGATGCACATATTTTGACATGATCATGCACAAGGGTAGTCCAGTTCCCATCAAAGTTGGATATAATGGAGCCTCTTGGCCTCAGTTTTCATTGACACAGAGCTGAAGGGCTGACTGGGTATGAACAAGTATCTTCAGCTGCCAGTCTGCTCGGTGGCTCACACAATGGACAGAGTGGGTCAGTGTGAATTAATGGGCTGGTGTAGTATCCATTTGCAGCGTTGTGCTGCTTATTCCCTCGGTCTGAAACATCCAGTAAGAAGATGTATTTTACTTTCAAGCCGTGCGTAGTGTGAGTTGATTACTGTGTTTCGTCAGGGAGCTTTTCTATTTATTACCAGTTTACTCTGCAATTTATTTTTCGGTTTGTTTTTTGGAGCTGAATTAGATCAAGTGAACAGATGTTTTCTGCTTAATTTTTGTCAGTTCAGAACTTTGGCTCTGAAGTGCTTTAAGTGTGAGAGTCGTCATATGTCTTCACTTGAGAAGAAAGGAAAGAATTTTTACAGACTTTGTGTTCCATATAAAATCTGCGTGTTGTCAAACCGGCGATGCTGTGTGGGGGATGGAAATGTAGGAGTTCAGAAAGGAGGAATCTCTTGTTTTTGTCCTATAATTCTTCTATTCTGTAATTTATGGCATACAAATGACAGCGCTTTTGTCATTTCTTGAACATCTTGATTCTCACAAGCTGTTTGTGAGGACTGATTGAGTTGACTTTGTTTTGTGCCATTATATTTTCTCTGATGATTCTGGGTATCTGAGACTGTCCTCACAGGAAAACAACAGCATTTATTGTTTTGTTCAAAGGCCTAAACGGCCGACTGTTTGGTTAAGTCTACCTGACAGGGACCTCTAGCGGCTGTGAAACGTCTTATGCTCTGGATGGTTGGAGACATGAGACTTGAGCTGGGAAGACCTCTGTTACTGCCATTTCCAGATGTTTAGTCTTTACTATTGTTTTATGGTCATGGTCACATGTAGGAGCATCATATCAGAAAGCATTCATGTGTGTTGTTTTCAATAGCAATGACCAATGGCATATTTTGCTTTTTAGTTTGGAAGGGTAGCTAGCAGTAGTGATTTAATTAAGCTAATCTGTGAGCATGTTTACAGCTGACCGTTGTTATCGAGCTCTTACTAAAAATATTCCAGCGGACATATTTCAGCTTTGGGTCTTTTTACTCCAGTGCTTGTTGTTAGTAATGTCAGAGGGAGTTGGACTTGCTAACTCTTTTATTAGTTTATTTTGTTTCTAATCAGTATATTAATATATATAATAATAATCTATTAATGTTATTTATGTCTGAAAAGTTTTGCATTGATACGTTTGAATTGGAGTTGTGTTACCAATCAGTGTTTTTCCATTTCACTCATTAATTGAGAACAGTATGGGCTCATCTTGCAGGCCATCATGGTCCTTCAGAAGGCTTTTTTTCATTGTTAACAGAATATAATCTAATCATAGCCTGTGATTTTTAATATTAGACGTTATGGGCTGTGCTAAACTCCACAGTAAGTCGGTGAGGCAAGACATAAAGTTTTAGTGGAAACACACAGGTGGTCAGAAGGTTGAGTAAAAGCCTGATGATTAGATAATTGTGAACATAACCCCAAGTAAAAGCTGAGTATTTGCTTTGATTTCCAGTAGTAATGAAGACTGTCAGCAACTGTTCCCTCATTGCCAAGTTTCTTCTAATACACCTCTGGACACATGAAGGCCAAATTGTGGGCCTTGACAGAGTTTTGAGTTTGCCTCTAATACCTCTATTTTCTACTGACCTTGTACATGACTGATATGAAATTAGAGTAGAAAGTATATTTATTGTTCAAGTCATGCTGGTATGTACAAATGGTTTCCAAATGAATGTGTGTGTGTGGAGTTTAATAGATTTGGGAGGTGATAGCAGTGTTTGCTTTTTTGGACCTCTGAATGCTGACAGGAGCACAAATGTGTTTTGCAGTGTGTGACAGGCAGATGAGAGATGGAATATGAAATGCAAAAACAATGTTAGCTGCGCATTGCATTTAAATCATTAAAATCATGTTTTTACAGTTAGAAACCTCCTCGTAAGTCCTCACTGGTAATGTATAAACAAGCTGTTCCCTGCTGGAAGGAAGATTTACATGGCTTGAGCTGCACATTTCGTCTCTGACGTGATCAAAATTTAAAACCCACAAACTATTTAACAAAAAGGGGGCAAACTGCTGTGAATCAAAAAATATAATTTAAGTGGAGAAAAGTCACTACATGTGCACTTTTACTTAAAAGTGTAAGTTCTACTTAAATGTGTTCAAAATGAACATATATACATATTCTGCACGACTTCTGCAGTGGTACTTCAAAGTATTATAAGTTGTACTCAAGTGTACTTTCAAAAAGTGTACTAAATTACAAATACTTTGTAATACACTATTAGCGTGCTTAATTTACTTACTTTTACGTACTTCATTTTAAGTCGATTTAAGTATATTTCCAACATACTGGAGATATAATACAATTGTACGGTGAGTGTATTTTGAATGCTCATGAATCATAACTTTCAAGTGGTACTCAAGTACTACTTTAGGCACTGGCAGCACTTGTTAGGGAAAGATCGTGGTCTGCTTTAATGGAGTAAAAGTCTGCAGCAACTTGAGACACAATGTGAGACCGTGATTTTTCACTGACCTTTTTGCTGCTTTTGTCGCCTAAATGTCATCTGAATATGAACCCCGGGCTCTGGTGTCAGAGTCCAGTGCTTTGTATGTCCATCATCCAACACAACAACTCCCTCGACAAATGTAACTCTGAATTCACTGTAAAAAATGTTTCCTGTGAACATAATTCAGGCAACGTGTATGTTTGTCACCACAGTGTAATCGGGAGAACAAATTTCTAGCATGCAAACAGAATTGCTAGAAGACAGGGTTGGACTTCAGGCTATATATATAAAATTGACTGGACTTGTGCAATTTGTAGCGTGAACAAAATAGAAGTACACAAATAAATAATTAAATATTATGGTTTTTTTTTTAAGTTTTCGCTTCTTTTTTTGTTTTTATAACATCTGGCATTGAATCCAATAAAGGCTAACTCACTTAGAACAAATAAGTTGCAGTCGGCATGCAAGAAAATCCAGTTAGATTGTTTTGAACTTTGTTGATCTCAGAGAGGAAATAAGATTTAGGCTATATAACTATGGCAACATGAAAGACATATAGTATGCATGGTTTGAGGTCAAAAGGGGAGAGACCTACAACTGACCACACAAGGAGCAACTGAGAAAAATATCTTCCTGGAAATCTATAGTCGATATATATGTATGGCTTGAAGTCAGTAAAGGGTACCTTGTGTGTGAGATGCTGAGGTGTGTGACAAAACATCTGTATTTAGTTTGCGGTGTGGTATTTTCATGAAGTTGAGCTGTTTGTCTGGAAGAAAACTGCAGTATTAAGGAGAAATGCCTTGAAGCAGTAACTGTATCAACATATATTTTAGCCATAGGAAATGCTGGAAACATTTGGAATTGGAGTTTAACTTTGTACCTGAGTTGATTGAGTAGAATTGAGTCATTAATTAATTAATTAATGGATCATTTGTTTGACAAACTGCATTTGTTACAGCAAACCTGGATTGAATCCAGCTGTTTTGAAAAGCGATTAACCCTAACCCTAACCCACGTGAGCCTTGTTTCTCAACCTGGAAACAAGCTTACATTCATGTTGAAAGGACATAGACCCAGACATAGACTTTAAATTGCTTTACCAGTCAAAGATAAAGTGAAGCTCTCAAATTTGTGTCATTTTCTTCTGGAGAATTATCTAGGCTCTGTCACTTGGAGATGAGAGTACTGGGGTTTCCTTTTTTTTATTTAATTTTCTTTCATCTGCCCTAAGATATCTTGAAAATCACATTCTTTCATTTTAAAAAAGACCCAAGTGCACCAAGTTAATACACTGCAAAATTGTAAGCATCACGCATTAACACAGGGTTGATTCTTTAAGGAATAGTGAGACATTTTGGGAAATATACTTTCTTACAGAGAGTTTAATGAGAAGATGAACACAATTCTCACGTTTTTACGGTAAATATGAGGCTACAGGTAGCAGCTTGTTAGCTTAGCATAGCATAGAAGACTGAAAATGGGATAACAGAATCAGTTGTTTCAGAAATAAAATATATTAGAGATACACGGATATCAGTATCAAGTATCGGGTCAGATACTGTGCTCATGTGCTTGTAATTGTAATCATAAAACTACTCCAATGCAACCACCCTGGGTACCTCTGTATGGGAATGTGGCATTAACTCTTTGGCATTGTTCTTAATGGTCAGCTTTTGTCAGTTGTAAACAATATGGGATTTCATCGTCTTCTTGCATACTGGAGCCATGGTGTGAGACTCTCTGCTGTCACCACATCACACACACCATATTATGAAACAGCTTCTGATCAAGCAGAAGTGGGCTCAAGAATATTTGGGTCTGAATATGAGACAATCTCGCCGCTCACCAGTGCACACTTCTGGAAAAGGCTGTCTGTACTGGCTCCCTTTGAGGAGTTACTCTGAAACGTGAGCTCCTCTGATGCCAAAGCATCAGATGAGATTCCTGCTGTGATCATGCTTCAGAGACATTTGACCAAAGAAACAGAGGAGGCTGTCGAGAGAGGCTTCACTAGAAAAAGGAAGTATGACCATATGACACGTGTGCTGAAGTTGTCACACGATTAATTCAAAAATTTTAATGCTCATTTTTGAGGTCCTTTGTGCTCTGGCGGGTGCCAGTGTGTCTCTGACATGCTTGTGAGCTGTGAGCCAGTTAGACCTCTCTGGTCATGTGAAACAGGCTGTCTTGTTGTTGAAACTGCCTTTGATGCCTCAAGTTACTGGAACATCAAACCCCGTCTTTTACAACCAAAACCGAAAATATTCCTTTTCAGCTGCACCTTTCAGTTGTCTAGTTTTCCCTTCTTAATTAAAAATTATTTGATTTTTACTTATTTTATTGGTTTAGCCTTATTATTTTTGATTAGTCAACTGCTGGTCTTAATCATTGATGTTTAATCAGATTTTATTTTTACTTTCTGAATAGTTTTAATTCACATGACTGATTATTTTTACAGGTTGATGGCTGGTCTTGATTATTTTATTTTAGAAATGGTTTTTAACTCACATGCTTTCCTTAGTTTTATTTGCTTGCTTTGTTCACTGACATGGAAAAACCCAACTTACTGCTTGCAACAGTACTTGATCAAGTGTGTGTGTGTGTGTGTGTGTGTGTGTGTGTGTGTGTGTGTGTGTGTGTGTGTGTTGAGCATGTTTGAACTGTAATGGTATTATCAAGTATTCATATCGGTACTTGACATTGGCAAGTACCCAGTTGTAACCCTTGACTCTTGTCTGTTGGGAGCAAAGGAGGAGGTTGGGTGAAGCTGTTACAGAGCCACAGAGTCAGTATGGGAAGAATGTTGTGGTGGATTGATGGATCAACATAACTGTCAGATTTCAAAATGGGAGACCGCCGTTCGCTTCCCATTTCCCACCGCAAGTCTGTGTGGGTTTCTTTTCATGACCACAATCGTTCCCTGTAACCATTAATGCTCACTAATTAACAAGCACGCCTTGTTTGTTTATTCTGTACAAAGAGTATAAAAACGACAAGTTGCAGTTTTATGGGGAATCGTTTGCTGGACTGTTTCTTGTTCCTTTAAATTTCACTGTCTCATCTTCTTGCCAAGGCCTGTTCATCTTGTCTCTACCTTTCACTGATTTAATATGTTTTGTCTGCTCTGAGTTCACTCAGACGTCTTTCAGATGTTTTCCCGACAGAGCACCAGACAAATAACAACATAATCTCAACCACAGTGTGAGTCACATATAATTTGTTATGTTGTATGAACATTATGTGAAAGCTACTTTAAGAATTTTACCTTGGAGGAGCAAATGTACATAACAATACCTGTGCAGAAATTGTCTTGTGCTGTGCATTAAGCTTGTGTTCTCTGGGGCCTGTTTAACTAATGAAGATCCTCTGGCTGTGTGCAAACACGACAGGGTCAGTAGACCTGTGTTACTGTTTGTCTGTCCAGCAGCCTGGTGCTTTCTCCACCTCTACCTGTCTTGGCAATGTACTCCACTGAACACACTGTGAATGATACTGCACATAAAAGAGCAACATCTATCCGTGTGCGTACTCCTCTTACCTCAGTAGTTCTGATAAATGGCAACAATGGACGGGAGCACTGACAATTGCAGTAATTTTACAGTTACTTTTGCGTCACCTCAGTATCACTGTTGCACCATCTGTCTCTGTCTCCCAAGGAAACAATATACCCTCATCTTTTGTAACCTGTTGTTGTTCACTTACAAGCTTCCCCAGCAGATTTCCAGACAGCTCAATGACGGTGTGCCTCTGAAAGCTTTGGAAACTGGTTCTGACTGCAGTTAGAGAAGAAAACAAGATAGCCAAGACGGGCCACGACCTTATCCTCATGGCAACCTGGGGGGTATATGTAGGCTTGTGAAGAGGGGCTAATTAGGCAGACCTTATGCAGCCTCAGATGTGTGAAGTTTCTTAGCAGCAGTGCTGTAATAAATACATGTATTTAAACCAGAGAGTTTTACAGACCTTCATCACACCTTATTATGTGAGCTGATGCCGTGGTCATGCTGTATGAACTCAGAACAGACGTTGATGCGTCCCTGTGGAGACTGAATGTTTGTGGGTGAGAGTTTTGTTTGATTTCAGTGTTTTGATCTTTTTTTCTTTCTCAGACACCATCATAAAATGAAGTTCAGAGCTCTGACTTGTGCTTATAACTGCACACTTGCAAGTGATTACAAAGGCTCAACACCCTCAATAGCTATGTTAAGAAGGCCATGGGTCAACTGAGCCAGTGAGTACTTTCATTATATGAGTTGAATACATAAAACCACATGTTTGAAGTTCCTCTCAGGAGCGCTTTTGTGTTTTTTTCTTGCCAATGAATGCTCTTCTAAGCCTCCATCTGTCTTCACACTTGATGCAGTGAAGTTGTGATTTGAGGGGATCAGGCCTTTGTTCAGCAGGCGGAGAGGGATGAAGCTGCACTCTTCAGCAGATGATGGCTCAGCAAGAATGAAATGCACAGAGATTTATTCTTGGCCTTTTAGATGTCCATATTCCACATGTGCAAATCTCACTCTTGTTTTTGGCCAACTGAGTGGCGTTGTAATCACTTTAGAGATCCCTTTCAACGGAACTGCACCGATTTTACACATTAGAGTCTGCTACAGGTATATTAGAAATGAGATTAGCTCTGTAGCCTGTTCCTCATTTCTGCTGCAGGCTAGCAGCTTTACATTACCAGCTACTAGCATAACACATCTGAATCTCCAACCGAACTGTCGGTGATCAAGTTGCATTGTGGGTAGGAGAAACAATGTGTGGAATTAAAACATAACATCGATACCACAGAGCTTCATAACTAGACTTTTAACCTTGTTTGACTGTTTACAGGACATCACTGCCATGAGCACATGAGGAGTGGATGTGATTATTTTAAAGTGCTGAAACTGATGCAAAAATAGCATGCATTCAATTCACATGGTCTAGCTGATGCAGTTGTAAATTGCAGGGATTTGGTATCAGAATATTGATCTGAGACCTTCTGGGCCTCAGGAGCTTTTCGTGGTTATTTAACCTGACAAGCAGCCACTATTCACACAATTTCCCAAAAAGCTTTGTAAACAGGTTCAGATGTCTTTGTTTTCGTGCATTTGTTTCCGTGTGGTGTGAATTAAAACCTCAGAGGGGAAAATGAAAAATTGCATGTGGGTCATAGCTGAGAGAGGACAGGAAACCTATTACTGTTGGCCAAGTCTATCGACGATAAAGTGGCCCCAGCTAGTTTGCTGTTTTTTTCTGGTCGGGAACAACATCAGATGAGGTGATTCTCTTGAGCTGCTCCAATACAAACCACAACCTTGCAGTTAACTAAAATACTACCAGCAGCAGCTTTGAGCCCAGGAAACGGTTTGGAGTCTCTACAACGCTGCCTGCTGTAACACAGCCTCTGTCCTCATAACAGCCTTTGCTTTCCACAGAACTGACAGCAGTCAGTCAGTCACACTGTTCAAAGCTGCAAACGTCAGCCAGCCTCCTGGATTGTCATCAAAGTAACTAGCTGCTCTGCTGGCTAATGATGAGGGTCCATCACCCTGTTTTCATAGAATACCATCATGTCTTTCAGATTTTTTTACGTCATTTTCTAAATTCAAACTGGACTCGCCAAAAAGGGAACAAGTGAGAGGAAGTTTGAATTTTAGGGGGATTTTGGGGGAGTTTGCTATTAATTAAGTTAATAATAGTCTGTCAATGTTTTTTCTTTGTCTGAATGCCCCTCTTTATGGACAATTTAATTTTTCCGGTTTCCGTATTCAGGAATCTATCCATAGCTTCTTTTATTCCATAATTACTGATGAATAGCAAGGCTGTCATTCAAGTACATGACCCCTCACACCCATCATCACTATCTAACTATCTAACTAACTGCTTTTAATAAACTGTCCTTTAAATAATCCAATTTGTCCTGCTTGACCTGCAGGACATTGCCTTACAGGCTCCAGGGAACAGTAATGTCACTGTCGGGAGGCCATTACATGGGTTAAGTTGCAATGTACCACAGAGATAGGATCATCACCCTCGCTGTCCACTGGTCATGCTAGTTAGTATGTTGAATTTTATGTCACATGTCAAATGCCCTCCCTCTCAGTCATCTTCCAGAACAAGACCATGTCTGTCGGTCATTTGTGCTGAGTTTTTGCAGTGGCCCTATTTATGGATCAAAGTGTTTTATACATCCATCTAAGTAAATAAATAGATAAACCCATGTTAATGCTATTCCCTTCATTCATTCACATTTTAATCAATCTAGCAAATGACACACAATGATTCAATTGGTAATTGTGCTTACCATCATAATAATAGTCTTAACAAAAGAACTATAAATGCAATGTATAGTGAATTTGCCAAATTGTTTGTACTGACCCAGGTTTAGATTACATTTAGTTTCACTGATATTAGACATATTGCTTAATGAATACTTAATGATGATGACAAAACCATCTATCCTGCCTCATGTTTAATTAGTACTACATCTTAGCATCTTTTCAGAACAAGAACACAAACTCAACTGCAAATCTAAATTTAAATTAAATGATTTTTTCCCGAGAAATTTCCAGGGGTGGTTTCAGTTGATTTTAAAGCTCTGAGCAAGGACCAATTAAAGGGCCAGGCAGGGATATCCGTGAAACAGCCAAGCTTGTACTAGCTTGTTCCAACCGAGCCAGAAGGCACATATCTTCATACCTGAAGAGCTGGCCATCATATAGAGTGGTGAGGCAAGAGATAACTAAATATGAGGATAATGGGACATATTTTGACAGCTGCACACACAAAACGTGAAATGAAAAGTAAAGAATGAGTTTGAGCATGAAGTTCAAACCCTGCTTACTGAATCACCTCCACAAACCTGGGCTTTAATGTTTGACTGTCCGTTACAGAAATTGCTGTGAATTGTTCACCCATCTGACTTTGGTTAGTGCATACTGATGCCTTAAGAGCAGTCTAAACGGAGAGGTGAAACCTCGGGCAAAAAAACGCCCAGAAAGCCTTTGTGCAGTTCATAAAGTTTATTGCTGAGAGCACAGAGCACATGTGGTAAACTGTGGTGCATTGTACACCAGGACGAGGAAGTATCAGGCTTCTTAAGATGAGTTTCTCTCATCTAGATTATGACATCTGGACAGAAGGGTGACACTGTTTGGAGAGACTTGAGTAAATAAAACTTTCAAAGGATCGTGTCTGCCTGATTCACATCCATGGACAAATTCACCTCAATTGGTAGTACTTATTTTATCCCTAACTGGAAATCTTAAGTTACTTTTTAATTTTTAACGATGGCCTTTGTGTTCCCATGACACTTATTTTGTTATCACAAGAAAACAACTTGATTATCCCAGGATAACAGGATACTTATTGCACACATTATTGTTGACTGGCATCAAATGATCCACAGTACAGAATGGGTAAATTGCCTCCATATTGCCTCATCTACAGCAGACGCACTTAGAGGTTGATCATGCAAATGTGCTGCTGGAAGTAGCATCAGGCAAACATGTGGAGAGAATCGCAATTGCATTGAGTATTTTGCACAACAGAAATAATTAGTGGTTTTCAAAGGATTCTGTTTGGTGACAGTTAAGCCCCATGTGTCAATTTTCATGTTTTCAATGTATGCTGTAAAGAAACATGGTGATTCCTCATTTGCCACAATTGCCTCTCTTTTTGTGTACTTTTTACATTTGAAATTTAAAAGATTGCCATCTGTTGTGGGTCTTAATACCATATGAAAAAACAAATCAACCCTTAAGTCACTTGAAACGGAACATTTTCATTATTTCACATTTGAAAATGATCACTTACATTATGAACAAGAGAGCTCACATGCAAACTGTCTGTAAAACGCATATGAAGCAGTTTGTCACAAATGTTTTTCGTGTCATTCTCCCAACCCGAAATCTCAACAAAACTAACCAGTTGTGAACATTGCTTCATCTGACCTTTTCTGCATTCCCATTATGTATACCCGCTTAATTAAGTGTCACTGAACGTATGTTTTTCATTTAATTATGACACAGTAAATGCATGGAAATACAATTGTGTGCATTGTATTTCTCTTAAACTCTTTGCGCATGTCATCTTCATTTAGGCCTTTAAAATCTCAGATGTGCTCATCCCAGCTCACATTAGAAAAGAGGCAGAGCACACCGTGGACAGGTCTCCAATCTATCACAGGCCTGACACATACAGACAGACACTCATCCACACTCACAATCACACATATGGGTAATTCTGACCTTTGTGTCTTTGGACATGTCTTTTCATGTTTTCAATCTGGCAAAATCCCGACCAGCTGCAGGCAGCCATCTCTTCCTCTGACACACTGGAGCTGAGTTGCTCTGGCACCTATTTGTTTCCTCAACGTATTTCTAACTCAAACAGGGTGATCGAGGTGATTGGGGTTAGTGAAATGCATTGCATAGCAGTTTGAAGTACTGTATGTATGTATGACTTGCCGTCATAAGAAAAACAAGTACTGTAACCAACGTCTCTGTCTGTCTCTCCTCAGTTAGCAACACCTGCCACGCTCTCTTGGCCAGTTTTCTGGAGAAAGACTTCTCAGATCAGCTGTTAACTCATCATTTGGGCTCAGAAGATGGCAGCCAAAGTAAGACTTGTGTACTTAATGATGTGCTGACACACACATTTGCATGCATACAAACAGTAAACAGGTATTCTGTGTCATTATCATCGTTACCTGCAATGATTACCTGCATCGATTAAGAAAGTCATTGATCTGAATGACTGGAAAGCACAGTTAAGAGGGGAAACTGTGATGAGTGCACAGACAGCACCTGAAAACTTGAAATCCTTTTGAAGGTCAGGAACGATTATATTGTCAGTTGTCCACCACGAGAATCTTGAGACACAGAAAACTTGTCATTATGAAGTTCAGTCGAGAGGTTGACTCGAGGTCCGTCTATTAGATGATGGTGAAATTAAATGAACAAAACAGCACACCAGGAAAACAGTTTGGCATTGAAAAGCCAAACCAGCTGCATTTTTAGGCCATTTGTGATCAAAGAAAGTGTATTTTTAGTTGATTTATGACAGAAAGAAATGAAAGTGGGTTTCACTGAAATAACAATTTAATGATGTGCTTCATGTGTCTGTCATTTATCCCAAGAGGGGTTTCTACGGCTGTTTGCCATATTAGCTGTAGTGGCAGTTTCCTCTCCAGCCATCACATGATGTCTCAAACGCTTCATCTTATCTCATCCTGTGCCTCAAACCCTCCAAACACAGACAGACGCAAAATCACTCAGATTTTACAAAGGGTCTCTCTGTTTGGCTGTTCAGCAGATCTTGCTTTTCAATTAAATTTGGAGGAAGTTTGGGCTGTGAGCCAAGGAAGTGATTAGTCTGTGAAGGAGGTCATGATCTTGGTATGACTCCAGGAATTTTCAGACCATTATTTAACATTTATTTTTAATGGTATTTTTAAAACAACTTTTCTGGGTTTTTTTTGTGAAGTACAGTGATTACTTGAATGAACAGAATCTGGTACGTGTCACATAAAATGTAGGCATAAAACCTTCCTCCACCCGCCGATCTTGGTGGTCAAAGGTCACTGTGACTTCACAAAACACATTTTTGGCTGTAACTCAAGAATTAATACGTTAATTATGACAACATTTCCTGCAAATCTTCAGTATGTTATATGGATCTGGACATACATGGATGTAATCTGCAACTTGACTGAGTGGCAGAGGAATACAACCACAACCTCTAGTTGGTTATTAGGCTGGGAAACTCACAGGGCTTTGCAGCTTTGGTGAATTGCCTCATGCGTTTCATAATCTTCAAAAGACAGCTTGTTATGTTGAGATCATGGAATACTTTTCTCGTGATCCAGAGAAAACAAACTGCAAACTTCTTCCTTGTCTATCCTCACTCTGGCATTTATTTTTCATTTCTGGGGAATCACAGATGCTTGTTTGTTTTCTGCAAAAATCTTGTTGACTTGTTGGTTTTGAAAATCCAAGTTTCAGTCTTTTAAATAACAGTTTTTGTGAATCAAAACAGGTCTTCGACAGGTATAGTTGGTCAAAATACTATGTGGAATTTCTCAAATATGAAAATACAGTATTTTCAAGTAGTATATAAGGATTGTTTTGGCAGCTGTAAATGAAATGTCCTCTTGTTTTCCTGCCTCAAACCCCTTTTTTTCCAAGTGCATAGTCAATTTCTTACATCCTGGAATTTTTCATGCAAACAAAAACTAAATTATAGACAACACACTCACCTTTCTGTCTCTCAGGTGCCTCTTGTGATTTCGAGACACTGTGCCTCTGGAGGTCATCAAATCACAGCGACCAAAGTGACTGGTCAGTGGTGTCACCACAGCAACCACAAAACTCCCAAACTGGGATGATACCTGTGACCGACCACTCAGTGGGAAGCTCTGATGGTAAGAGTGCAAAGGAGAAATTAAATAAGTTCTTCAGGATACTGCTCGTGCCTCCTTCTTCTACGAAACATATTTTGATGTTAGAAAACACAGTAATGGATCTTTGGACTTACTCAAAGCTCTTTTGAATCACCCTCCCTTGACGTTTATTTTGATTTTGTGCTTATTCCCTAATGCCCAGTCTGAGATTTGTCCTAATGTTGAAGCATTTATCAAATGGTTCACTGGAGTGACAGTGGTATGAAACTGCTGTAAACATGTCAAACATGAAGTTTCTACTCTGTCTTATTACCCTAGGGCACTTCCTTCTCCTTCAATCCTCCCCTGCCGCTGAGGCCTCTGGGAGATGCGAGTACCACATAACCAGCCCAGTCTTGCCGGGAAGCGACAAGTACTGCTTCTTGCAGGTGGCTCTGTATGAGGCCGGTCCAGCAGTGGGGAACCTCACACTCCTGATCAAGCCAATTGTCTCAGGTTCAACTGTTCACTCTGTGGTTCTTAACCAGAGGGGCCGTGATGACCGCAGGTCAGCAAACACACTCCTCATGCCTCAGCCATGCTGTTTGAACTGAACCATTATTTATGTACTATTTATGCAGCACAACATGTCAATTGAATTAGTGTCTGCATCTTTACTGATTGAAGTGCTTGTTAAGCTGAGTCTCAGCCTATAGAATAAATAAAGGGAGCATAGATTCACTGCAGTGAAAGGTGACTGAGGCCTTCTGACAGAACAAGGGCACAGAAACTAATACCTTTTCCTTCTGTGCTACAAAGGTTCAATAAAGAAAATGTTCCTTAACTTTCATGTCAGACAAACTGTAGAATTGTGAGCATTTGGGGACAGTAGTCCTCTGTATATTGTTTGGGAAATGGGCACAGGTATTTCCTATTGATCTAATGCTGAAGCACAGCCATCTTTAGAGCAGCTAAAAGCATTCATGTCTCTAGATGCAGACTCTGAATGAATTTGTACATAATTGGTTAGGACAGAAGAGGGATGGATGGGCATATGCAATAAGTTTGTACACTGGCTTTGGGGGTGCAGTAATGGACTGAGCAATTCCATTATGAGGCTCACACAGACAGCGGATTAATTAATTCAGCCCACCATTCATCCCATACTAACCTGTAGCTGTAACTACTGTTGTGTGTAATGTAGTGTCACATGCTCTGCTGTCATGGTGTGTGTGTGTTGCAATGTTTCACCTGACTGTTCTCAGAAATCAGCTACTGCCAAACAGAGGTGTAGTGTTCCTGGAAATAGCTGCTAGATCGTATGCATTATTTTCATTTCACTGTATCTTCCCAATAGTGAGACATTACTCACCCACTTCACTAAATGTGCACCAATTTTTAAGCTGTGACAGCATGGGGCTATTTTTAGAAATGGACTGCCAGAGATGCATTTGTAATGTGTCGAGTGAAAAGTGAAAGTGCCATCACATAGCACCGTATTCGCAGATAAAAATAAATAATGTGAAATATGGCTCATCCTCTTCTCTGTGTGTCCCGGCTTTGCACAAGTTGTGGCATGTCAGGTTGAAATTGAAGAAGCACAAAAACATATATAGTATATAAATATACTGAGCTGTATTCTTTGTTAATGTTGTGATGTGATGTGTGACATTTTTCTTCTGACTAAATATGGACAACGGTAGCAGTGTTGGGCTTTAAAAGGAGCAGTGTGCCAATTTAAGAACAAAACATGAATTTCGCAAACTGATACAAACAATGCAGGTATTAAAACAAACCAAAGGGCCTTTCGAAATGTTTTATGAGGAAGAAAATATATTCAACATGTTTGCAAGGCCTTCATAGTTCACTCTGATGAGAAATCCACTTGTTTAAACAAAGTGTTTGGTTACAATAAAATACCACAAAGTAACCATGATCCCAGAGCTGCCACAAAGTTTGCTATAATATAAACTAGTAAAGAAACCCTGTGAACACCAAGCAGTTTGTGGGCATTTTTTGCTCCTGCGGGCTCGTTTTTTACTGCGGTATATCGATCCTGCACCCCTTAACTAGAAGAACAGAGAACTCAAAAATGATTTTTATGTATTCTGTAACAGTTGTAATACCGGAAATCTTTAAAAAAAAAAGAAAAAAAAGAAAAAAGAGTTGAACATTTTTCCAAGTTCCCACAAGTGTTACCAGTGTTGGAAAACAACTACAAACTTGGCATTTTCAGCCTTTCCTCTCAGCTCTGTGTCTCAGCCTGCAGTTCAGTTGAGCTTCACTGAATTTTTGTCATGTGACAGGTCATTCAAGGATTCGAAGTTGTGATGAGGAGTGTATAATTTTATGTTTTTCACAGGATGGATTTGTTTTACGCTTTAGTTTTGACACATGTGACATGTAGAATAAAGTGATTTCAATGAAATATCAGTATTTTAAGCTTGGATTTGATTATTTTTACTGATGGAAGCATTTGTAATGCTTGATTTGTTCAAGGACCATTGAAAATTTGAAAACCTGACAGTAATTTCAATTTTTAGAGTTTCAGGCTATGATAAATGGTGTCTACATCATTATGTTTTGTATTCAAATGTCATTTATGTTCAAATGTATTTATGTGATAAATTTCAAGACTTGAGTCCTCACAGGAAGACAGCACCAGTCACCTTATTTTCTGAATTAGCCTGTACTTCTCATGTAATTCTGCAAACTTTGGCCCTAAGAGCAGATTTTCTTCTTTAAGATTTATTCTTTATTCTTTATTTTATTCTCAGAAAATGTATAAAATGTTGCTTGTTTCTGCCAAAGCCTGTTTCACCAAGAATATCATGATACAAGATAAATACGAGGATAACAACATCTGGGTTGCAGAACTGCAACGGACATCCATCAAAACCTTTTACTTTTTCAGTTCACTGATGACATTAGCTAATTTTATTAACCTTGTTAGCCCTGTGATTGACTGCAGGTAACTGTGGTCGTTTAGTGACAGCAAAGCTCTTACGCCAGTACATCTGATCTTGCAGACCTTTCCAAAAAATAATAATAATAATAATACTAATAATAATAGTATTCCTCATATTTTCAGGCCTTTCTAATTGCTGATTGCACACATTGTTGTTGTTGTTTTAGTCTCTTGAAATGTATCCATACATGCCAGTAATAAATGAAGGAAGTTCTGACGTTAAAAGACATTTCTCTGTGATTGGTTGATGCAGGGCTGAGTGGGAGGTTCTGGAGACTGTGATTGGTCAGGTGGATGAGCCCTTTCAGGTGACCCTGCTCTATACTTCCTGCTTGGATAAAGATGGAGCCATTGTGGCTCTAGACTCTCTGGAGCTCGTAGACTGTGAATCAGGTGAGTGCATCATGTTCTGTAGAGCTCTGATTTACTCATGTGTGCAAACCAAACCCTCAAGCATCTGTTTCCCCTGATAAGCACCTTGGACCAAACAGAGGGAACCAGCTGTACTGTTTGTAAACTGAAAACCTGCTGACAGTTGGCTCGCTGTGGCACAGCTGAAATTCAAAACAACATAGATTCCACCTTTATAATGCTCATAATGTTCAGTTTTTGTTATCAGAAATGTGTAAATTCAATTCTATGTTTGTCATTGAGGTCATAGTTAAAGTGTCATTCTCCACTACATTTTATTAATGCACATGTTGCACATACATGTTTCTAATATTTCGGCCTCCCTATCTAAATAAATAAGAGGGATCCATCCATCCATTGTCTATACCCGGGGTTGCGGGGGAGGTGGAGCCTCTTCCCAGCTGTCATTGGGCGAAAGGCGGGGTACACCCTGAACCGGTCGCCATTCGATTGCAGGGTAACATATATAGACATACAACCACATTCAACCATGCACACTCATACCTAAGGACAATTTAGAGACCCAATTAACCTAATGAGCATGTTTTGTTTTTGGTCTGTGGGATCAAGCCGGAGTGCCCGGAGAGAACCCATGCATGCACAGGAAGAACATGCAAACTTCACACAGAAAGAGGGGATCGAATTGGCGACCTTCTTGCTGTGAGGCACTCGCACTACCTGCTGCGCCACCATGCCGCCCAGGGACACTGTCCTCCTTGTTTGGCAGGTTGGCTGGTTTTAAAGCAGCAGGTTAGATGTGGCACTCTATTTGTTGGCTGCTGCCAAGACTGCAGGAAGTTCCTGCTGTTGCCATAAAACAGTGAATTGTCATTTTTACACTTTGGTTTGAAGGATGAAACAAAGGAGACACCACATTTCAGTTAGTGAGTTTAAGAGGGGCTGGTTGTTAGATGTTATTTTCCTTGGACCTTTGGCCAGGCTTGCTCTTTCCCCTTGTTCCCACTCTGTATATTAACTAAACTAAGTGGCTCCTGACTGCTCATATTTAATGGACAGATACCAGGTTGGTATTGATCTTCTCATCTGACACAACAAAAAATCGAATGAGTGTATTTCATATTAACTTTTCCTTTAAAGAAAGGTTTCATATGACACTTGAGGGTTAAATGACTTCCAGATATAAAACTGTTTTTGCAGTGAATTTTGGCTTAGCTCCCCGTGAAATCGAGAATGTGCAATGACAGTATTGTGTAATTTTTCTGTGGTTGCTTGGATGCAGAACATCAGGTCATCGAGGTGGATGGGGCATGTGGGGAATCTTTCCACTGTGAAACCTCAGGAGGCTGCATCGATCAGAGCCAAGTGTGCAACTTCCACACTGACTGTCCTTTAGGAGAGGATGAAGGCTTCATCTGTGGTGAGCTTTTGTTTTTTTCTCAGTAAAATCACAGGGTGCAGAGCAGGATGATACTTTAAGGGGAAATTGTGGTTGCATTGAGAGGTTTTACCATGCATGGCCTTGAATGATTTTTATGTGATTTAACCTGCACCATTGCACTCATCGGACCGAGAATGGGAGTGTGTAAACATTACGAATAGCAAAAGACGTGTATGTGTAAGTGCTTCACTTTGTGTGACTGTGGGCGGAGTTAAGTGAGGCCAGCATACAGTACAGGAGTCTTAAAGCAGGATTTGGGGCTACTGGCAGGTTGTAAATAATTTGCATTAGCTGTATTAAAGTTTAGATCCATGATAAATTGTTAATCCTTTGACTGGAGGTACCAGATTATTCCATGCCAAGGGCCTCTACACAATATATTTAAAGTGCAAGAAGTAACTATTATATGGACATTTAATGTGTGAAGCCTGAGTGGAGCTTCGGTCCTTTGATAATTTGCATCAAAATGTTCTCCACAGCTGTTTTTTTCCTAATTAGCAGGAAGTTCCTTTATTGTATCATTAGGAATTTGATATGTTTTTTTTCTTAAAGGTTTCATCTTGAAGTCAAGGTTGTAAAACATCTAATCACAACATATTCCACTCTATTATAATATGATACACCGTCTCTGGATTAGTGTTTTGACATGTCAGATTTGAACGATACGGAGCAGAAAGGCTGTTTTTAGACAGTCAGTACCTTTCATTTCTTCCAATTTCAGTCTAACATGTGACAAGCTTCCTTCTTCAATCACCCGGTGCAAAGAAAAACACTTTGCCTCACCTAGAATCAAAAGGCCCCACTTTAGTCAGTAATGAAATCAATGAAGTCAGAGCTATTTAAAGTCCTGGGTCACAGAGATGGTGTAATTTTTTCAGTGCTCATGAAATAAACTCTGACATGTTGTAAATGTCTTCTTTGAACAATCTATCATCTGAAGATCAGATGAAAAGACTTGAACACATTTTTCTCTCTGTGTTCAGGACACATGGAATAAGACGGTTCTCGATATCAATGAATTCACACTAAAGGATTCAGAAATGTATTTCATAATTTAGATTTTAAAACAAAAATGTTTATTGTTGTGTAGTTATAGAAACTGAGCAACTCAAAAATGATTAATGACAATCTGGTAGAACAATAGTAAAAGAAGGGATAAAAGCAAGTATGTACTGTGTATACATAAAGGCATGGAAATATATACAGGCATACACACACACACACACACACTCACACACACATATATATGTCTATACACAGACTGTTGAAACTAAATAAGCATTTTTCCCCCCAGAACTTTTTCTTTAACATGTGTTGACAGTTACAATTTGTGGGCGATAGTACAGTGACGTTGTATCTTCAAATATGTTAACCAAGTGACTCTTGGAGTCAACATGAAAATAACATTGGTTTGGAGTTGTTGAAAGGCATTTTTCACATTGAAGCTGGCACTTTCCCCCCTGCTTCGTGACTAAATACACCATCTTTTGTTATGCTGGATGCAAAGAAATTAAATTGTTATCCAGAGTCTCATGTGACTGAAATACGTCAAACAAGCATATTTCCTGCAAAGTCTATGAGAGGTCAGGACACTCCAACCCTGCAGATGCCGTGTAGCAGGCATATCAGCATCCGGACACTAAACATGTGCAAGCACAGACTAAAACAGACTAAAACAGAACTTGGCCAATAAAGCTGATTCTGATTCTGATTCTGATTATATTTGTATTATTTGTGCTGGGCTAATTTCTCATCAATCAACAGGAAAAGATTGACTTTTTAACTTTTTTAACATATGACAGAAATCTTCTCATTCCCCAGATGCTCTTCCATTTGGCTCATACTGTTCATTTGAACGGGATGCTTGTGGTTGGTCTGTGTCCAACCAGCACTCGGCCTGGAGGAGGGTCGCTGGAGACGAGCTGCTGGCGGGAGAAGACATGCAGGGTGTCAGTCTGCAGAGGACACCAGGTTGGCAGTGTGTGTGTGCAGCACATGTGAAATGCACATATAAACACCTCGTATCCCTCTGGTGAATCATCACAATCTGGTGTCTAACTTAATTCTGAGCACTCTGTTTTTCTGAGCACAGCTTTTATTTTATAGGCTGCTGGTTTTTGTCCAGCATTAAAACAAGCTCAAAATGTGTCTTGACAGAGTTCAGCGCAAACTTTCCAAACCATTGCTGTGTCTCTTGTTTCATTATTTTCATTATGGCATGTTTCATGACCTGGTCAGTGTTCTGCTGTGTCACATTTATTATGCGCCCCCAGGGCACTTCCTGTTTCTGCAGGTAAGAGAGAGTAATTCCCTTCGAGAGGCCTCCATTCAGAGCTCCCTTTTCCCTCCTCCGGTCTCTACTACTGCCTGCCAGGTCAGTTTTTTAGACAGATACAGTTAGTTTAATCATTTTGTTGGCATATTTTTGTCCCCTTCTATTTGTGAGGCAACAAAAGATTTTGTCAATCTCCCTCCTGAAGTTGCGTCTGTTTTTCTGTGCAGATGCGTTTCTCTCTGTACATGTATGGAGACTTTAATGGTTCTCTGCTGGTGGCTATAGAGGAGAATGGGACCACCACTGCACCACTGGTCTGGGAGAGAAATGGTCAGTGGACAGATGACTGGGAAGATGTTGCCCTGCAGCTGACTGGCCTTGATCATGGGTACGTAAAATAAAAAAAGGTTAGAGTAGCAGATGGTTATGTAACACTCAAGTGCTACAGCAAAAGAATCAAGCTAGGTCTCACCTCGATTTATTCGTTTTCACTCACATTTTTCACGTTGGGCTCTGTAATATTTCATTTCTCTTTTCCACATCAAAGTAAAAACTATTCTGAAGTATCAATGCCATTACAATTTTACATTTCAGCCTCTTACACACAGTTCCCCATAAATTAATGGGGCAAACTTTGAGGCTTTGCAAGTATGTACACAACGAATGAGGAGCTGCTTTTGCCTGCCGCTCTTACGATGTATTTAACATTCAACAAGTTAGAGACAAGTAAATGCTTTTTCATGATCTATCTAGTCATGGATTCAAGTATGTCATCAGCAGAGTCTTGTGATTGGTTTGCTGGCCCCTGATATCTCATTACTGTCATTCACAGCACAGTCATACCAACATCGATCCCTGCTCCCATTCACACATGACCCCATGCAGTCTATTTCAGGGATAGACTGTATGTCTGAAAGGGGCTATAAGAATTTGTAATAATTGTGAAGATTTGACTTACTCTTCTTCTCCAGCTGTTTTTGTACGTGTATTGGAATTCCTGTTGCCTTTTACATGAAGACAACAATTGTAACCTAAATACGCAAATGGTGTGTGCTTTGCCGCAGGTTCTACATTAAGGTGACAGCCATGTGGAGACAAGGCTCCAATGCTGATGTTGCTCTTGATGACATTGCAATTGGAGCTGCCTGCTTCAACACAGGTAAGCTGTTGCTAACGTGCCATCATTAAAAGCTGTAGACCAAAACAGAAACACCACCGTTTGGTGCAACATATATTTGTGGTAATAATTATGTAAAAAGTAAGATAAAAAGTAAGAAGGAATCACCTTTGCCAGGGGGAGTAAACACCTAAGTCACTGCTCACATTAGTTTCTCCACCATAAAGGAAGCCTGTGTGACATCTGAATTTCACATGCTGCACGAATGAAAAGTTGAATTGATGAAAAATAAATGGCCAGTGCTGTTAATTGCTGAGTCACTTGTGACTGTCTTACTCTGCATGTAGATCTAGATTAATCTTAGGAAATTTAGGGAAAGGTAGTGGACTGTTATCCCTTATTATTTTTATCCACTAGTAGAACTATGGAGCAATGCTTTTATGGGCACGTGCATAAGCTGAGTATGGATATACACTGTATTCCTTACATTCCTGAGTTGGGACAGTAATGTGCAAAGATGAGCAGCAAGGCACCAACAAATGTAGTAGAAGAAGACCGCAAAGTCTGTTGTGAAAATGTTTTATGAGTGAAGAAATGTATTTAATACACCTCTTAGACCTCAGGGATACACACAATGTATTTTGGTCACAAACGTAACTCTTGTTTGTTAACAACAAACTCCTGCAGCGTATCTTTAATTAGCACTTGTGGCCACAGACTGTGGTGCAGCGCTGTCAATCTGTCCTGCAGGCGTCTGCTTATGTCTCTCCTTATTACTTTTCAAATGGTCTGTACATTTTATGAAGTCAAACTCATGCTGAATGCAGTGGAGAGCAGAGGAGTACAGGGAGTCCTCTCAACTGTTGAGAGTGTTGTCAAGACTAACTGATGAATGCTTTCTTTCACTCCGCCGGTCGTCAGTCTATCATTTGATACCCCATTTCAGTTATTGTCCGTGACAGGAGGGTAACCAACGCTCGATGCTTTGCTGCAATTGCAGTACCGCAGTATGTGAGCCAACATTCCTGTGTCAGCGTCATTACACTTTGGGTTTTTAATTCTCACAGACATGTGAAAGAATTGTTTAAGAACTCTCTCTGCCTTATTGAAATGGGAACATAGTTGATTCACAGATTTGTCTTAAAGGAGTAAGACTGTTTTCGTGTTGTGATTTGAGGGAAGGATGGTTTAAAATCTCTGAGGGGGCACAGTGATGCCATGGTATATGGCTGATGCTCAGCTCCAGTCGGGCAAGACTGGACCATTTTCCAACTGTTATCACAATCAATTCAGGATCCCAAAGTTACTTTAGTAAGCCATGAATTAACTTAATGTTTCATCACATTTGTGATGAAGAGGCTTGAATTCTTTTATGGTGTTGAAACTCGATCATGGAGATTCACTGTGTTTGTGTGCTACACAGTGGATTAAGAAGACTTAGGGAGAAATATAGTCATAATGTTTCCAGGAATTAGCCTGAGGAAATGTCTCCATGTTCATCCAGAATACCCTTCCATGAATTGTTGTGATTTCCTTTAATCCATGTTGCTTTCTGTGAGGATATAATTTATGCTTCAGTGATCTGTAGATTGGTGACTGTGACTCTTTTTCTCTCTTTCTTCCCACCTTTCTCCACCTTGGTTCACTACCTCTCTTCAGATCTCAACTCTCTCGTGCCCATGGTGGACTTGGAAGATTTCTTGAGCCCCCTTCCAGAGCCCTCGGCCTCAGGTAGTGTGCAGCCTCAGCTGTCACCTTGGATACCTTGATAATTTCCAAAGCGCCCCTTGTCCTCCAAGTCATTTTTAATCCATTCTGCATGCAGAATTTACATACCAGATGGTGGATTGCACAATTTCTCTTAATGCTTGAAGCTTTATCTACCATATCAGCTGACCAGAAGCTCTTAATCCATTCTTCATTCAGGGCTCACATACCAGGTGCTTAATGCAATTTCCAGTTACTCTCCTAGATGTTGTGCCATATGCTTGTTTCTGTTATTTCTTGTTTAGCTCTTTATCTTAGTCTCAATATTTAATTTCTTTTTTTATTTAATTATTTTTTCCAAGTGACTATAAAGTACAAAACCCATTAAAAATGTTTGGACACAGTGTAAAACATAAATAAAACAGAAGGTGATAACTTGCTAATCCTTTTTGACATAATGAAAACAGCACAAAGACAATATATTTAATGTTTTATCTCATCAGCTTCATCAATTTTTAAAAATATCTGCTTATTCTGATTCTTATTCTGAATTTGATACACTGAAATGATTCAAACAAGTTGGGACAGGAGCAACAAAAGACTGGGAAAGTTGTGGAATGCTCCAAAAACACCTGTTTGGAACATTCACCAGGTAAACAGGTTCACTGGTAACAGGTGATAGTGTCATGACTGGGTATGAAAGGCGCAGTCGTTTACAAGCAAGGATGGAGCGAGATTATCCATGTTGTGACCACATGATTGTGTATTTGTTCACTTTGTAACACCATTGTCGGTTGTTTGCACATAATTGCATTCTGTTTTTATTTACGTTTTACACAGCGTCACAACTTTTTTTGGAATCGAGGTTAATTAACAATTCTAAAATCTCCCACCAACTTGTGTCTGTGTTTTTCTTTTCTTTGTCTCCATTTTTCCAGAAGTTTCTTTGATGACGTGGTGGTTTAACTCATGTGGTGCCAGTGGTCCCCATGGCCCAACCCAGGCCCAGTGTGACAGCACCTACAGGAACAAAAATGTCAGCGTGACTGTGGGGAAGGAGGGTCCCCTGAAAGGAGTCCAAATGTGGAGGGTACCTGCTACCAACAGATACCTGTAAGTGATAGAGGAGGTGGCTGTTATGCTCGTTGGACATTCTGTATTTTTCTTTATTGTCCCATGGAAAGACCAAAACCCACAATTAATTGATCCTATTAATAAGTTTTGTCTGTGTAGTCAAAGCCAAATACGACTTATTCCGCTGTGCCATACACCTTAATTGTCCAAAAGCTATTAAAAATACACAAATGAGCCACACAGTTGCACTGCGTGATGCAGTTTATTTTGAATGATTCAGTCAGTCTACAGCAAATGCAGGAGCATTTACTCCTGCTTGTGTAACATTTGCTAAAAATAGCAGTGCAGGTGTTAAAAATAAAAAAATAATTTAGCCTTTTTTAAAAATGAATGCTGATTGAAATATTTTGAATTAAGAAGGAATTAAAGGGTCGGTTTTGGTCTTTTCATAGGATTTGTTGACAATAGCAAAAATATCATATAAAGCCATGCTGTCCAGCAAAAGCTGTGATTCCCATTATGCATGATGCCACAGGCTTTAACTGGACAGAAAGAGTTCCACTGTCGTTTACCCTTTTTCCAATTTTCTGAGTGTTATCCGTAGTTTATTTGTAGGAGCGTATACCATATGAGTTATCATCATTGTGTGACTCAGAGAGCTGGGCATGACAATTTAGAGGAGGTGTGACTGCATGCTTGGGGACTAAACTATTCTGGCCATGCTCAGCGTAACTGATTGTTGTCTTGCCAAATCAAGACCTAAATCAATTTGATTGTCTTTGCACAACCGCTCATGGGACCTCATTATCACACTCACAACATGAGATTCAACGTTCAATGGAAATGTGGTATGACTAATCATGGGATTTACAGGGTGTTGAATTACTTTGACTAAATTATACCCAGCTGTACTTCATGACAACATCAACACGTGGTATCTGTAAGAGGAAATCTGGTAACGCTTCAGATTATAGCCCTCAACATTCAGCATAACTCTTGCCAGTTTGCAGTGTAATTATTTCCACAATGTACCAGTAGAGTATGTACCAATACATACATGCACATGGAAACTTAAAATGAATTTACAGTGGAGGTACTTTTACTGTTATTGCAGGGCACAGTATGACCCATTGAGCAACAAAGCTGGAAGTTCAGGGAACGATGGGGTAAAGAGAGCTCCGTAGCATTTTATACATTTGCTAGGATTTATTTGAAAGTAATCATGCACCACTTACCTTCACTGAAGAGGTACAGATGATAACAGTAGAGTATTGTTTGTATTGCTGGCATCAAATTCAGTAAGTCAGTTACTCCAAACAGGTACAGAACAGGTACCTAGTACTTTAAAATACATGCTGTAGCAGCCACCCAACGAAAAAAAAAAAACAGCTGAGTGATCCTTTACTCCACAGCAGTGGATTGATGACACCTGTGAGTGATTGGGTGTAGCACAGCAGAGGAGATAGTGATAATTGCTGACACGTGAGGGAGAGCATGTTGAAAGAGAGGACAGACGCATTGCAGAGAAGAGTGGCATGACAGAAACGAGAGTTTGAGCCAACTCTAAACTACAAGCAAAAGCCCTCAGTTACATTGGTGTCATGTTTTGGGATATTTCACAAACTGACACTTGATTAAGAGACTCTAATATCACTGAGGACTACATAAAAATAAGGAATGGGAAATTGTAAATTCTTCTTTCCATGAAATGCTTGTTAGATTTCTGAAATGTAAACTTAAGTGTACATTGAAAGGACCTTTGGGATTGAACAATTTGGTCAAAACATTTCTTTGATTTCTTTCGTCCTGAGTTTTGGGAGAAACATGTTCGGAAAAAGAAGAGAACAAAATCAGATCTGCGAAAACTACATTTGGTCCTAATTATTGTCTTTCTCATGAGCTTGTCACTTAGAACTGCCTTTACACCCTTTATTTTGTAGCGTGGGTTACACAGATGTTAGGCCTAATCTGCATGATGGAATTATTGATGATACACTTAATTGTATGTCTGGTGCCCAGTTTGATAATCATAGTACCCTCAGGCTTAAATTGCGCTGCAGTACAGTATAAATTCTTTTCAAATTCCCACATTGTTATCCCCTTACTCCCTAACTTCACATCTTGTTTCCTTGTCCCTACATATACTGTATATTAGTACATACTGTCCTGGTACACAAAAATGACACTGAATTGGGAAGAATTACACTGTACAGTGCAGGCTGTAATCTGATGAGTTACCAGAAACCTCTATTAAAGTGCAGGTGACTGTGTCTCCTGATCAGTGTCTTATAAGAGACTTCTATACCTGTTTGTTCAAGTGTTATGCAGGCTACGTTTACACTTAGGGAAACACATATGTCTTCATGCGGTTTGGCCTCTCGTTTACACACGGAAAATGATCATTTTTACAAACTCCAGCCAAAGTGGAGATTTCTGAAAATGCCGGTCATGTGTTGGCGTGTAAACAGGGTTAAACGGCGTTTTAGGTTCCAAAACGTCACAACATGCGACTGAAAATACTTGACGTCATGCGAGCGAACTATGTTTATACTCGCGCCCATTAGTTTGGCAAAGTTATGATGGCGCTCGAGGGTGTATTTATCCGGGTTCATGTAAACAACAACATTTCTGAAAACGATGTTGTGTGCACAATGTTATTCTTAAAAACGGAGGGGCCAAAATATCCGTTTTCCAAAATACCCTGCTACGTATAAACGTAGCCGCAGTCAATCTATCTAGTATGATAGATGCTGTGGAGTCTGAATAAGAAAACAATTTCTTTCAGTATTTAATCCTCTCGTGGTGGAATGATCTTCCTCAGGATCTCCGCTTATGGGGCTGCAGGAGGGAAAGGAGCCAAAAACCACAACAAACGCAACCACGGGGTCTTCATATCTGCCATATTTCCTCTGGAGAAAGGAGACGTACTTCACATTTTGGTGGGCCACCAGGGAGAGGACGCATGTCCAGGGGTGAGTAGGGTTGAAGGATTTATTGACATGGGATGTCCCACTGGGGACATCTTTTTGTCAGGGAGAGGAGAGACAAGAGAGTGACCGAGGTAAAACAACAATTCCTTCCTGCTGCATACATTTGTGAAGCTGGCTTCTTTCACTGAAGTCTCACTCTCCCCCCGTGGTGTAGAGAAATCCGCACACCCAGAAGATCTGCCTGGGAGAGTCATCAGTGATTGAAGACAACCTCAGAGGAGAGGCCGGCGTGGAGTGGGCTGGGGGAGGAGGCGGAGGAGGGGGAGCCACCTACATCTTTAAGGTGACAGAAGAAGCTGTGTTGTTTCAGTACTGTGTACCCTTTCTGTGGGTTTGTTTGATAACTTGTGCAGATTAAGGGTACGTACTGATAGACATCAGAAATGTCTGTAGGCATATTGAAATGATTCAGCAGGGTCTCGCTCCCTAATCTACAGGGTTATCATAAAATTGCTATGAGAAAAATGTTGTTACTTTTATTATTATCTCCTGTCTGCAGTAAGCAGGGGCTTCCTGAGTCATGTTTAATTGTCTTTATTACTTACACTGATGCTTTGTCAAACTAATTTTTCAGTTGCAGTGAAATGCAAATGTGTGTGTACCACTGAGCATACATATTGAAATGTGCTCAAATGAGTGAGATTTACAGAGATGCTGTCTCATCAGATGGAGGGAGGTGAGCTGGTTCCCTTGCTGATTGCAGCTGGCGGAGGAGGAAATGCCTACCTGGAGGACCCAGAGTCCAGTCTAGACCAGATTCCACTGGAGCAGTATGAAAACAGCACCATAGCTGCCAGTACCAATGGTCAAACTGGTGCTGCAGGTATTATGCTATACTGTATTATAAGTCATAATACTACCAATGTAGAGGTAGTAGTGGTATCTAGCCATGCAGACACATTCTGTTTTATGTGCCCAGGTTTTGAGTTATCTGACTTTGAGATGACTCTCTCCACACTAACATAATAAGGGTGAAACACTTCTGTTTGTGGTGCTCACAAAATGTGTTCCCGTTACTCTGGTTAACGTAGAACATGCAGTCAACAGTCCTCATAGGGACTATTTCTTGAGTCAAACGTCTCAGTGACAGTCTTTGACAATGAGGTCTGTAAGTAATTTGGAGTAACGGGAAGACTGTCTTGGTTTATGCGGTGGAAGTAATTTTGGGGGGCTTTTTATGCCTGTAATAGACAACAGTGGAGAGATAACAGAAAATGAAGGCAGAGAGATCATAAGCAGGAAATATGGGCCTCCATCAGACTCAGAGAAATCATGTGAAATTGTCAGTTTAGACACTTGAGTTGAGGTCAACAAAACATTTCAGTTTGGTTCTTCACTGTGATGTGATGGAGGACCCCATAGGATCCCAGGTTGAGACAGTTTTATGTAAAAGCTGGAGAGAGGAATGATAGAATGGAAACAAAGTTGCAGAAACATAGAAAACTAGTTCAACTTTGAGCATGAAAGAAAGAGCTGAATAAAACATGACACAACACAGTGCATGCAGTGTAAATAATGTATGAAATTAATAACAGTAGTTTTCTTGATTACACTAAAGTTTGGCTGCAAACTCAGGTGTTTGCTTTGTGATCAGAGAGAGGTTACGTGTTTGCTCCTGTTAATCCTGTCTATTTGTTGAAGTGCGGAAAACCTCACATGACATCAGGCTTCGTGTGATTTCAAAAGCACTTTTTCATTGAAGGCCGCAAGAGGATTTCTTTGTTCTGTATACACACACGCTCGAAGTAGCACACGATGGCATGCGGCATGCTTGCATGCTTTCACACAGTGGTATGTGTTTGGGTTGTGGATAATGTCATCTGGATCATATTTTTAGTTTCCTAACAGTTTTCCTGACAGGTCTTGACCTTTTCAAGCGAGACATATATGGCAAGATCTCTCTTCGCTCCTGGAAATGCCTCCTGGAACGTTCTCACTAAATCCCCTCTGACCAACAGTGTCTCCACACAGACCATCTATCAGCTCATCTTATTGAAACCTCCATGGGATTGTTCAGATAAAGATCTGAGAGTCAGGAGAAATATATAGCTGCTAGTAGTGAGAAAAGGAGGTGTGTGTGTGTGTGTGTGTGTGTGTGTGTGTGTGTGTGTGTGTGTGTGTGTGTGTGTGTGTGTGTGTGTGTGTGTTCATGCATAATGTTTATGTGTATGTGTCTGGCAGTGTTGAAACGGGTCATCCTGAGATTAGAGCTGCAGTAGATATACCTTTTATGTCATTATCATGGATCACAGCGTGGACTTGAAAGATTGACAACATTTTTAAAGGCTTAGTAACTCCTGCTGGACATGTGTGATTTATTTAAAACCTTTGTCTATCTGCTCAGCATAGATTAGAGGCTGTGATCAGCTATTTACTATTATTATTCATTGCTGAAGGGTCTCCGTCTCCATCACTGCAGTGTGGAAGAAGTTCAATTCCAACTTCATATAAAAATATTAAAAAGTGACAGTGTAACTGCAGTAGTGTGTGGCTGTGAGTGACTTCAATGACTAAGTGGATGGGTGTAAAGTGATAAACAAAAGGCAAAAGCAGGCTGAAGCCTTGCTGTTGACCCTCTCATGTATGCCCACAAGCTGCCTGTGAGCAGAAACAAAGAAACACAGCAACATGACTAAAACTGGTGGACAGAACAAGAGCTCTGTCTCCTCTTATCTCTGTGCTGGGGAGCTCTGCTTGCTTCACTCAAATCTTCAACAGGGCCTTACGCAGGATGATATAGGCCCAGCTGCACTGGATGTGTAAAAAAAAAACTAAAACACACTGCTTATATACAGTAGAGGATACAAGACGGCTGAATCATTGTCAGTAATCTAATGAGAGCCAGCATAGATGGCTACCAACCAGAGTCTGAAATTAGCACCAGCCAAATGCTGGTAAAATCTAACTGGCTGTTAGATTTCAGATAAAAAATAATGATGTGGCTGATCAGTTTGAACATGTAACTGTCAGTGGCTGGTAGGTGTTTGCATTTTAAAAGGTTTTTAAAATTTTTGCACACAAAAATGATGATAGCCTGATTATCCCTTTCAGGGTTGGGGGGGGGGGCTGGAGCCTATCCCAGCTGTCAATGGGTGAGAGGCAGGGTACACCCTGAGCCGGTCACCAGCCGACTGCAGGGCAACACACACACAAGCATTCACTCTCACATTCACACCTAGGGACAATTTAGAGTCACCAATTAACCTAATAAGCATGTTTTTGGTCTGTGGGAGGAAGCCGGAGTGCCCAGGGAGACACACACATGCACGGGAAGAACATGCAAACTTCACACAGAAGCCTGCCTGACCCGGGGATCGAACCGGCAACCTTCTTGCTGTGAGGCATGCGCACTACCTGCTGTGCCACCGTGCCGCCCAACTCCTAATATAACAACTATAAAATATTTATCAGATAATTTTAAATACTCCTATAAAATCTTCTTAAATGCCCCTCACATGTAAGCTTCTGTGTATGTAAATCTTGTTTGTTTCCTAAGGAGGTTAATGTCACCCCCTCTTGGTCCCAAATTGACCCATTGATACTAAAAAAATAAAGCTTTATGACAGAAAGCATGCATTACAAACTGTTAGCATGGATTATGAAAGGACGGTCTGACAAACAGCACACAGTCTAAAAAACAGGCATTTTATGGGGGTTTGACCTTGACTAGGGACTAAAAGTCAGCATATCTTAGCATCAGATGCATCAGTTTTGACCATTTTTTAACCCAAGTCCTAAGAGGCCCCAACATAATGGAAATGCAATGCTCAGTCACTGGAGTGCTCCATCAACACTACTGACTCTGCCGGTTTACATTTACACACTCTGTCTGCAGGAAGTCAAGTTAGCACCCCTAAGGGGCAGCCAGGTATGTCTCCATCCTCCCTTCTATGTTAACCCTTAGGCTGCTTTTGCTGGTTTCCTGCTTGACTTCAAATTGTGGCGCAAAACCTCCTGTGAAGGTATCATGCTGCCGGTCAATGACCCCTTTCTATCCCTGCTCACGTTACAGTAGGTGGATTGAACTTCAATCCAGCTGAACAGCAGCAAACTAACATCTGATCATGAATTCCTTGGTGTTCACATCTAATCTTTTTCATCCCTACGGCCATCCTGCAAAATATGTAATACATATGATATCATAATGCTTCATTTTGTGCATGTGTTTGTTTCCCTGAAGGTGGAGGTGGAGGCTGGAGAGACAGTCCCAGTCCTCACCTGAGGGCAGGAAGGTCTCTGGTGGAGGGTGCTGAAGGTGGGTCCTCCTGTCCCAGGGCCCTGTCCAAGCTCAACTGGTCCACCTTCGGGGGTTTTGGAGGTGGAGGCGGGGCCTGCACAGCCGGAGGCGGTGGAGGAGGTTACAGAGGTAAAAGTATTCTGTCCGTTACCTTTAAACTACTGTGTTTTACCATTTCTAACCCCTGCATCAAAACCCCTCATTTTTCTGTCTTTTCTTTTCCTCTGTCTCATTTTTTCACTCAAAGAAGAATATTCATATTTTGTGTGGCGTAACTGTCATTCTTAAAAGATATATATGTTTCTTGATTTGTGCTTCAGTCTGATTCTTGATTTATGCTTGTCTGGTTGTGCTCAACGGTTGACTCTTTGTACCATGCAGTGTGATTAGATCATTTCATTTGTTGCCATGATCATCATACATAGTAATTATACATTTTCTTCTTATTATTCTGCTTTTTTAAATCTTAAAGTGATATAACAGCCTACCAGAACCAGCAGGGTGGAGGAGGTTAATGGTAGGAGCCTTCAAATCTAGTCACAACTTTCTGCCACCATTGTAAAAATGCTGGCGACATGGTGATTTTCTGTCAAGAGAAAAACCGCCAAGTGGCACCAACCTGACAAGCTTAAACTGCCATAACTGGATCAGAATGGCTTTGACATTATTTGGAATACTGACTGATTGTGCTGATTGTCTGAGCGTTCACAACATACTTTTTGTGGCAGGAGGTGACGCTGCGCTGATGGATGAGATCACAGCCGACGGTCAGAACGGGGTCTCATTCATTCATCCAGTGGGAGAGATTTTTCTTCAGCCTCTGGCAGGTGAGACTGACTCACCATGTGACATCATAATGATGCTGATGAATCTGATCATGACTTTGCATGAATGCGAGCAGAGAAGATAAAGGAGGAATAGAGGAGAGTAGAAAGTCAAGGGAGTATCCCTTGAGGAAAACTGCAGTTGAAAACTTCAAAAAAGCCAGTAAGTAGATGTTTGAGTGAAGATTGTTTTTTTTTTTTCTAACTGGAATATAGTAAAGTAGAGTAGAAGTGGACCTTGAATTCATGTTGTTTTGGTAAAGCTATGATAAAACAGAAAAGAGTAGAATGAAGTAGAGTAGATTCAAGAAGGGTAGAATAGAAAAGCAAACAGAGCAAATTCCATCCGCTGCTGAAGCTGGAACAGTCAAAAGCCCTGTAAAAAGCCAGTAAGAGGACATTGAATTAAGATTTTTTATTTTTCCAAAATAGAGTAACATAGAATAGAATTGAGTAGAGTCAAGAAAAGTAGAGAAGAGAGCAAATTCTTTCTGCTGATGAAGACTGTGAGATGCAGTTGAAGTCTTAGAAAAGGTGAGTAAGTGGATGTTGAGTGAAGATTTGTTTTTGTTAAACTGGATATAAGTAGAATAGATTGGATTTAAGTAGAGTGGGTTATTGCAGAGAAGAAGATAAAGAGCAAAGAACACAGGAACACATCCTCTGATGAAGCAGTAGAAATCTCTAGAAAAAGCTAGTAAGTGTACATCGAGTGTTTTGTCGAAATAGAACAGAAGAAAGGATAGAAAGCAAATTTTATCTGCTGATGAGGACAGCGAATGTTCTGCTGAAAGTTTCCTGGCAACAAGTCAGTCAACAGATAGATCAATAGAACATAAAAGGCTAATAAAATGAAGAGGAAGAACAAATTCAAACAATAATGACAAATAAAGGCTAAGGTCAGGAAAATACTTTGATATAAAGTCATAAAAAGAAATGAAGTTCAAATTTGAAGTTCATTTCACAAATGTTAACTCTGACGTTAGTTAAAAATCACCATGATCTTATTTTGGCAGTGGTAATGTGAAAAGTTAAAGGCCTCTCGAAAGTTACATAACATGTCGTCGCAACACCGCCTCGAGTCTACGGGAACAGATAGCGTTAAACGTGGCTGATTCCACAGCAAAGAGCCTCTGTTGGTGTGAAGATTCAATCCTGTGCTCCTGGGTGTCTGAGCACTTAGTTCAGCAGGCAGTCGAACCAATCAATGCCTCAGGTTGTACCTGTGTGTTTGTGTTTGTGTGTGTGTGTGCGCGCGCGCACGTTTGTATCTGACATCGGCTACTTTCAGGGACAAATTTCAGATGTGAACCAGTTAATTGGGGGTGGCTTGTTTAATTGGTTCCAAAAGCTGTGTCACCAGTTGGAAAACAGCTGATTTCTGGGTCAGTATATACACTGGGTTCAGGTGAAGGTTAGGGTAAGTGTTAGGTTTCAGCAAATAGTGGTTATGGTGAGGGTATGTCTCCAGGAAATGACTGTCAGCCTATGTAATGTCCCCATAAGCGATGAAAACACAGCGCTCAGGCCTGTGTGTGTCGAACCATCTGTCTGAACGCTCTGGCTGACACGCTCACACATACACGTTGCTATATGTTGTGGAGTTTTTTTTTGTGTGAGACTACGGGCCATCTGATTCTTATTATTGAGCTGGAGGAACAGGAAGGCAGTTGACTAATTCACAGCCACATGTAGCCTGTTGCCTTCGGCGCCAACACACAGACCTCCATTGTCATGTGAAAGAAGCTGTTGTTGTTGCTGTGTGTGCTGCAAATCGCTGCATTCAAACACAATCACTGCCCCCGCAGTGTTCAAACATGAAACACATTCAAAGCCAGAAAAGCAAAGAGGTTAATTTAAATTGTTATAATTCAATTCTGTAATGTAATTGAATCATCGTTTTTAAATGAAGGATAAAGTTCAATGTATGACTCACATGGCACAAGCGTACTTCTCCTTATATTCATAATTTGTATCCAGAAACAATGCAGCACTCAGATATGAGTAACTTAATAATGGAAAAAATTATCAAATCACAGCCTAACGGTTAATGTAGACCACAATAACAGTATTTAAATGTGTTACAGAACCATTTTATTACAGGCGCATACTGTGTTTTACACAAACACACACATAATTGGTCACATATGCTTGAGCACAACATGTGATATGTTGAGATTAAAGGATAAGGCTGGCGAACTGTCAAATGTGTTAGTCCGTCTCTCAATCATTTCTGACTTCCCTACCAAAGGCCATTTGCTCCTGCTGAGGATGTAAATCCAACATTATAATGAACATGTGTCCATGTTGAACATCTCACCCTGTGCAGCAGTGTGGCTCATTGATGTGTTTTTGTTGTTGTGGGACAAAACTGAAGCTCTTTGTCACAGAGGAATAAGCTGTAAAGCATCAGCCTTTGGCTGCACAGGCAATACTTGTGAGTGGGATCATTTCATGTTGGCTTTGGGTTTTTTGTGAGACTTTCTGAGAAACCTGTAGAAAATCACCAGACCTTGTTAGGGCATTATGCAAACATAATAATCTCCCTTCCTAATAAATAGTTTATTTCTGGTTTTTGTGTTCTTTGTTGTTCTGTCTAGCCATGGAGAGTCACGGCGAGTGTGAGATCAAGGTACAGCTGAACTGCAGCCACTGTCAGACGCAGAGCTGCAAACGAGATGAAGATACTCACCTTATCCTCTGTCTCTGCGACAACGATGAAGTCTTGGCCAGCGACAACGTCACCTGTATTGGGGCTGTAGGTACGTAATCGCCCCCCACAAACACTGCTTTTTCTTTTGAGTGATAGCCATTTTGATATCAGGTGTTAATGTCAAACGATAAATCCCTCAAAATTCTCTCTCGTCTAAACTGATAAAGCATGAAATCTAAAACACTCTTTGAAGTCTATTAATCCTCTCCCAGCAGCTCCTCAAGAACTGGATAAGCATGGCCAGATGTCGACATCTTTGATCCTGGCAGTCGTGGTCTCCACCATCACGAGCGGCGTCGCGCTGATCTGCGCCGGCGTCATCCTCAGTAAGAGACTCGTCCAGTTCTGTGTGCAGTCCGTCCCCTCCACCTTCCACCGGCTGTGAGCACAGCTGGAAATACAGATGCTTCCAGATGTTACTGACAGAAACCAGATCACCTTTGACAAATGTTGGTTTAAATGCCCTCCTCTGTCTGTGCGCCGGATGATTGAAGGAGCTGTGGGAAAGATATTGCTCTGAATTGTACGTTGTTGACACAGTGTGAAGTGAGCACATATGGACACTTTTATTACAAGCACTTATTTGTTTTTTTGTGCCAAAGAGTGTGAAATAATCTGATACTGCAGATGACATAAGTGAGAGAATGCAGTTAAATACCACATTGTTTATATGTTGTATTTATTGCCTACAGATTGCTCTCATTGAGGCAGGAGACCGTAGAGATGTACAAAAGCATCTCGCTTTATTATAAAAAAAAAACATTGAAACAACCATTTTATAGACATGACGATTAGAATAATGTGGAAAAATAGGGAACTGTGCTAAAATATTAGCCTTTCAGTCACTTTGGGAAGTGCACAGTGACAATTACATGTTTAATCCACGGGCATTGACTCTCTATGATAAAACCTTTATAAAGTAGCTGTGATACAGCAAAATGCTGTTCACACAAAACACTGTGATGTTGAGTATTTGGGAGAGGGTGGGCATCTGTGTCTGCATGATTTGTGTAATCCCAGACCATCTGACGTTGAGATACGCTGTAAAATGCTTTACGGATGGCTTAAAATAGGAATAATTAGGGAATTAACGATTAATCAGATTTAGTAGTTTTAATTTTACTACTCTGTGGCAACAAAAGTCTTGGAGCGAGACAAGTGAGGGATAAAGAGACAACCACAGTCTGATATTTGATATGAATCATGATTACAATATGACATAACAATACTAATGTTGTATTGATATTTAACGTGGTCTCCAAAGCTGCTATGCAACATATACTGGTTAGTGTTGATTTATAGATTAACCCCCGTTTTATTAACCAGACACTTTATATGAAGAGTTTCTATGTAGTTGTAACAACAACATATGCAGTCATTCTGCAGTCATATAGGACAGTGAGGGATTATACGGCTTATAACACTTTTTTTGCACCTTTATCAGCTTTTTGACAACAGTCTGATGCAGATCATTGGGCGAAGGATCGTCACATTTTCGCCTACCCACTAATCCTCCACCAAGTGCTGTTTAAGGTGTTTGAAAATAGATTCTCTCTCCCTCGTCCTCTCCATAACCTCACAAAAGTGCTGAATATTAAGTGAAGCTTGACAGTGAGAGATTCGTTCTTTCTTTCCCACAACTGGTTTTGGTGAATGTGAACTTTGTGTGAGAAATCTGCTCAACACTGACTTCCTGAAAGACATCAATTGTATTTTCAGGCTTGTACGGTGCCTGACAAGAAAACCAGGCATGACAAAAGCAGCTTAGGTTTTTGACTGAACCAATTTGTGCAATAAACCTCCTGTAAGGACAGTGACAAATAAAAAGTAAATTGACAAATTAAAGGAGCAATAAGGAGATTTTTTCCACCATCGGCAGTGTGTAAGGTGATGTAAGTTTTCCAGCCAACCTTAAAGCAAAATATCTTAAAAAACTTTGGGGCTTCTGGTGACCTCTGATCTAACACCACTGCTGGACCATATTTTCTCGTGCATACAGGACAAGGAAAACCCCACGTTCATGCTCCTCAGGGGTTTAACCCTGATTTTCAAATGACCACCAAGACAAACCTCACTTACACTTTACATTACATGTAAAGAGGAGATGAGAGATTTGGGGAAAGGGCCTGCAATGTTGATGCCGTAGTCATATTTTCAAAAAATGGGAAATATGAAATGCATTACAAGGACAATTCATCAAAGGTTCCAGTGCATACAGAAAGTTTTAAACATTTTGATTTTCATCTTAAAATGGATTCATTTTGTTGTTTTTGTGATCTACACAATACTCAACAATAGCACAGCAGTGTGTGGAGTGTTTTTTAAATGTATTTAATATAAAAGGCTAAAGTAAACTATAATAAATAAAGAGACAGAAAACAAAAAAAGCATTTTTTTCTCCCATCATGGAGCGCACTTTCATGCTCAGGGGCCCTGTGGTGTGTGTTCAGATTGTCCATATAGATCCAGGTGTGAACGTAGGAATGACTGAAACCTTTAGCACATGAAACAGTGACGGTAAAACTAAAAATGGATGCACTCTGTGATCAGACAGATCGCAGACAAGAAGGTTGTTTTGCTAATTATAACTAGTCAGTAACAAACAGCCGTGGAGTTTAACTGCATGACCAAAGTCCAATCTGAGCTGACCTCTGTGTACAGCATAATCAAGCAAACCTCTTTTATGAACAATGGATTAGTTATGTAGTGTGACCTATTCACTGACTGTATCGTGTGTAATTTTGTGAATTTGCAAGTGAATAAATCAAACACTAAAACAAAAACATGGCATTTGTGCGATGGCACACATTACTTTCCATTGCAAAAAAACACACCTACACACACCCTTCAGGTTAATGGTGTCTGTTCACCTGAGCTCTCCCCCATGCAGGGAGGTAGTCTGTTCCCTGGGCGCCCCGTTTCCTCCCCCTCCTCCTCCTCCTCATCCTCCTCCTCCTCCTTCTCACCCCTCATCCCAACCCCCCTGAGTCCCTAGCACCTGCACCGGGCGATGGCTCGACGGCACCTCTTACCTGCACGCAACACCCCCTCCCTGGCAGACTACCAACCTGCATCGGGGACATGGGCTGCCTCCACGGCGGGTGAGTCCAAACTCACTGGCACAGACAGTCTAGGAGCAGTAATCAAGGAGAGGACGTCCAACCTGCATCTTGTAAAACACTGTTTGGTGTGTGGACGTATTTGTCTTCTTAAAGGGGAACTCCACTGATTTCTCAATTTGTGTTCACAGGTTTGGGGGAGTACTCCAGCACATATGAAAATACACTTAGTAATATTTAAAGCCTTTTCAGGCGGCACAAAGTCTGATGAATTTCCTCAAGTGATGCCCCTTGAGTCAGCATTGGTTGTGGAGAAAGAAATGAGCTTACCAGACCTCTGCAGCCCGCTCCAGGTTTTGACAAGGAAGACAAAACACTGTCCATTGTGAGTCCAACAATGTTAAAGGAGTGCAATGTTAAATCGGTGACCAACTTTCTGACAAACAGCGTCCCTCAGAATGTTGTTGCATCAGCTGGCGAGATGCAGCTGGACCCCTCCTTGTGTTACCGCTCCTACAATTAGCAGATAGTCAGGATATTACGACTACAACTCACATGCGAGTGTGGCGTCCAGTTAGGGTTCTGATTTTTTAAAAACCTTCTTAGACTTTAAAGTAAAACAAGCTTATCTCTGTCTTGCCTTGATCTTCAGTGTGGTACCGCAGGAAGAACGACCTGCATGCAGTGAGGGGGCGTCTGCAGAGTCCAGAGTACAAGCTGAGCAAGATCCGCTCCTCCACCATCATGACAGACTACAACCCCAACTACTGCTTTGCAGGGAAAGCTGCTTCACTCAATGAACTGAAGGAAGTGCCGCGCAAGAACATAACACTTCTCAGGTACAGCACACCTGGACACAATCTCAGAATGTCCTTTTGAGGTTCTGATGGCTGTCAGTGCTGATGCTTATTACTGATATTTTCCCTCCCTGTGTTATTTTTTTCTCAGGGCTCTCGGCCATGGTGCATTTGGTGAAGTGTATGAAGGACAAGTTCTGGGGATGAGCAGTGATAACAGTCCCATGCAGGTGGCCATAAAGGTCAGCTCGCACTCTGTGAGGCGCATGAGGAAAAGTTGCACCTAAATGTTAGATGGCAGCACCTCACTGGGAGTTTTGCTGATTACATATAATGCACTCAATAACATCTCCACAGGAGGGCTTCTGCTTCTTGGATATAAAGGTCACACACACATGCAGGGTTTGAAAAGACAGGGTTTTGTAATGCATTTACTGAGACAAAGGTTATGTGCTTCACTGACTGCATAATATGAAAATGTAACAAGGTTGTTTGTGTAATAAAAAAAAAAAGTCGCATGCACTGCAAAATCATCATGACTGCACAAAATGATTGACCCTGGGTCAAATGGCTTAAAAGCTACACAAGGTAAAAAAGAAGCTGAGTGAGCTCCACATGTGTTTGCTTAATTTTCAATAGTCCACTGATAAGGTCTAATATCTTTCCTCTTGACAATGGCACATGCTCACTGAAAACCGCCTCTCTGATTCTTTCTGCTCCACAGACTCTTCCAGAAATCTGCTCTGAACAAGATGAAATGGATTTCCTGATGGAGGCACTGATTATGAGGTGCAGCTCTTCACACATCACACACACACACACACACACACACACACACACACACACACACACACACACACACACACACACACACCGTACTCGCCACCATATGATTTAGTTCATATGCTGATTCCCCCGATGCATCCTCCTTTTGGCACACCTGACATTAGCTTTATATTTAAACATGTTAAAGTTAAATCTGAGCAGGAGGAGAAACTTCATTCACTGGGAATCTTCCATAATGTAGCATATCCTGTATGTATTGACCTCTGATATCATTAGCTGGTTGTTTCAGCTAATGATATGAGAAGCCAGTTTGTCAATGATAGGCATGTCTGCAGGGATATGCTTTGATCTGAGGAAATAAGTATTATACAGATTATTATAATTAGTTCTTGTTATGACCTGTGTGATGTTAATTGTTAAGTGCAAGTGTCTCTTCTCCAATCTGTTCGGTAGAAAAACAAGACTTAAGCCAGATCAAAGGAGATTTCCTCATTTAGATTAGAGTTACAGTTTTATCCCCTCTAACCAATACAGTTCGAGATCACACAGTGAGATACCATCACTCAGGTCATATATGTATGGAAGTAAATGAGTGATAAAAATCTAAATCCAGCGCAGAAACAGTTTTGTTGTTTTTGTTGGATTTGAGAGTACACAACAACAGATTTGTTAGCTCAGGACAAGTTTTGAGAGTGAGCAAATAGAGGATAGAACAACGGGAGCGGAACGTTTATAGGCCAGAAGAGGAGATGTGTCTGTGGATTTAAGGGATTTAAGGGAGCAACAGGGCATCCTTTACTTGTTATGTGCAAATTAATTTTGTTATTTCATTTGTTTTTATCCCTCACATGAAAGTCTAGCTAAGAGAGTAAAACCCATTTCATGACATTAAAAAAGGTAACATTTAGCCAACATTGACTACATGTTATGGTTACAAAAAACCATACACTCAAGATTAATATTGCCACATTTCAGGCAAGATGCCCTTCTTCAACATGTATTCAAGCAATTATTATTATCAGGACACACAGGTGGGCTTAATTATAGGCTGTTATTAACCTCACCTGTGTATATTAATTTTAAAATTATAGGTGATTAAAATTGTAGCCTATAATTAACCCCACCTGTGTGTATTGATTGTGAAGTTGCCAGAATACACGCTGAAGATTGGAGTGCTGTCCTTTTCTTTGATATTATGTTTCCATACATATACAGTAAAACAGAAGAAATTCCCAAAGTATATCAAAACCACTGCGTTAAAAACAATATACACAGTGTGTTTGTCATGAATGAAAGCGAATGTTTCCTGGTGTGCAGCAGTTAAGTCTTTCAATTGTAAAAACAGATATGCATCTGATGCATGCATACAGTGTGTGTGTTGTATTTTAGGATCACAAAGTCAACATTGCCATATGGTAATTACAGGTCAAAGCTGTCAAACATGGTGCGTACCAGCACACATCTTCTCTCTCTCTGTCATCTACACTATCATGCCTCCTAACCCAACTGTTGTTCATGCAGTAAATTCAGCCATGAGAACATCGTGCGCTGCATCGGCGTCAGTCTGAACATCCTGCCACGTTTCATCCTGCTGGAGCTGATGACCGGAGGAGACATGAAGAGCTTCCTGAGACAGAACAGGCCACGAGCTGTATGTCTGCACAACACATTCCTCTGTGTGTGTGTGCGTGTGTGTGTGTGTTTGTTCATATGTGCGTTGCACTAAATTGAGCTGTGCTGTGTCCAGGGCCAGACCTCCTCTCTCACCATGCGGGACCTGCTGCAGATGGCCAGAGACATCGCCTTTGGCTGTCGCTACCTGGAAGAGAACCACTTCATACACAGGTTCAGATCCACACCGTTATTACTGCTAAGAGCTCAGTTTAAATACAAACTGAACACAGGGATCAACAGCACTGAAGTAAAATGTGGTGTCGGGGCTACGCTCTCTTTAGATTAGATTAGATTCAACTTTATTGTCATCGTCACAGTGCAACACAGTGACAACAAAATGCAGTTTAGCATCACAATAGCGTCAGGGCTACGCTCTCTTGTGTGTAATTATGTGAGCTACATGTAAAAAATGGTTCATCAAATTTTGTGTAGCTGAGATTTCATTTTGATTACAATAAATTCTGCAAAAACCCAATTAAAAACATCAATAAGACAAAAATGGTAATGATTAGGGAAAATGCAACAGTTCTGTAATTTCCCGGGAGACTGTGTGCAATTATTTACATTGACAAGGCTCTGTTGCACAATCAGCCACACATCTGATAGATTTTCTGAGCTCTTCTCACCACAAATGCACCTTGTTAACTTTAAACTGCGGTGGTGAATAGTTTCTTGCAGCAGAAAAAATCATCAAGATCGATCCGTTGAGGGATAAATAAAGTGTTATCTTTTTGAATTATTAGTTATTTTTCAACTAATTTTGAAAAAGAGCCTTACTTATTATTTTGCGGTGTTTGGAAAGTTCATCATGAAGCAACATTTTGTAACAGAGCCTGTGTTTTTCCAGAGACATTGCTGCTAGAAATTGCCTGCTGACCTGCCCGGGGCCAGACAGAGTAGCCAAAATTGGAGATTTTGGCATGGCACGGGACATATACAGGTCTGTATGTATCAGTTGACAGAGCAAAGCACACAGGAAGATTTATGATGATGTCTCTCATGGGTGCTGGAGTCCAGGCAGCATTGGGTTGAGGTGGTAAATGGAGAAGCAGTTGAAAAGCTATTTCATTGTCCTTCTCAGGGCCAAATCCTAAATTTACTTAGAGTTCATGACCTTGTGGTATTTACTTTCTCTCCTTCTAAAAAATGATGATGAACAGAAATTCCTAAATCTGATTTTTTGTTCTTTTCCCAGAGCCAGCTATTACCGGAAGGGCGGCCGTGCTATGCTGCCAGTCAAATGGATGCCGCCAGAGGCCTTCATGGAGGGAATTTTCACTTGCAAAACTGACACATGGTATGAATCCTTAACACGTAATACTGTATAGGAAGGCTCCAAGAGTATGAATCCACAAAGAGGAACTGTTTATGATTTAAGAAGTGCGAACTGGTTTGAGCCCTCTTGCTAAAGAGTATATTACTGCGAATTGATAAATTCTTTGGTAAATGCTGAAGATCGTGTGTTCGTGTTGATTGTTGCCACACCACTCGCAGAGAACATTATTCAACATCCAATATTGTGCATTAGCAATCTTTCTCTAGAAAATACGCAACTCATACCAGATGTTGACATATTGTTGAAAACAGATCATTTTTCATTTCTGACAACGTCAAAGAGACAAATTGTTCTCTTGAGTGGTGACAAGTATCCCAGCAGCTAACTGGTGCTGCAAATCAAGTAATTTTATTCCTTAGCAAAACCACACAGACCTAAAGTGGGCTCCACATCTAAAACTCAATGTATCACTCAGTGTATCAAGTGAACGTCTTTACGTGACAGAACATCATCTGTATTCATGACACAGAGCCAACAGAACAAAGAGTGCAGTGACGATCAGGGTCCAAACCGCTTCTGCAATGACAAAGAAGTCAAATATTTTAAGATGGACCAAACAATGTCAATATGTCACTTTTGAAGACAGATTTGTTGACAAATCAAGTCTGAATAAAAAAGTGTGAATTTTGTAGTTGCAATCAGAATTTTTATGTTGGTACTTGGTACACATGTACTGATGTGTACATCATCAGCGACACGTTTGACTACAGACGTAATCCAGTTAATCCATGAAGAAGCACATTGTTCCTTCTCATTTTCCAGTAGGATAGTGACCCAGAGTCCATTCAAAAACAAAGAGCGCCGGCTTGTGATTCCACCCAGGTACCAGAACTCAACCTGAATGAACAAATGAATGATACAGTCTCCTCCAAGAAATGGACTTTAGCTAAATATATTATTTGCTTCCTATAAGTGTTTCAAACAGACACATCCTGGCAGTGCTTTCAGATTTTGGGACTCAGCTGCAATAATACTGTAGGCAACAAACATTCATTTTGTGAGCTGAGGCAAAGGAGGTGCTTTTAGCCGGTGCATGATTACATCTCCAGCTGCGTGTTCTTTGGTGAAATATACGGTTTTGATTCCACTATCCTTAGTCTGAGGAACATGAGAACAGGCAAGGTTCAGTATGTGATACGTGTCAGCTCAGCTGTTGATCTGTTTCTCCCCCTGCAGGTCATTTGGAGTGCTGCTGTGGGAGATCATCTCTCTGGGTTACATGCCATATCCCTGCAAAACCAACCAAGAGGTGCTGGAGTTTGTCACCAGCGGAGGCAGGATGGATCCTCCCAAGAGCTGTCCAGGACCTGTGTGAGTGCTGACAGGAAGTCCGTTGAAAGAGCTGTGCCTGGATGTAAAGTTCAATTAGGGCACAAGTGAGGAGATTTTAGTCAGACTTAAGATGCCTTGTATTTCTTTGACATGTCAGGCAGGTTTTCTGACTGTAGATGTTTCACAAATTCCCTGCCAAGAAAGAATGCTGTGATGAGGCTAAACAGATCCTGCAGTCAAAGTTCACTCTGAAGACTTTTCTAACGTTATAGCTACATTTATAAAAGGTTTGTTTTCTTTGTCCACTTAAGATAAATATCATGTGCATCATATGACTGAACACACAAGACTTTTTCCTCATCAAAAATCTGCTTTGTCTACCACCTAATGTGGACTTGATTGAACTTCCTAGAAGTTTTTTCTACTTCTTTCCTCTCTTAGCACTGATGTATCAGCAGTGAGGAAAAGGACATTTATAATTATGATAATACCACTTGTCTAATAATTCCACATGTACATGAAAGTTTATTTAACATACAGCTTAAACAAGATACCTGAAATTTGCATCTGTCACTCTGTAGCTATCGGATCATGACCCAGTGTTGGCAGCACTGTCCCGAGCACCGGCCCAACTTCTCGACTATCCTGGAGAGAATTAACTACTGCTCACAGGTACATATATATCACACCTGTCTGTAGAGACATTAAATTGCCATTAGTGCTATATAAATTTCATTTAAATTTCCTGTCCTGTTTTTTTTTTTTTTTATTTCCGTTCCACTTCACTAATCTGCATCAGGACCCAGATGTGATCAACACACCTCTACCAGTGGAATATGGCCCCACTGCAGAGGATGATGGTGGCAGAGTCATCCGGCCCTCTGACCACACCTCCACCAGTCTCACTCCACTCCTGGTGTCCCATCCTGTTTCCCAGGATTCCTCCTCCCAGCTGGGTCTCTCCTCTCTGGGCCTGGGTCCAACCCCTCTTCCTCCACAGCCTACCAAACCCCGTCTACTTCTCCAGAGAACCCAACCTGTCCACCATGAAGTGGTGTCATGCCGTGAGGCTCTGGAGCCGTGCTGGGCTGAGCCTGTTCCTGCCCCTGGTTTGTCAGCAGCAGGCGTGTGCGCAGGAGGCCACTGGCCTCACCCTGAGCCTCCTCATCACCGCCCTTGCTCCAGAAACAGCTCCTCCTCAGGCAGCCAGAGGCTGAAGAACAAGACAAAGAACCTGTGGAACCCCACCTACGGCTCCTGGGTTTTGGAGAACTTCAGTCGGAAGAAGACACTTGCTCACACTCAGTCCATGCCGCTCTCAAGCTCCTCCTCCAACACACACGCTCCTCAGACCTGCAGCCCAACCTTAGAGAGCAACCAGGTTGGGTGCGACAGTGCTAGCAGCACCCACCTCAGCCCTTCTAGCCAGTGCACCTCCCCAACTCCATCCCCTTCCTGCCAGGCTCAAGCTGCCACGAGCATGTCCTCCAATAAGAGTCCGACAGGTGGCAGCACAAAAGCTGGTGTGGACCTGGCGAAGCTCCAGAGTTTCCCCTGTGGCAACGTCAACTATGCCTACGATGAGCAAAGCTACGAGGCAGAGAGCCTGCCTTTAGTTATGCCCAAAGCCCCAGAGGCCATCACAAACACCAGCTCTGCCCCCAGTGTGTCTTCAGGGACCGGCCTGGGACTGGCCTTAGGCCTCCATACCACCTCGTCTTTTATGCCGAAGTTGCTGCTGAAGCGCCATGCCAGCTACGGACACGAGGACGTCAGGAGACACACCAAAGCTGAGAAACCCACCCGTGACCGAGACTCTGGCTTTTCTCTGTCTGAAGACCTCAGCGTTACCCCTATCTAAGAAATGGCTTACTGTAACGGGGATTTTGATTGCTGTTAAATTCAATTTCACATGGAGGCCCTTTTCTCACGGCCGGGGACAAGAGTTCTGGAACAAAAAGCATGATCACGAGGGCTCTGCCAAGGTCTGAGAGCGACAACATCAAATCATTAGAGTTTTTGGACTGCTGGAAAACATACTGGAACACTCACATGCACACAAACCCTCCTCTGCACTGTGATACAGAAAGCCAACGCTGGACTCGGAGCCCTTTCCTGGCCTTCTGGTACACTGGTAGCTGAACACTGAAGCTGAATCACTGCAGCCCACAGCCCCACGCTTTCTCCATGTCTACATCACTGGTGATGGCTGCCGTACATAACTGCTGTAGTTGGACTTCTTTTCTACCTGTTTTTGTTTTTTCATGGAAGCTGTAGTGGTATTATATGTTGCATCATAGTAAACAATTGGTTGGAATTTGTAGTATTCGTTGTACAGTATTACCAGAACACAGTCACAAATATTGAGCCATTGGGAACAAAATCTCCAAGCATTTTATTATTTTAAAAGGTTAAAATTCAGAAAGGGTTGTTGAGTATACACACTTAAAGGACATTAGGGTACAACTTGGTTCACTAACATGATTCTGATTTGCTTTCACCCTAAATAATGTGAAAACACATACACCTAATATCCTGCAATAACATGTATTTTGTGACAATGTGTTTGATGGCCTCTCAGTTTTCCCTCCTTAGCTTTTGAGCTTGAAAGTTCATTCTTGACCTTAGAAACAGCCGTTTGGCAAAAACTCAACACAAGGTTTGCTTACGTTCGTGTTTCCAAAGCTTTCTGGGCATATAGAGTTTGTTTAGTTGTCATGGAGATGGTTTGGTTGTTTATTATGGGATTTCAGTCATGTGATATCAAGGGGTTTATAAATGAGGAGATCATGAACCTTGTTTTAGTTCAAGGATAATCTGTGAATCTGTCTTCAGCCAGCCACTGACTCCAGGTCAGTGATTTTGACTTCTTCCAGTGGATGGTGCTGGTTTTGTTCACTGGCTGGCTGTCCTGGAAACCTCATGTTGAAAGCAATTATTCCTGGCCAAGAAATAATCCCACACAAGCCCACCTACACCCACTTTTGCTTTCTATGTAGATTAAAACAAAGAAGGTAAAACGTTTTTGGTGAGCTTTAGAGCTGCTAGCAGGCAGATATTTGTACCTTCATACAGAACCAGGCTCCTTCCGTTTCCAGTCTTTGTGCTAAGCTAAGTTAAGCTAAGCTAACCGGATGCTGGCAGCATATTTACTGTACAGACATGAGAGCTGATGTGTGTGCTCTCATCTAAGTCTTCATAAGCATATTTGTGAATTAAAAATCACTGGATGTTTTGTAAGTAAGCAGAACTTGTGCTGAGACTTTTTTTTTTTTGCCAAACTACAAAGATCTTGACTTTACTTTGTATATTTTTGACTATTCCTGACCCTCTTTCCCTGTGTCCCAATATTTACTTGGACTCATAAATGTGTAAGCGTGTAGAATTTGATGATGACCATGCAGCTGTGAAAATATTTGCTATTTTTGTACTCACTTCCATACACTGGACTAACGCATTGCCTTTGTCGCTGTTTTATCATTTATTTGAATGCATTTATGTTAATGATGGAGCTGGATTTGTAGTTGATCACTGCCATTAAGATACCTCTACACTGCATCTACTGATGTCGTGCTGGTAGTACCTATGTTTACTCAGCAGGGGGAGGTATTCAGCTTTGATGTACCAAACATGCTGCTGCAGGTATCTCAGTTCATACAATTAATCAAAGATATAATTGTAAAAATCTCTATTCAGTGTTTATGTTTTCAGGTTAGTCTTATTTAATCAGTTGATTTGGTAGTTGTATTCGATGTGTGTCTTTATTTTCATCCTAAACTTGTGAATAGTTTATTTTTTAATATGTTGAGTGAATGGGGACATCTGTGTGAAGTTTCCATAGGCTTCCTCCGTGTTTTTATGCTCAGGCCGGCAGATATTAGTGTTCATCTTAGTTGCTCAACAGTCCACTTGGAAATAACAGATTTTAGAAAAAAGGCTCACATAGTTTTCTAAAGGCTTTTTTAGCAAGACATTTGTTGATAACTGAGCAACTGATTACTGATTTCTTTCACAGGGGAAAATCATCCTCGTCCTCCTCGCAGTGTTTGTTTTTATGACCTGGTGCGTTTTGTTTCACGCTCACCGAAAAGTTGTTTTTTCTGCATTCTTTAAGTAGCTGAGTGCGTTCTGCCTCAACCAAAAATGCATTCTATGCAATACACAGTCTTTCACACTTTCATCTAACCTAACTGTGTCCCAAATAAATCAATATATATTGATCTTATGCGTGTGGGTCTGATCAGTTACAGAGTTTTGTGCCAAAGATACAAAATGAAAACTAGTGAACTTGGTCCTGGCCGACATATTAAGACACAACAATAGTGTTTTATTATTGAAAATAAATGTACAACCCTGATTCCAAAAAATTCTGGATGGTGTGTGTTACATAAATGAAAACAATCAGGGTTATAACAGTATTTTCCCTTTTTAATTCCTTATTTAGATTTTCATTCATTTCATTTGCAGAACATCTCTGACCAAACAATGTGCTTTAACACACTGCAGCATCAATATCCAACAAGGTTTGCAACAGCGCAAGAAGTGAAAATAGTTAAAGTTTAATTTGAATTTTGAAGTTTAAATTAAAATTTGTTTGCCAGAATAAAAGAAAGTGGAAGAAACATAACTTGATATACTATAAGACAGATTGTCAGAACAATGAAAGATACTACTCTCTAATCGTTATACAGTATGCAGTACTATTGACAATGTGTTGTCCTGTCATACGACTATGAGATCTATGAGCCAGTCAGTTTCATACTGCGCAGTATTTCCCCTTTAATATCACAGAGTAACACCAGGGCTGAGGGGTCGGTGGACTGAGTTTGTGACTTTCTTCTTGTTATATTTCATAATTTATGAGCATTTCCTTCACATGTAACACCTCATCTCCTTCTTGAAACTGAAATGCAAAATCCCTACATTTTCACTTCTGTTCATTTTGTAGGAAGTTGAATTAGTGTCAGTTCATTTGCTTAATCGTTCAGTAACTAGATTTGACAAATAGTGACAGCTTCTCTGCTCCTCTGTCTTCAGTGTCCATCATGTCTTTGTCAGTCGCATCATATACACTAAACATTTTCGTACTCTTAAACATTGCTTATAGATCAACACACATGAAACCTCCCTACGAGTCTCTGTGGTGTCCATTAAAATAGTCTGACTTCCTTTCACCCCTCTGCAGGTCAAAAATCCCTGGCCATCTCTTTCTGTAGTTTAGCTGTTTTCTTTGGAAAATGAGCAAAAGGTTTGTTGGCTTGTCCCTTCATTGCTCACAGACTCCAGTGTGTGGATGAGGTTTTCCAGCCCCCACAGGTAGCCATCCTCCCGGTTGCCTTCCTGCCAGGGAATGTCATGGTTCAACGTCTGGCCTTCTGGTAACGCCGTGGTCTTGCCAAAGTCAATAATCCAGACCTGGGCATTGCCCGTGTGGTCATGGATAAAGAGGAGAGAGCTGCCGATGACCTACGAAAACAAGAAAGGTTATTAGCTTCTGCTTTTCTTCTGTCTGCTTCTATTCATCCATTAATCCTTCAACACAGATGAGTGACAAATTAAAGGAAAAATCTGAATCATGAGTAATGCAGCAGAAGCTCCATACAGCAGTGAGGAGGGAGGCTAGGAGGCCAAAAATAATGGATAAACAGTTGAAATGTCAAACTTCAGCCACTCCAAATGGTAGCACAAACTTGACAATTCACCTAAAAATTGATAGTTTAATGATATGTAAACATTATTGTAAGCGAACAATATGACTTATTCAATAACGTCCGATTTAAAATCAATTCAAGTGAACAAATTTGGAACCACGGTTGGCGTCAATAAGGGAGTCGGCTACTTGAGTTCATCTGAGAGCTGAATGCTCTGATGAGTGTGAAAATGGCATGCTACGTGTTTGTCAGCGGACTCCACCACATCATCAAAACCCAAAATGTCACGATTCATATTGGAGAAATGGTGTTCAGTCACTTTCAGACTTTCAGATGAAGTCCCTGCTGCAGCACTGAAGCACTTCATGTTTGCTTTTCCTTTCATTCGTCCCTCATCTTTAGATCAGCCATCACCTCGTGCTGTTTGAAGAACTCAGATGTCTTCAGGGCCTGCTGGATCTCTGCCAGTCTGCTCAGGTAAGACATCTGCGTGTCGAGAAAACACAGTGACGTTACCTTAAATATGAGCGCTACCTGAAGCCCATGAGTTCATTTAAAAAATGTTAAAGTCTGAATCTAAATATCAGAAGCGACACCTTTCATAGACATTATTTATATTTGAAAACTTCCCACCATATTAGGAAACTTGAGCAGCATTACAGTGTGAATATTTACTTTCTGCAATGTAGTTGGAATGACTCTGTGGTTTGTTCTTGCAGTTCAAACACTTTGAGGCTGTTTACATAAATCATTAGAGAGGCTCCAACATTTTTCAAATGTAAAGACTGAGTATACGGAATAATTTACATCAGTCCAAACACTGAACACGGATGTCTGCAAGACCGCTCTGTGTATATGCACACTGGAGTATTTCTGTGTATATCTCTGCATGCAGGAATATGCTGTACTGCATATGCTTGTGCAGAGGTGAATTCTTTGCCACATACTATGATGCTGACGTTCCCTCCAACAAAGTCTTTAAACTCCTGGATGACGTCCTGCTTTGACCTGGTCTTCTTGAAGTCGGTTCGACACGTGCCGTCACATTTCTGAAAGAGGAGAAAGGGCCCGGATAAGAACATTACACAGAAAAAAAACTTCAAAGCAAGTCATCTATGTGGGATGTGAGCAGACATTTTATTATGTTATAGTTTATCATGTGTTTGGGGATTCTGCAGCACAAGCCAAGGGACAGACTTTGGACCTGAGGGGACTGAATTTATGTCCACTTGGCCAACTCTTCCCCTGATGATATGCTGAACATGTAAGCAGACAGTTGCCTATTTACACATCCAGTAGACAGAAAGCAAATTTATTGGGAGTCATGTATCTGACCATCAGATTAATGAAAGTCCAACATTCACTCTCTTTCAGCTCTGTTTAAGTCCCTGCCAAATCCTGAGGAGAACATCTGGCCCTTCTGCTGCGAAACGCTCCACGATGTTCACCAGCTAGTCACTTCATTTGCCTTTATCTGCTGTTTGGTGCTGCATGATACGATGTAAAAGTTTATCAGAGCTGAGAGAAGCCAAAACACTCCATTGAGCTGAGGGTAGGGTGATTAGTATTCATGGTTCATCTTCGAGCAATGTTTTTCATATTACACACAGTCATTTGAGCCATAGTTGTCATTAATGTCCATGTGGAATATCACTCCCACTACCTTGATCCCCTCTATCCTGAAGCCCAGGGTGTTGGTGGAGCTCATGGTCTCCCTCCACTGCATGTAGCGAGGCTTGGTGACGCCTCGCTGGGAGTGTTCCTCTGGAGTCGGCCCTTCGCTGTCCACCTCCACCATTTTCCTGTACAAGTCCTCCCTCGGCTTGGGCCGTTCCCGTGCCCGAACAAGCTCCTCCTCCAAGTACGTCCTGAAACAGCATTAGGAGTAAATCCTTCAGGAGCTGCATGTTTAAACACTGCTGTGTTCTCTGCGTTTAAATAATCGGCCACGGTTGTTTGCTTTCAGGGTTGGTTCTCTATTCACACCCTTAGTTATTGAGATGCAAGATGCTAATAATCAGCAGTAACTTACAGCAGACTTTTCACTGCAGAAGACTCTTTTCATTTCTCTTTTGCTGCACTCAAAGTCAGATATCATCTCTTTTCTAGCAGTCACACAGAAAAAGATGAGCAGTGCATAAAGATGCCATTGAGAGCATCATGCTGAGTGAGTATTGGATTCTGCTGGTCGGACAATGCAGCAGCACATTCCCACTCGCCGTATTCATACCAGACAGCAATGCACAAACAGATGTGAATTTCAGTTTCAGTTTATGAGCTACACTTCCTCTGCGCTGAAGAGGGAAGCTGAGAGGAGACTCCAGCAGTGTTCAACTGTGTGAGAGTCTCAGTGTGTGTTTGTGCAAGTTAGCGGTTTTGCAACTTTGTGGTTAAGAGTGTTTTTGACAAAAGGGGAGTCTCCAGGGACACCCTGAGTGAGCAAATGTGTGTGTGTGTCTGTGTGTGTGTGTGTGTGTGTGTGTGTGCAGAAGTACAGACACACACAGACACTTCGTTGACAATGAAAAGGTTTGTTAAAGTGTGTGTTGTCATGTATGTGAATGTAAGTTTAGAGCACATGTTCTGCGTGTGTGCGTGTGTGTGTTTGCTTGTTGAACCGGAAGTAAAGCTCTCAGAGGGGAGAACGTTCGTACCTGCAGGCCTGTGCATGCACCAACCTGTGCATGTGCGCACATCCATGTTCATGTGTGCAATCATGCATATAAGTATGTGTGTTATGTGTGTCTGCCTGTGTTTGTATGTGTGTATGTGTATGTGTGTGTGTGTGTGTGTGTGTGTGTGTGCGTGTGTGTGTGTGTGCGTGTGTGTGTGTGTGTGTGCCTGTGCACATGATACAGTGAGGCACCCCACCCGCTGTGGCAGGAAGCCAAGCATATAGCCTGCAGTTACAACAGGTGTTCCCTTGTAGAGCAGAAACGCTTTAGGCAGCACGTCCTGCCACCAGTCTGCACATGTCTCATTAATCCATTTCCACAGAACATGAGCATGAGCATAAACATCAAATACATAAATACACAAGGAAATATGTGACACTATCACTTCAAACTGGCACTTTGTGTAGCAGAAACAAAACCACAGGCTCATGTCTGGAAACGAATATAACTAGCAATGAGAAATAAATGCCTAAATATCCATTCAAAGTAATTCAATGAAAAGCTCATTTCCTTACCTCACTCCCATCTTGCAGTCCATGACATTGGGAAGATCAAAGTTTGCCAGCAGGTCTGTCATATGAAGGAAAGACTCTCCATCTTTTTCCACAACGCCGTGGTAGCCGGGCACGAACGGGAGCAGCGCGTCACCCCTCAGCTTCTCGAAACACTGCATCTCGTTTTCTGAGAACTTCTTCAGGATGTTGCCTTCATCTGCTGCTTTGAAGTTACCTGAGATGAGATAAAGACCAACACTCTCGATTAAAGGCGTTAGGAGGGAGCAGGACATCTGTCCTGCTATGTCCAACAATTGGCAAAAAAAGAAAGTCATAAAACAATATCAAAAAGATGTGCACACAAGTACTGAGGCAGCAAGCAGAACAGGACATCAGTTTCTACTGAGTATCACAAACAGTATGTGATATGATCTGAACAGGTCATACCTTTATGCCCGGCTAGCTGAACCCAGTTCAGTTTTCTCCTCTGGGTAGCACTAAAGGGCCAGTGCACGATCGTCTTTAACTTCCACCATGGCTTGCTCTGGACAATAAGAAAACAAACAGAAGTGAATGGAGTAGAATCGTTGTAAAGCACTGACTCTATCTGACTATCTGTGTGTCCTTGTTCACAACACTGATCTGACAACAGGCAGATGTGCTGTAAGGTCACTGAACCTTGGTCAACCCTCCACCGTCTGAAAAGAAATCTGATCACATAGCAGTTCTACCCAGTAAATCTGATGCCAGGCCTCTGGTTTTCCACTGCGACAAACCTTCAATCTAGGTCAGTTAAATGCCATTTCTGTGGAAACGCATATCTGTACTCAGCATCTCTATTCAGCATCTCCAGCTTGGTGTGCTGATGGGCTTGAACCTGTGATTCACAGAGTGACGTCTAAATCTGCTGTTTAACATCGGGAGCATAAATGCACAGTTTAAGACTTTTTTTATACTTAAATACTTTTGTATGGTATTAAACACAAAAATCAAGGGTGACACTGGCCTTGCTGCTGACCTCTCAGCTCCCACTGACTGCAACACATCACAGTAGGACTGAGACTCCTGATTATTTTCATTATCTATTAATCTGCCAATTATTTCAGGATTAATCATTTAGTTTAGAAAATGTTAAGTAATGAAGCAATTTCCCAGAGCCCAAAGTGACGTCTTCTAATTGTTTCTTTTGTCCAAAACTAAAAGACTCTTCATTTACTCTCAAAAATGACAAAGAAAAGCACCAAATCCTTACATTTAAGAAACTAAAACCAGTAAATGTTTGGCCTTTTTGCTTAGAAAATGAGTGAAAAGATAAATTATCAACACAGTTGGGGATTAACTTTGCTTCAATCGACGCTGCAGCTCTGAATCCTGAACAAAGAAAAAAGATGGCTGACGAGTGAATTATCATTTCTTGGCTGAAATATTAATTTCTTTCATGGCTGTTTGTCAAAGGACTCTCCTCCCACCATCCTCTCTTTCTCCTTCTTTCTCTTTCTCAGTCTCTCACTACAGTATATGCACACATACACACACACACACACACACACACACACACACACACACACAGACAAACACAGGAACAGCTTGCATATTTCACGGAGACACAGTAGTGCTTCACACTTATGGGGAACTGCCTGTTTTATACCATCCCAGAAAACTGCCCGTTTCTTAAATAACGCCGAGAGGATTATTATTATTTCTATGCAGTCTTCTCTGATATAATATGAGGGAAATAAACTCTCAGGCGTCGCAAAGGAAAAGTAGTGCATGTTCTTACCTTCTATCTTTGGGCTTTGGAGAGGTCATTTTATTGTGCGTGTTCTGATTGAAACAGGAAATGAAACCGGGATTGTCGTGTCAGTGAAACACTCAGTTCATGCCTGAGTGTCTCACAGCTCACCGTCCTCACTAATAGCAGAACTCTGCAGCAGCCAGCCAAGACTCTCTTAAATGTCAGGTGATACGCTTCACTAACTGCAGTGCTACATGTTTACTGATAATATAGCATCGTCAGGGTGTTTGACTTCCACAAGCAACTTGTTTTATTGCTGTGACTCTTCAACTTTGCTGTCAGTTGGCGTGTGCAGATAATACAGTGAGTTACTTATATGTTCAGCATGTTGCTGGTTGCATTTTGATTGAACTAAATTGGAGTCATGTGGTGTAATGTCTTATTCACACACTGTGGAGTGAACGCAAACTTAGATATGAGCTGAGTTTTGATGTAAACATAACGACCCTGAAGCTCTACAGTCAATATTTATACTTTACACACAGTCTACCTTCCTCACATTATTCACAACACGCTGTCCCAGCCAGCCTTGATGATAGAAACCACAAGAGGTTGTACTGATAACACTTAGAATAACATTGCTTTCACTCTTGAAATAGCAGGTCTGCTTACTCTATACTGATTGTTCCAGAAAGCATCAGAAATGTATTTGTCAGAGTATTGTTGCACAGATGGAAATCAGTCCAATCACTGGTCTGTGTGACTCATGAATAACCGTAGAAATCCTCCACATTAAAGTCAAAAAAATCTTTTAAAAAATAGCCTTAATGCCAGCGGTGGGAGATGTATTCAGATCCTCTATGTAAGTAAAAGTACCAACAAAACAAGGGAAAAATACTCCTGCACAAGTAAAAGTCCTGCATTCAAATTCCTACCTCCCTGACAGCCTCTGTGACTGACATACATTATTACATGTGATTATCAGATTGTTGGTACTGATGCATCAGTGCCTCAGGAGTATTTTACTCTTGTATAAGAGTACTACTAACTGAAGAAAATAGAAATACTTGAGTACCTCAAAATTGCTCTGGAGTACAGAAGATGAGTAAATGTACAGTTACTTTCCAGCACTGCTTAAAAGAAGGAAACACAACAAAGTCTTGTTTACTCTCTCAAATGAAAAAGAATCTAATTCAAGGATTAGTTTGCTCAGTTTCCTCCTGCACGTTGACCTGTCGTGTTCTGACACGATGACTCTCATCTGAGCAGTCGATCACGCACACAGACCAGTGAAAGCAAACTTCAGCAACTTCCATCGCCACATTTCCAGGGACTGAGGAGAACATCAGTGAGACGATGTGACTCACTCAGCCAAGGTTTCGTTGGCCAAGCATCACAACTCATACCTTCCACGTGAAGCTGTACTGTCGTCTTGAAGTGCTAATGGGATGTAAACCACTGCAAGATTTATGAAATTAATCACTTGTCCGACTGTCCGTCTGCTCTCTCCTCTGCTGCACGTCCATTAAAAAGCACTTTGCTGTGCACCACTATGGATTTAGTCTGTATCATACTTGTTTTCATGTGTGAGCTCCCAAAAGCTAAGCACTGATACGCAAGTGGTTTTGACTTCCTGAAGTAGCTTTTTGTTAAATGTCAAAGGCCAAGGCTCAAATTAGCCACTGACCACAAAAAACACATTATTACACAATAACATGTTAGCCTGTGCTGCACTATGTGTGTGTGTTTGGGGGGGGGGGGGGAGGAGCATTAAAGTGTCTATTTTCAGAGGTGACACAACCAAACATATTTCCATTTTAACATCCGATGCCTTAAGGAGCCAAAACAAAAAGCTAGAGTGGACTTTTATCTGGGGAAGTCTTCACACGGAGCCAGCAAACACTGCAGAATATCCTACACTCTTCTTTCCCTCTCGTGCATAAACACACAAGCTTAACAGGCACTGTGTATTCCGTCTGTTTAAAACAAAGTGACAGCTACAGGCCTTGTATGGAGAAGGCAGAAAGGAGTGGTAGCACCATAGCAGTGAAAGTCTGAACCTGAGTGTAATGCAGTGACAGTGAAGACAAAAAGCAGATTCTGTTGTTGAGTGGAGAAACGAAGAGGTGACTCACTATGATTACAGTCAACTTCCCCACGAATCACATGCAGAGAAGATGGTCGAGTGAAAGCTCTACAGCTGCAAAATAAATGCTGTTCATCACAAATCTCTAAATGTGAGATATGAGAATTTGTGCTTCAGGAAGGTGTAAAACAGCACCGTTCGAATGCATGTGCGAGCATGTTCAATAAGACTTTAAGAGACTTGTCGGCCCCCTGAAGCTTTATCAGCCAAGAGCGTCAAAGGCAAACAAATTTCCACCCTTAGCACTGAACTGAGGGCTGGTCCTTCAACACCAGAGTGTGTGCTAAAGGAGGGACGCACAGTGTTACAGTTCCGAACACACAGAATGACTCGCTGATCTGACATTTAACAATGCATAACATGCATGAGTTATCCACTTGGTAGAAAAAAAGACTTTAAGGCAAGTAGCAGCAAACAAAATAAAGTGCAGTCCAGCAGCTTGCCACACAGCAGAGGTTAACCACCTTTCAGCAGCTTCTTTAAGTTCAGAGAACACCTGGGATCATGAAGGCCATGTGAAAAGCTTTGATAACCCATTAAACATGAGGAGAGATAATGTGATTTCAATGGGGACAATTACATTTCCTGAAGATTATCCTGCTCTCTCTGTGAGGGATCTAAGGGTTGCCTCATCTTTCCTTTTTTTTTACATGATCTTTAACTACAAGAGAAAAGTAGAGTGACTCTGATGAACATCTCAAAACACCACTGATAAGTGCAGAACAGGCAGAACAAGGTAAAAGTGACTTGTTTCATCGAGAACTTTTCCGCTGCAGAACTCACTTATAAGATGTGTTTATGGGACTTGAAAATCCACTAAACAAACTTTGAACAAATGCTAACACTGTAATTGCCTCCTGTCTGCAGGCAGAGATCCCTGAGGTCTTCTGTGAGGAAGTAGTTTGCTGACTGCTGTTGATGTGCTGCTCTGCCTCACATCAACAGCTCTTTAATGCCACTGGGTAATTATAGGAGACACAAATATGAAAACATACACAGGAGGTCAAGGATGGAAATGTGAAATGTTTTCACCCCAGGAGGCTCCACGAGGGTAGACTAACGCTGTAGTCGATTTAGTCAGGAATTAAACAACATCAGTGAATTTATAAGGAGGGTGTATTAAATTATTTTATACAATCACTGGAAATGACATAAACCATGGTGAAATGATTGGCTGATACACCCCGCCTGTGACCAATGAAAACTCAACCCAAAGAAGCACTACTAGCCCAAACTTTCCAGCCTTTCCTCACCTCTCCAGCGTCCACCAGATGCTCCAAAGTGACGATGCCTTTGCTTTTGCTCTCGTTGTCGCTGAGCAAGTCATCCTCGGACTCCACAGCAGAGGACCCTGTGGAGGAGATCGAGGAGTTGGACAGCTTCCTGCGCAGAGGACCGTCCACCACATCATCCCAATCCTCCTGCTGCATCTCCCGGGAGCAGCCGCCTCCCTCCGGGGTGATGGTGACCTGCGGTACCCGGCGCGCATCCATCACAGGCGGCTCTCCGGTTGCGGACAGCGGGGCGATTTGAGCGGCTTTCTGAATGAGATCATCGCAAATCTGAGGTGTCTTCCCGGCGGTTCCTCGATCCGAACGCGATCCCTCGTTTATTGCAGTGCCAAAGAGCCCGAGGTCCTTGGAGGTCTTTCTCCTGCACTCTTTGGGCATTGGAGAATGCGAAATCTGTCGTGAGGGCGCACGATGAAAAGCGCAGAGCCGATTCGCTTTAACCTTCAAATCTGGTCATTTCACTTTCAGACCCGCAGCTGGAGTTTATTTGTCTGGCCGATCCTCTGCGGTACTTCCTCGTTGTTTGTTGTCCGGGTTTTCACACATTAACAAGCCTCCGTCTGCCTCTCCGCTCAGTGCGCACTGTTGGAAAGGGGAACCCCTCTTCGGTGGTAGCGTGGCTTGCGCGCCTACGCGGTTCACACACGCGCGCGCCGGCGCACTCACTTCCACGAGCGTACGAAACGTTTATTATCTTCCGCATTGCCTATGTCGCTTCCTGATTGAAAATTTAAGGCAGCTGACAGGTTAAGTTTTGAGATAGTTACACACTTTCTTCTCTCTCACGCGCATTATGGCCAAGTTAGAAATCTTAACTACCCGCGAGCATTTTGTTTTAGCTGCTGCATGGAAACATCTCTACCGATAAACCTCCTCTCAACGTTCAAACCTCCAAACTGTGGTTTGACCACATAACTGTGTCATATCGAATCAAAAATAAGTGTCCTCTAATACACATTTGATGGATAAGACTCAAAACATATAGGCCAAGGGACTGAAAGTATTTGATCTCTAATAAAGTCAGTGCTGACTGTGTGCGGAATTACAAAATAAAATATTTGGACAATCAAAGTGCGTTGAAATGTGGCGGCACAGGAGGAAGTTATTCATTATTCAGTCTGTATTATCCTGTCATTATCATCCAGGAGGTGACGCTACTGTGCGCTGTTACTGCTGACAGCTCCTGATCTCTAGAATAGAAAATAGTCAGCACTGAGAGGAAAGATGGTGTGAAACCACGATTAATTACCTGTAAGTAAAAAAAAAAAAAAAGAAAGAAAGAAACCAAATACACAGTTGCAGTCACTGTGGTGACTCAGCAGTAATGAAATTAATACATACACTTGATCACTTGATATTTATTCCCATGTTCCTTTCATTACGTGTCATAAAAGCAAACAGAGATATTTATCAGCAGGATGTTTACATGGGTCTTTTTCTGTCTCCATCTATTCTGATCAGAGGACATCCAGAGCGTGTTATGTCTCTGAGAGCGAGCATGAGGGCGATTGTTGTCTTCCACACTGCAGTATCCTGTGTCACATTATGGGATGGAGGGATCAGGTAGGTCTCTCTGTTACAGTCTGTGAGGGTGCGTTGCTGGTTGGGTTTTTTTTTTTTTAAGTGTGGATGCTGAAGGCAGGCTGAGGTGTGGGATACACGGGCGAAGAGTGATGATGATGGACAGGAAGGGAACGGAGGATGGGGTGGTGGGCCATGGTAGCCTGATACCAACATAGTGACACTCTCCACTGGCTGACTTTGAAAGACAGGACAGCTTTGTGCTGTGGAAACTGGTATGTAATGTAAGAAAGTAATGAGGCAGAAAAGACAAAGATATCTCTGAGTATCATTTTGATAAGAATATAAGAACTCGCTCTTATTTGTAAAAGAAACTGGAAGCTTAACATCAAAATCTGTTCAGATTTAAATAGGAGCAGGTTCCCAGTTCAGTGTCAAATGCACAATTATGTCTGTAACAAGCATGTTGCTTTAACAAAGCTATTCTTACAGCTTTGAAATACAGATAGAAGGTTCATCTCAGGTTAACACTATTGGAATTGGCTCAAATATCAGCTGAGAGTTCAACTGTACTGTGGACCGACAATTTAAATCTGTTCAATCAAAGCACTGAGTAAACTGCAGAGGGCCCAGAGAGAAACCTAATGCAAGCACTGCTGTGGCGCAGTCATGATCTGGGTCACCTTTCACTTTTCTGGATTAGATAACAAAGTCAAATCTAAAGGGTGTTTTGGAGGAAAAAATGATTACAACAGTACTCTCCCTGCCTGGCAACACTGTGGGGACATCAACTAAATAGAGCTTCTAGTAACTGAATTATTGTTCTTTTGGGGTCAAAACTAACTAAAATGCATACAACACATTTAGTGTCTGAATTAAACTGCTTTTATCTGTGTTCAAATAGCCATTGTTGAAGTAAAGAAGAAAAAGGCCATAAGACTGTAGAGCTCTTCAGCTCTCAAGCTCATTACGACTGTATATCACTGTACTCACACCTTACCTTCATACTTTTTACCTTGTGCTTTAATACTTTTATAACTGCTGTACACCAGTCTACCTCAGTATTGTATTTTATATACATATTAGGGCAGGCCAGAAGGGACAGGGTGTCCAGATTCAGGGACTCACAGGGCAGACAGAGGGGGCGTAGTTAGAGCACAAGGCAGATACTACTTAGGTGATCAGACAATTCAATAAATATGGGTTGGAAGGCTTGTGGTAGCTGGTGGGTCTTGAATGAACAAGTCAGGTGTGCCCAGGGGCGGGGGAGGGAGGCCGGACCAGACCTGCCAGCCACATCCTGCAGTAATCACATACAAGACAGACGGGGGGGACAGACAAGAGACAGAGGGAAAGGGAAACACAGGAGCACACTAGGAAAAAAGGAAGGGAGACTGCAGATCCCCACAGATATGTAAAACCAGTGGTATGGTCCTTAAAAGGTATCCTGTTGTAACACAGGGGTTGTATGTTAAATGAACCTAATCTTTATATCTCCTACTTAAAGAGCCTCTAGGGGTATGGATTTGTGAAATCTGTGTATTTTAAGACAAAATATAGAGGTAATATTACAGTGTTTAATTATAGACAAGTAACATTCACAAGCAGCCATCAGGTAGAGTCTACACAAGAGAATATACACGGCAGCTCAGGGCTCTGGAGCATGTGCGGTAAACCAAGTGTATGTTAAAACCACGTAGACGCACAAACCTCCTCACCGTCTTATCAACAATATCCAAAGAGCAGAGAAGCAAACAAATGTTTTTCTTTTGCGAGAAAACCTGAAGAACAACAAGGGTGTAGTTATCTGTTGATTATCTAGCCTTACTGACTTTGGCTTTGAGCCAAGAGGACCACTGGGCGTGGTTTAAAGATAAGGACTGCAGGTCACGTCTTAGATGTGGAAACTTGTAAATGCAAATATTTGAAGACAGAACAATAATGCAATTGTCTTCAGCCAGTGTTTTTTTAAACTAGATCGCTGATGTGAGATTTAGGGAACGCCTTCATAAGAAAATAGTTGAATGTCATAATCCATTCTTTCTGATTAAAGAATTGAGTTACAACATTATCCACAATTTGCTAAATTAGCTAACTGCTATGTTTGAATAAGCAGAATAAGCAGCGAATTTCAGCAAAGTTACATTTCTGGACAATTTTGTCTGCAGGGGCACCAGTAGGTGGTCTCTTTTGCCATGCAGGACAAAATCTCTGGCACATGAGTCGATTTTTTAGGGCTGGCAAAAACTGACCCTCTGGGCACCTGTAGAATTTTATTATATACAAACACAATTATGTTTACGTTCAATATTTCTCACTAGAGCCTGACTGATACTCAATTTTTGGGGCCAATACCAATATAAGGGAGCAAAAGCAAATCTGATATCAATATACTGGTGATAATTCAATAGTCATAAAGTAGCCAAAGCACCTTTTTTTTTTGTTAAACCTGTATTAGTCACATCCCTGTTTGGTAGCGCCTTGTTTCTTGTCACGTTACTACCACCAACTGTCAGGCAGTTAAAATGCCTAAACCCTTGACAGGAAACGTGAATCATCACCAGCATGTCATGTACGTACTAGTCCAGTATGAGATACAAACAGAACAGGGACTGCTCTTCAAAACATTGCTCCATAGCGACACAAGTGGTCAGAAACACAGAATACCTGATATATATCATATGTCATATCATAAGTCCTATCTTTTGTTTTATCTCTTTGGTGGTTCACGTATGTCCTGTATATGATAGAAAATGTTCAGAAATATCTCTTTTGTCTTCATAATAAATCTCTTATATCTAAAGTCTTATTTCATGTCTGTAACTTCTGTGAAAATCTCCAAGAAAATCATGTTCAGTTTCTTTTTTCTTTTTTTTTTTACATTTTCATTCTCAAATAAAAGTTGCACTGTTATTTATATCATTTCTACTTTGATGAGTTTGCTTTTAGTTAAGGGAGATTTCCACATTCTGAATATATTGGGCATCCCCAAATACATACAGATGCTTTTTGATACTAAGAGAAATTCTGTCTGTGAGTTTAAAGGTGTATATAGGATGCCCCCTGGATGCCTCCCTAGGGAGGTGTTCCAGGCATGTCCCACCGGGAGGAGGCCCCGAGGAAGACCCAGGACACGCTGGCGAGACTATGTCGCTCGGCTGGCCTGGGAACGCCTCGGGGTCCCCCCGGAAGAGCTGGGGGAAGTGGCCGGGGAGAGGGAAGTTTGGGCGTCCCTGCTCAGGCTGCTCCCCCCGCGACCCGGCCCCGGATGAAGCGGGAGAAGACGGACGGACGGACGGACTGTCTGTGAGTTTAAAGGTGTTCAGTGATTCAGTGTTGTCCATAATAAGATAATTCTGCCCAAAGTGAGTCTACATATACTTTGAGTCTTATCTTTAATACAGTAGACAAACACACTCAATTCACATTAGAAGCATAAAATACAAAATACAGTAATTTCACCCCGTGGAGTGTAAGTACCTGCAGACCAGAACAATGTTACATGTGTTTTACAGGACTACACCACTGATGGATCAGTAAACATAGCTACAGAGCGGAAACATAGCTGGATGCATCCGAGAGATGTTTTGTGAGCATTTGTTTGTTACTTAAATATGGAGAAATAAATCAAGTACAGATCTCTATTCAAAGCTGGATGAAAGGCAGAGCAAAAACTAGTCAATCAGTCAGCCTTTAAATTTGGATGAGCAATGTAATGAGTTATGTGAAGTAATAATAGTAATTCATAGTAATTCATTTGTTAGCTTCTCTGTAGTAATTAATTTCATTTTTTTATGTCAAACAAGTGTACTCTTAAGGCCTTAATTAATTCTTCTTTTTTGGACTAATACGTTGCATCTTACCAAATCAAATAATTTAATCAACATGCCATACATTAAATCTGGGACCAGGTAGTATCTAAGTAGCAGATCTAATGATATACACCCCAGTCCAGTAGGTGGCGTTAATGTCACAATGTGACGAAAGAAAAATCGGGAGAACGACTGTGTTGAAGTTTGTGGTGCTACGAAATAGTGGCAGAGTGAGACCTCTTATAGAAATAGTGGCAAAGTGAGACCTCTCATGGAAATAGTGGCAGAGTGAGACCTCTTACTTTCACTCTGCTAACAAGCAGTTAGCCTGGCGACAACTTTCGAGCGTGTAAGCTTGGGGTATACAGTCTGTCTTACCTTTAACTTGTCGGTCTAAATTACACAATGTTTGCTGTAAGAAACGCTCTCCGCGTCGGCTCCAGGTTATCCATCCCCACAGTGGCGAGGAGAGGATGCGCCGGGGCTGCCATCCCGGTGGACGATGTGGTGAACGGACTCACCGACGAGCAGATACAGGTTAGCCACAGTGGCTAGCTAACAAGTAGCATAACACTCACTTAAGATATCTGTGCAGATAAGCAGCAAAAAAGAAACGTAGAGTAACTAAAACAAAGCTTAAGACAGTATAGTATATTGCGTTTTAACTAACAAAAGAAAAGGGTTATTAAAGCACGTTGTGCTCATGACGTGATGACATAACGTTAGCTAACAGTCACAGATTAGAAGACCTTGATATTAGCCGACCTAGCTAACCACCTGTCAAAGACTTTTTCTCGACAGTTAACCTTACTTAATGTAAGTCGACAATAGTTTCGTTTGTACTTTACGTACTGTAGTAATGGTGCCTCTCATAATTTCTCTATGCTCAGCATTATAAGTTTAACCGGCTTGGTTTACCACTATTAGCTACAAAGGTGTTGTGGGGGTAGAAAAGCTAATTTAAACATGCCATTAAAATATGCCCATCAAGATTGTTTTTTATTTAATGCACGGTAACAGCAGCTCAGTGGTATTTGGAATAAAGAGATGGATACGACACGGGGCAGGAGGAGGGCAGGGGGTGGGGTTCGTATGAAAGATTTCATTGGGTAAAAGTGACTTCCTCCTGCCCTGGCCATTAAGAAGTTGAATGCAGCGTCCTCTGTAGTGTCATTCAACAGACTTCACATTTTCATGATTGTGAAGCATCTGTCATCCAAACAGCACACTCACGGTTGTGTGTCAGCTTTTCTTGCAGTAGGTTGAAAGTCTTGTAGCATGGGCATAAAACTGTAGCACGAGTATAGACGTCTGCTACATCTCTAAAAACAACCAGTAGTGCAGTTTCTAACTTTAACAGGCATTTGACATAATAAAGGTCATTAATGCTGCATGCAGGACACCATTCAACCCTTAACAAGCAATGATCTCAGTTTTCTCACATTTTCTTTATTTTCCCATAATGGTAAATTGCAGGGACATAACACCTCTTGATATACAAACATCCATATAATACAGTTAAAATGATCAGTACAAGTCTCTATCATCATGCATACAAACCATTTATATGAAATTCACATTAATCATACAGTTTAATTCTGTAAAGTGTTTTTTTTTTCTCACATAGGAAGAGGTGCACAACTAAAATCTAGAATCTAAAGATTCAACTTATCCGCTCCAAGTAGAGTTTATGGACAGACCATTAATTAGGTTTATTCCTTGTAGTTTTTTTCCCCTCAATACAGCTTTGTTTTCTCATGTTATCTAGCTCAACTGGTTCATAGATATATACAGTAGACAACACATCTGGATTATGAAATGTGTCTCTGCTGCCCCGTATTGCCGCAGGTTCTGACCCGTTCAAATGGTAGAAAATGTCAGACTTTTGTGCTGAGTTTGAATGTTCTGATGAAGGAAATGCCAACACCATGCATCAGAGAATAATATGTCACCAGTGCGAAGTTATTGCGCAATATTTTGCTGTTACGTGTTGTATTTAATATATCACAGTAAGTTAGCCTTATTATAACAAGACTGTCCTCATACAGAGTTAACCGTGTGTCAGATAAAGAAAAAAGATGACTTTTTTAAATTGTATCATTAAGATGCTATAAATTATATTCATCAAACAATCTTTTTATACATGTACTGTATATGAGATCAGAGCTTAATTTAAAATGTTTGAAATGTTCATCTGCAAATGTACATGCTGCCATAAATCATTTATTTTCAGTTGCACAAAACTACAAGATAATTTTATGATGACATATTCCTTGCAGTAAGAAAAAGAGACTATACTTTGAAACTAAATCCACAGGGTAAGTTATTTTTAAGTAATATCGAAATATTCCTGTTTCCTCTCCGTAAATATGTGCTTGGCATTTGCAACCAACCAAACCGGTTGAAAATGTGGTGAGTTTTGACGATTTTGATTGTAGATAAGCCTCTTGCCTCAGAATTCCTTGGAATTGTGGGAATTGGTGGATGGAGCCAGGGAGTTTTAAGTGCACGATAGACCACAACTATCAAGTGGTGTAGTGATGGGCCTTCGATTCGCCTCACACACAAGTCCTCACTCAAACAAGCAGTGCTGGCTATTACAGCAGTCAAAGGCTTTGCAAAGCTGTGTCTGATGTGAGCTACTCCGGTTACATCCATTGCACACACTTTTTTTTCCATAGCTCATTTGACATTGCACTGTACAGCTCTTACACTTGTGCCCACAGGAAAATGGGAACTATGACCGGTGTTCATTTTTCAATGCTTTTAATGAAATGAGAGTTATTTGTTGTGTCTTTTGCACAGCTCAGACAGACGGTCCGTAAATTCTGTGCAGAAAAGCTTGCACCTTACGCTGATGAGATCGACAAAAAGAATGAATTTCCAGGAATGCGGGTGAGTTGAGACACTCCAGCTTTGTCATGAACATGACACACACCGCTGCGGTGCTGTTCTCTTGTAGGAGTTGTGGATTTCGACATGTGAATTTACCTGCAAACTGAAAGCAGGATTTCTGTTTTGGTAATGTCTTGTGTTGTCTCTCCGCCAGGATTTTTGGAAAGAAATGGGGGAGATGGGACTCCTTGGGATCACTGCTCCAGGTAAAACGGAGGGGGGAGCGAAAACCTCAGTCATTCACTATTTATAAGTAGTTGCATTACAGTTAGCAAAAGGAAACTGGTCAATTTGCAAAACATTTTTTTTTATGAGTTAACGATCCAGTAGGGAACTTGTAAATGTTTGTTTCATTAAAGCTCAGACTGAAGACTGCTTTCTCTTTTGTCGTAAATTATTTCACTCTGTACGTCTTTCAGTGGAACATGGTGGCACAGGATTGGGCTACCTTGATCATGTTATTGTGATGGAGGAAATGTCAAGAGTGTCGGCAGCCATCGCTCTCAGTTACGGCGCCCACTCTAACCTCTGTGTGAACCAGATGGTACGCCATGCCAATGAGAAACAGAAGGAGAAGTATATGCCAAAGGTCAGGACCAAAAAAGCTCTGGCTTTACGTTATAAGCTCTTTGAAAAATACAAAAAACACACAAAGTAAGTTAGATTCAGTTCTTCATTCTCACAAAGGTTTTTCTTGTGGCCAGTTAATGACAGGAGAACATGTCGGAGCCCTGGCTATGAGTGAACCCAATTCTGGCTCTGATGTTGTATCCATGAAACTTAAAGCCATGAAGCAAGGTAGGACACTAAAGTGTGATTTATTCCTCTGCCTTAGTGCTGAAGCTATTCTGTAATGTGCTATTTCTATATTATTCTGGTACAATTTCCATTATTCTTATTTTTAATTTACTTATTTCAAATCATTTCTTGCTTTTTTCCTGTATATTTGTACATATTTCTGTCCTTGTGCAGCTACAACACGACACCTGAATATCCCCTCTTGGGATCAGGCTTGTCTCATTGTCTTGCTCCTACATTTGTACTCATGCATGTATGCAGTATAGGTCTGCCATCTAAAATGTATTATGATCAAATATTACAAGGCATGTTCTGCTTGCTCTGATGCTGATCAAAACCATCAGTAACTTATTTATTTGGGATTGTACTGACTGAGGGTTTGGCACAAACAGGATTGGCATTTAGCTCTTTTCACACTGAATTTTACATTTTCAAGTGACTGACTCAGCCAGGAGGCATGTGTGTGCGGGATGGCCAGACCATCAGTGTAAGAAGTGGATATATGGACAGAGACAGTATCAAAGCACAAGTTTCAACTTGTTTATAATCTATTCCTGTGAGGCCACAGACTGATCTCCTGACAGAGAGTGTATCCTGTATTGTGTAAATATATGTTTTAGGGCTGCAGCAAAGGATAATTCTCATTGTCGATTCATCTGCCAGTTTTTTTTCTGATTAGTTGGTTAATCATTAAAAGTTGTGGAAAATAATCATCACAATTTCCAGATTCCACAGTGATGTCTGAAAATTCTCTTTTGGTAATTAAAAGTCCAAAACCCAAAGTAGCAAATGCTTACATTTAAGAGGCTGGAACAAGCAAACGATTGACATTTTTGCTTGAAAAATGACTGAAACAATTAAGCAATCATCAAAACAGTCAGCACTTAATTTTCTTTTGATTGACCAATAAATTAATTGACTAGTCATTGCAGCTCTAGTATGTATCTAAGTTTCATCATCCCTGCACTGACAAGATAAGTACTCTGAGAAAAGAACAACAAGTTTAGTTAGGGTTAACTAAATACTGAAACTTTGAATTTGGGATCTTGTAAAAAAAAAAAATAAATAAATAAATAAATTAAAAAATGCAAACCTGCTTTTACTCTATTTTTGGAGCCATGTATCCTCAGCTGATAAATTATTTTGAAGATTAGTCTCTGTATACAGTGAAACTAGGTTCTGACATCTTGTCTTGATGGATTTGCTCAGTCAGTGTGGATTTAGACATTTTACAATTTTTCTAACTGCGCACTGGAACATGAATAAGTACCAGATTTGGCTGATTCTGCTTGGAAGAAATCAGTACTTTTTCAGTGATTGCCCTCATACTGGTTTACTGGGTGGAGATAATGGGCTGAGCATGAGCCAAGGAAACCAGTAAAAGAACAGAAATGGCATAAAGCACCTAAATACTTTACATGATGTAAAGCCCATGAAAACAATTAATGCAAATACACAAACAGAAAAAGTGTGAACGCTTAAGGCGGCTATAACCGATATGTAACACTAATGATGTATCAAACGACCATGCGAGGATAATGTAAAAGGAGTCACTTGTTGTGATGAACCTTCAGAGAATTATCAACTGAATCTGAAGCTCTGCTTGGCTCTGTGAACCTTGATGGGGAGTTTCAGCTCATTGTTTACCTGTCAAGTCTGTGAATGCAGTGTTTTGGTTCATTTTCACTCCTCTCATAGTGTTGTTTTCAGCCGCAGCAGGCAGCTGTTACCAGCAAAAATACTCTAAAAACCCACAGTACATTACATGCTTAGCACCAAACAGCAGACAGACAGAGACTCTTTGGTGAACACACAGTGGAGCATTTAGCAACTAAAAAAGCCAGATATTTCCCTCAGGGGACCAAAAACAAAGTTAAAAGGAGTGTGAACATTGGAATATTTCAATATATCAACTTGAAAGGTGATGATATAACAGAAAAACCAGTAACTGCATGTTTAAAGGCAGAAAGGTATGGCACACAAACTGTGCCGGTAGGCCGCATAAGACAAAGTTATCACCATTGCCCTTTATGTTTCTCAAATAACTGACATCTCAAAGCAGAAAAAGTTGCTGGTAGAAGACACGCATATTCACAGAAATGGAAATAAAGCTGTTCTGTGCTTTCATAGATAGACCGCTAAGTGAGTGAGACATGTCAGATTACCATTAGCTCAAGGGTGTGATTGCTGTAAGGTTAATGATAGTGATGGTGTGTTTTTGATTTGTACTGGTTTAACCAGATGTTTCCAGGATGAGAGAATTTATTGTTGAGCTACCTGAAAATATGATGTTTTTTATGAGAAGGTAAATATTAAATAACCACAATCACAGGTCTACACACCTTCTCTCTTTGAACCTGTGAGTAGCACTTGTAAATATGTGCTCATCCGATATTTTCCAATGGACTCAGACAAGTGTTTTGAAAGTCGTAATTAAGCAGTGTAAATCTGTTTTAGTCCCACTTAATTCCTGTTTTACCTTTGTATTTTTCCACAGGCGACTACTATATTCTGAATGGTAACAAATTCTGGATCACAAATGGACCAGATGCCGACGTCCTTATTGTTTATGCCAAGACAGATCCTGAGGCCTATCAAAGAGGCATCACAGCTTTCATCGTTGAAAAGGTAAATACAGTCCAGTGATGACATGCCTCAGGATTTCCTTGTTGGGGACATGGGGGTTGATGTGTTTTGGGGATCAGCCTTGCATTTTGTTGAAAGAATATAATTCAGAATTATGTGAAAGGAACAAGAATCAGCAGTTTACGGAAGTGGCTTTGTTTGTCACATATGTGTACGTGTCCTGTAGGGAATGCCAGGTTTCTCTACAGCACAGAAGCTTGACAAACTCGGCATGAGAGGATCCAACACCTGTGAGCTGATCTTTGAAGACTGCAAAGTCCCAGGTATGTCTTTAAGTGCACACTCTGCCACAATCTACAGATCATTCTGGCTCATCTCCTTGCATGTGTGTCTTGTGATCTCTTTAATCAAGTCGCATTTTATTTTGTTCTAAATATTTTTGGTTTGTTGTAGAGGAGAACATCCTTGGTCCATTGAACAAAGGCGTTTATGTGATGATGAGTGGCTTAGATCTGGAGAGGCTGGTGCTGGCATCGGGACCGATTGGGTAAGTTCAATTTCAAATTTTTCTCAAGATTAGTCACTTAACACAAAGAGCATGGGAAAACAAGGCAAATGGGCATAAGAGTATTCCTAGAGAGAGCATTGTTCACGGAGGGCAAGATTGCCCACACAAACCTGTGCAGAGGAAGAAAGAGCAAAACATTGCTCTCCCCTCATTATGTTGAAGACAGCGTCCTTGTAAGTTAATCATCTTTGCAGGTTGCCCATTAACATCCTTTGAGTCACTGTTATTTTGGGAATACTCATTTGGAGACCTCGAGTTACCTATAGCAGTTGTTGAGAAAGTGGCAGTGTGTCTTTGCAGCAACATCTGGTATGGCAAATACCAACCACACCAATACCACCTGAATGGCGGTGGGAAGTGGGTGTGGCCTAATGGAGCTGAATGAATTGTGTGTCCTGTCTGAATCTTTTTGGAAGAAATGTGCTCTAGACATTCTTAGATTGTTAGCATGTAGAGGTTTCAGACTCATATGTGGTTGCAGGCCTGTGGCACCTAAATGACAATGAGAAGTAGGTCTGGCCTTTTTTTGGAGGGTAGAAATGTGCTCTAGACATTCTTACATTAATAGCATGTATAGGTTTTGTACACACATTGTCGTGTTGATGTAATAAAAGCATCCTTGACTGCAACGTAAGTAAGATGGAATCAGCTGCTTTTGGAACTCGTGTGCACCAACTGTGGCCAGCTTTAAAAATAATGACTGCTCCTTTTTCTACTGCTTTTAACTTATCGTTTTTATGGTACTTTTATTTATTGTTTGATAAATGATCCTAAATTTGCCTGTTCTTTTATTAAACCTGTCCATATTTTATCTTATTTTTAACTTTTCTGTTTTAAATCTTTAGCTTTTTCTGAGTTTCTGTCTGTAAGGCACTTTGATCTGTGTATCATAAGGCGCTATTTAAATAAAGTTTCCTTGCTTTGCTTTGCCTTTTTTTTTTTGCAGGATGCCAGTTTTTAACTTCCTTGTCAGCCTGTTTATTTTGGGTGTCACTGGGCAACATTTCCCACATAACCCTTCAACATACTGTAATTCAAGTGAGAGTGAGAGAAAAGTAGATTTCTGCATCTCCTCTTGGCTGTTTTTTAAGGGATTAGAAAATCTGGCCATTGATAGGAGGTTTAAGCTATTCACAGGTCATTTCACAGAGAGGAGGTCCCTCGTCTTGCATAGCCAGATCCATCTCCATACTTTGCTGTAGCACTGTGGAGAAAGTGAAATTAACAGCCTGATTCAATGGCCGACAATTCAGCAGAACCAGTTTGCATTTATGGAGAGTGCGCAAATGCTATCAGTTATTAATGTTAGAAATGTACAAATACATTTGTTACTGCTTAAGTTCATGTAGATAAACATTGTGGAATAATTATGAAAATTGCTAATGTCTGTGTCATTATTTAATTGTGAGTGGTGATGTAAAATTTTTGCAGAGGCTATTGGAGAGCTTCATCAATAGCAGGGGTTAAAAACACCCAGTGAGCACTCAGCTTGATCTATTGGCAAGCTGTTTCCCATCAAGCATTTTGCTTCTTCTGCTCATGAAGAGAAACTGCGGTTGTTCATTTCAATTGTTCATGAATTGTTCATGAGGCTTTAACATTGTCATTACTTTTCAGTATCATGCAGGCAGTCGTGGACTTTGCTATCCCCTACCTACACGTCAGAGAAGCTTTTGGACAGAAGATCGGACAATTTCAGGTTTGACTTTTATACAAGACAGCAGAGTTTTTATTTGGACTTTCGGGAAATTAACGTAATGGGTTATGGTCATCTGTTTGCAGCTGATGCAAGGCAAGATGGCCGACATGTACACCAGGTTGAGCTCCTGTCGGCAGTATGTGTACAACGTTGCCCGGGCTTGTGACAAAGGCCACTTCAGTGCAATGGTGAGAGGATTTTTAACCACTTATCTACTCCTGCAGCACAGTTTAAAAGCAAGACCATTTAACTTTAGCTTCAAAAGTCACACAGAATGTTAAAAATGCATTTGGAGCGTGTGTCAATGCATTTGTATGCGGTTAATTCCAGACCTTGTATCTTGAAAGGTGTGTTATTTGTTTGGAATGGTGCATTCAACAGATTAAATGCCAACATAAAACATTTCATTTGGAATATTTTAACCCATAAAATTCAGTCAAAAGTAAAAAAACAAACTGCTAGTTGTAAGCAAAGGTAATCAGGATTGTCATTCCCTAAGTCAGCATCTTATTTGACTTTTCCCCACAGTTAATAAGTCATGTTTTCCCCCACCACTGCACACAGTGACTGTTTTGACTGGTGTTGTCGTTGCAGGACTGTGCTGGAGTGATCCTGTATTGTGCCGAGAATGCCACTCAGGTTGCGTTGGATGGCATTCAGTGTTTGGGTAAGTGCCAAGGCCTGAGTGGTTCAAATGAATGCTGAACCTCAAACTAAAGGCAGCTGTTGTTATTTTATCAGTATAGGAAAACCCGTACCGTACCTCCCAGCTGGAGCTAATTTATTACAGTCAGGAGAATCTAGTTTAAAGACAAAACACTGATGCATCATATAGACGAGAGTCTGATGAAGACTTCATCTGGGGTTTCCACCCAATTTTGGTACGTACCTGTGCTGTGCTTTGATGTTATCATCATTGTTGGGAGCTGGGAGCAGGCTCTACAGGTGCAGCTAATTTGGTTAATAAATAGCATGCTGACTAGTGAACAGCTGCAGTGTGGTAAAAGAGAGGAGGCTTACTCGACTGCATAGTGGGAACATGGAGGAAGTTTCTTCCTCATTGTGAAACTCCCAGAGTGATGGAGAGAAGTGGGAATATATTGTTTGTGGTATGCATGATAGACTAGTGGCAGTAATGAATTAAGGTGCAGGGCAGAAAGAATGGAGTAATATTCCTTATTGAACTTCTTAAACGCTTCATTTTATTGAGAATGTTTGACACATAAATTGCTCTCTAGACGTGTGTTGTGCAGTGTTTTTGTAATTACCTTCATTAGCATGGTTAGAAAGAATAGGTCTCTTTTGTTCACGTCATATCGCCTGTTGCTGCGCTTTGGTGAAATTGAGTGAACATGACATATTGCCTTATTTTGCCCAATTAAATGCCTTAATTTTCTCGTATTTTGTGCACAGAATGTAATAATGTTTTCAAACAAATGACCATGTCAAGTTAATAAGGTGTCAATGGTTTTGTTTAATATTTTTCTTTTTCATAATCTTGCCTTTGATGTTTTTCACATTGCTGACATGATTACATGACAGTGTAAAATAATTTTTTGGTTGAGTATTATTATGTATGTACATGAAATAAGGTAAAGCACCTGTTGTTAAAATTATACTTCAGGTGTAAAATGCACATTGATTGAGTTATCAAGTCATGCAACACACAAGTTTTATCAGTAGCAAATGACAAAAGCATTAAAGGGAAACCTTAAAAAATCTCACCAAAACTCTTGGTTTGTCTTTTCAGTGTTACAATAATCACCGGCGCTGGTTTGGCCCTTTAATTCACAGAGTTAGATGTGACAATATTCTGGCTCTATGTGCCATTTTCCCCTGCTGTCTCTCTGATGGCCGACCTTCTCTCCTGATATTTGCACCTCTAATTAGTTAATTTGAACCAAACTAGAGGTTGCGATTGCTGGAACACTGGAAAGACAAACCAAGACCGCATTGGTTGGTTTTATTTTCATTCTGTGGAGTTTAAATGAAGTGTGTTTTACATGATCTGAGAGGTAAAATTACTGTTTTTGTCAGTGGGGTGCATTGAGGAGAGTGTTTCTTACTCTTTAACAGAAGGATCTGTCACTGTAGGGATGCTTTCCATGATGTTGTCAGACATGTAGGACAGCAATCTGAGCCTGTCAGTGGCAAAAAACAAACAGTTTTCGTGGACGCACATTGATGCTGCGCATCATGAAGGGATTACATTGCAGCCTGTCCTGGCTGCTGACTGCAGCGCTTTCATTCAGTACTGGACGAGTTTCAAGATTGTTGTCCCTATTAGTCACTTAAACACAAACACATGGGAAGGTAGAGTCCAGGTTGAAAAGCACGGGTTTCCTTTTCAGAGCTCAGTGGACTTACATAGTCGTTACTATATGAATGTATCACGTGTGCATTTTATTTCTGCAGTATATGCACTCAACCTGCCCACTAACTTTAATTTATGTATCACCTGTCAACAGGTGGGAATGGCTACATCAACGACTACCCCATGGGCCGATTCTTGCGTGATGCAAAGCTGTATGAAATCGGCGCAGGCACAAGTGAAATTCGCCGGCTCATCATTGGACGAGCCTTCAACTCCTTGTTCAAATAATCAAAACTGAGAAATGGCACTCACTAAAGACTGTACAAGTTGTTTGCCGTGGAGGAACAGTTACTCACCCCAGGGCCTTATACTGTATGAACGGCTGGTGCTGTTAGGATGTCATTGGATCATCACTTGTGTCAGAATCAGTCACTTTTTAAATCGCATATATAATATTCATGAAATCATTCACTGTGCACGGCGAAGTGTTGATTTTTTTTAGGTTAAGTGGCCTTCATGTCATTTTGTTTTCAATTTTAGGTGAACAAAGGTGAGTTACAGTGACTTGATAAACAGTGAAATGCCAATAAAGCAATAAAATGACACATATTGAACCTTATAAATGGGTAGTATCACAGATTTTCCTCTCGTGATGAAATCAAATTCACTTTTGGAAATGTTTAATGCAGTTGTGTACCAGTTAATGTATTTTTTATTTCATCATGGTATTGTAGTTTATGTAGGCCCCTTTGACGTGATGAACACTGATTTGTGTGTTGTCTTGAACACTCCAGCCAGAGCTCCAACGCTGCTGCTGCCAAGAGTTTGGTATCGATACTGTGATGACCGCCGGTTAGTTTCTCCTACAACAAACCACTTTGGCCTTTCAGGGGTTTTAAGAAGAAATTCTGAATAGTGAACCATTATTATACAAGATAAGATGATGTATTTAAAGCTAATGACTGAGCAGCAGATCATTTCAGCAGATGAGAGTCTCTGGGACACATACAGTAATAACCTGAGCAGTGAATATCACTACTATGGATTACAAAAAAAAGGTCATGATTTTACTTTGATCACATCTTGTAAATGTAAATGGAGGTTTTTTTTTTTCTGTATATAACTTCCCACTCATGATCTCCATGTAAACTGATAACTGTCTGTGATCAGTATGGAAAAACAGCTCATGTCTCAGTAATCTGTTGTTGAGAATTAGCATTAGGAAACAGTTTGTTCATTTTTAAGAGCAAATATATTCCTTCATTGTTTTATGTCCACAGTCCAGCTGGACAAACCCTCCGAAAGACTTGTCTTTTCTCTGGTCAACTCTTGTTGTCAAAATGTAGATGTACAGTGTGAAAATGTATGAAATAAAGTAGTTCTGCTTGCAGTAAATAGAAATTAACCTTTTTTTTATATCTGGACATTCATGTACTTCCTTAAGGGTCATATTTTGGCAGGTTACTAGACTGATGATGTCATTAGTCGTTTTTTGTGACTTGGACAACATATTCATAACTCAAAGTCTGTGTTACAAACTGGGAATGTTAGTGTAAAAGAGGCATTCACCAGGCAGGGATGCTGTCAGTTGCATTATGGGAAATGTAGGATCTTGCATTTTTGGAGTTTGACCCATAAAAGGGATGTTTTCTCCTCTGCTGCTTTGACTGTGACCTTTCTTTTTTTTATCTGTTTCAGTCCCTCAATCTAAGTTCAATACTAAAATACTGGAGTAGCAGCTTTTATCACCAGCTTACACATTAGCTCCCTCATCAGGTACTGCCCACATGCAGGAGTCGTCTCTGAATCAGCATACAAAACTATGAAAAAACACAGATCTTTAATATTGGTGCATGTCCTTCAATGGCCTATTTTAATGTAATGAAAATTTAACCTTTTAACACTTAGAATTTGCTAACACTTTTTGACATAAACTCAATTGAAAACAGTACAAAGACAATATATTTAATGTTTTACCTCATCAGCTTCATTGCTTTTTGTAGATGTATGCTTATCCTGAATTTGATGCCAGCAGCATGCTGGGACAGGAGCAACAAACTGGCAAAGTTGTGGAAAGCTCAAACTAGAATTAGACACCTTGCAGTTGTACGGCTTCACCAACTGGTCAAGTTGCAGGTTACATTCATGTCTGTCCAGACTTAAGACTTAATTTAGTAAGTGCCTTTTTCAGTGAAATGGAAGTTGTCATATGGACATGTATGATTCCAGTGAATAATTCCCAGTGAGAAACATGTTGTCTTCACTTAGAGACTGTTTTCCCAGAGGAGCACAGAGGACTGATAGAGGGCTTCATCACATGGTGCAACAATAATCACCTGAAGCGCAATATCAGCAAAACAACGAGCTTGTGGTGGACTACAATGCCTCCAATATGTTGCTGCAAAGAAGCTACAGATTATCAAACGTTGATGCTTCACACACATCTTCAAACCGACAGCACAGAAGATCTTTACACTCACCAAAGCTTCAAGGTGGACACCAAAGAAAAGTGTCACCAATTCAGTATCTGAACAAATGTGAAATACAGTCACATTTTTTCCTGTTCCTGAGTTATGGTGTTGAATAATGGCCAGAAAAGTGTTTTTGAAGAACATTATGATGACACAGAGAAGTTGATCTTTGACCTTTTGGATATGAAATGTCATCATTTTATCATGTGAGTCATTTGCCATTATTAGTGTATGAATTATTGAGTTATGACCAAAAATATGAAAGGTTACAGTGACCTTTGACCTTTGACCACCAAACTCTAATCAGCTCACCTTTAAGTCCAAAAATGTACTACATGTAATCCCTCAGGGCACTCCTGAGACATTGCTTTCACAAGAATGGGACAGACAGACAGACAGACAGACAGACAGACAGACAGACAGACAGACAGACAGACAGACAAAAAACATAAAAACACCTGTTTGGAACATTCCACAGGTAAACAGGTTGATTGGTAACAGGTGATAGTATCATGATTGGGTATGAAAGGGACATCCTGGAAAGGCTCAGTTGTTCACAAGTGAGGATGGAGAGAGGTTCACCACTTTGTGAACACATGATTGGATGAAGGATATTACTATATGGACTCAGGAACACTTCATGAAACTGTTGCTGGTGAACACAATTTTCTTGCAGATGATCACCTTTAAGTTTTATTTACATTTTACGCAGCGTCCAAACTTTTTTGGAATCAGGGTTGTAAGCTTGTCAAAAAAAAGGTGCTTTTTCATGAAAACCATGATTTCTGTGCAGTTACAAAAACTTCAGCATTAGAGTTGTTAAAAACATTATACTGATAGTCCCATTAAAAACTGTATATACAGTATGAAATATTGTTTTATTATCATTATTACATGAGAAGCATTTTAATGTAGCTGGTACGAGAGTACATCTATCATATATATTTTACCGTATATGTTACTATGTATTTATATTGTACTGCTGCTGCATTACTTCACACTCACTTATATTTGCATCTACATTTCCTATTTTTCTAGTCATGTATTGTCCTGCACATTGCACTACACTTTGAATCTTGTTTTCGTGTGTTGTTGTTGCACCGGGTGTTTTGTTCTAAACGTTTGCTTCACTCCCACTGAATGTTGCATCATTCATTCTTTCTGTTTTACATCGAACACCAGCAGAAACCTGTTTTCATTCCTCTTTGTGCCATGCTGCACTGGATACAGATAACAGATCATATGTGTGTATAAAAAGTCTTCATCTGCAAAGTCATCGTTATCATTTCTACAGTATGTGCTAAATAAAAGTAGGGGAGTAAAAGGTACAGTCTTGAAATGTAGTGGAGTACAAGTATAAAGTAATCGAGTACAGTAAATCTGCACTCAAGTATACTACTTGTCTTCTGTTACTTTCCACCACTGAATGTAGAAAATAAAGTTAAAATAAGCAGTACTTTTATGAAGTTAGTAGTACTTTCCAAACAATCACAGACTCCTAAATCATTCCTCTTTCTCAAACTTGAACGACCTGCACTTCTCTAATCCCTCTTTTAACGACCTGCTGCTGAAACTTCTCCGTCTATCACCTGTTAAGATGACGGATCATCAGTTTATTGCCTTCAATTCATCTTCTGTCATCTCATCTGCTGTCAGCTGCCGTCACTCAGGCTGATTGATGCGCAGAAGACTGTTTGGCTGGACTTTGATACTGCTCACGACTGCTCCGCTGTGTCCTTCTTGACTCTGTGTGATAAAACCACTCAGCACTGAGATGAAGGACTAACAGTGATCACAGTTGGTTGTTTCATTTCTGAGCATTTCAGATCTGAAGATGCTTCTTCAGCTCACTGCAGACATGAAGAGGTTTTGTCGGCTCTTTTGGCTGGAAGCAGAAATGACTGCGATCGGCCTGAAACACATTTATGGTGGAGATGTAATTTTTAAGAAACACTGCAAACCAAACAGCCATGTTTCTGTGGTCTCTCTGAACACGGAGCTCAGCTCTCAAAGATTGAACTGTGCATTTGAATAATACATGGCACGGGGTGGATTTTCACTTCACAGGAAACAAGTCAGGTTTCACCATTAATATATCATCTCAATTATACTACATTCTTATTTATCTTGTAAGAATATATCCTCTTAAAATCAAGTGTAAACAATGATATAAAAGAGAGTTAAATAATAACAATGATATGCAAGACACTTTGTGGAACTGATTGAGAAAGTGACTTGAATCTTGAGGGGAAATATGTTCAGTGGTGTAAAAAGGATTTAGATCATTTACTGAATTAAAAGTATTCTTTTTTTCCTAAAATATTTTTCTTTTAATTATTTTTTGAGCTTTTTAGCCTCTATGATAGGGACAGCTGAAGGTGCGACAGGAAAGGGGGCAGAGGGGGACAACACAGCAAATGAGCTGCAGGTGGGAGTCAGACCTGGTGCCACTGCAGAGGACTGACAGCCTCAATACATGGGGTGCACACCCTACCAACTGAGCTATAGAGGTGCTCCTTTTCCTAAAATATTTAAGTAAAGGTACAGAAGTCAAAGCAGCAAAATGTGCTGCGGTATCCAAAGTGAAAGTTCTGATTATGACAGAATGGCTGCTTTTTATTTTTACATTATTAAATCATTATTATTGGCGTGTTAACATTCAGGAACTGCTTTAATGTTGTAGTTTGTCAATATGCAGATAAAGGTAATTACTCTTGCGTAGTCAAATAATTTTAAAACCATCTTATTTTTTAATCAGATGCATGTTGTGTCTGAAAAATCTCAATCTGAAAAGCAACAAATAGCTATCTATCGGTGCCAGGAGACCAATATTTCCCTGTGAAATGTACTGGTGGAAATTTAAACTACCACAAAAATGGAATTCAAGTCAAGTACTGCAGTAAATGTATTTAGTTACTCTCCACCACAGTGTATGTCTGTGCTCTTCTGTTCAGACTCTACTTTAAAATTCTCTGAGAGACGGTTTTGAGTTCAGTGGTTGAGGCTGCTGCTGAACTTGAGATATTCATGACAGTTTGTACAATCTGAGGAGCAAATTAGTACACAGGTAATGCAAGAGAGCACCTGAGAGCTGACCTTCAAAAATAAAACATTCAGACCACAGCGCTCTGATGAGGAGGGGGCATATGAGCACAAGCAGCAGAGTTACAAACAATAATTCACGGGTGTGAAAGAGAAATATTTCTGAAACTGACCTCAAGCGAAACACCGGCGATGTTCCTCTGATGGAGACAATGAATCAAACGTTTTCTACTTGTTTCCTGTCCTGAAGTGGCAGGTGGTCCATTTCTCCTGTCAAAAACACAACGACAAGATGAAGGATGACACTTTACTTCAGACGGGACCGTGCATCTGCGCCACACAGGAGCCACTTATTGAAAACTAATCATATTTGTTTGTTGATATATTTGAATTCATTTTCAAACAATAAGAGAGGCCTGGCTTTCCATCCGATTAGGTCTAACTTTACAGTAAAGCATGTTCACTATAAAGCTAGCTGCTTTCTAAAGGGATAATCAATCATGTGAGGCTTTGCAAACCAGTAATAAGTGAACACAATGCAAATTTAAAATAACTTGTGGCCTTTCAGGCTGTGCGTCCACATATTTGTGTAACTTGTGTCGGTGGAGTGTGCTTTGTCTTTTTAGCTGTACGGCTCTTTATTACGCAGGAAGGACTCCTCCCTTCAGACTGAACGCCTTATTGTCAAGTGAAGGTTTTCCTCTTTGCAAAAAGCACTGAGCCTGAAGTTCATGTAAGTGAGTCCTTTGTAAATGTTGGTTGGATGCTGTGAAATCTTCTTTGACAAATGCTTTCTGATTAATAAAGCCTGACGTGCTAAACAAAGGTATACATGATGGGAATCTGGCATCAAAAGATCAGATCAGCTATAATCCATTATGAAGAAAAACTTATTAAACATTTTACAGCTTGTCAATGCAGACTTGATGGCTTTTTCTAAAGTCAAAAATCCATATTTATTAATAACTTACCAATATTACAGTATATAAAGCACAGTGCAAATAAACACAGGACACAAGGACTTTCCACAACCTGGCAACCCCAAAGTTGTTCCTATATTAATAGCTCATTAATTGCAGTACAAAGGATTTATTAACATTAATAAAACAATTAGTCTGGACTGAAACACTCTTTTTTAAGGTGACTTATTAAAAAGCAGCACCATGATAATTAATATTCATTCATAAGTAGCTTGGAGGCACTTGCAGCACTTCTGCATGTTAATGTATGCACCCGTGTGTTATATTAGCACCTGTCTGAGATTAGGGTGGGTTTCAATCATGCAATGTGTCTGACGATGAGTGTATTGTCTCCAGTTCATGCACAGGGGGAAGTAATAATGTCGCTTGCCTTAATTGTGTATGAAAGACACATGCCTTTATCCTGTATTCTCATTTTAGTTTAGTGATCTAAACTAATTTTGAGGACGAAATTCCGCAAAATGACCGCCTTAACTGTTGTACATGACATGTCCACGTATATCCACATGAAAAGACAGTGGAAACTTCAACACAAGGTCACCTGAGAGACAACAAAGCGTCCTGCATCAGTGCTCCAGGAGGCACCGTGCAGTCACATGTCAGAGCAGGTCCTGGTCATGGGCCAGAGCCGACAAGATCCTTCATTCAGTCCTGAGCAGCTCTCCCCCGCTGCTGCCAGGGTTAATACAAGTGTCAAAAGAACAGGCCTTAAAGACATTAACTAGGTGAAAGCCATCTGTCAGCCACAGCGGGGCTGCGGGGGGACGGTGACATGTGGACGGCACGTCCGTGGCCCTTTAAGAAACTCCATGTTTTCGCTACATGATGCGTCAACATAAAAAGCGGATGATGCTGTTATGTAAAAACACGCTGAAGTGGAGCTGTAGTTTGCGGGAGCTCGCTGGAGGCTTAGCCCGGCTCGCTTCGTCTTCTCATCCAGTATTGTACTTTAAAGAGCACCGACTGAGGGCTTTTTACGCGGAGCGCACGGCGGACTGGAGTTAGAGAATAAAACAGGCTTCAGCCGAGCGAGTCAACATGAGCCGTTTTCCTCCTTCACTTGCGGGAAGCTTACACCTGACGCATCGCTGTTTCGCCCTGTGGAAGTGATCTTCCTTTTTCTGGTCGTCTCTCCGGCTTGTTTTGCAGTCTACGAAACGGTAAGACACAGCAGCTTTTAACTCTTATCGCCTCTCGGGGCAAAACTGAAAGTGTCAGGCGGGACGAGGTCGAGCCGTGAGGTAGCTCGGGGGGCTGGAGGAGGAACAGGAACGTGTCAGCTGCAGGCGGATTCTTCCCTTTTGACGGGGAAACTTTTGGAGATGTCTCGTTGCTCGGTCTGTGTCGCGTGCAGGTGGCGCGGTCGTCTTGCTTTGTCGCATGAGTGTGGAGCCTCGGTTGAGAGTCCAGCTCGTGCTCGCAGGAAGTGTCACACAGGCAGCTTCTGCGCGAGGCAAGTTTGCGGAGTTGGTGTTTGGAGGTCTGCTGTTACACTTTGATGGAGGATGAAAGGGACGACAGCCGCTGATAGACTCTATCAAAGCTGCTGCTGGTGGTTTCGTTTGATCCAGAGCTGATCAGCCGATTAACCTGTTTGGTCACTGAATCTGCGACAGTTTAGGATGATTGATGCATAATTTGCGCCATCTTTGAAGCAAATGTATCACAAATTCACAGCAAAAGTGGATATTCGCTCTTTTTCCATCATAATAAACTGAGTATCTTTTGCTTTTGGACTGTCAGACTAAAAGTACAATTTGAGAGGGGATGATTATCCTTTGTATTTATTTGACAGCTTATATATTTGATAGTTTGCTTCGGTTGATATAGATGTGAAAAGCCCATGAGCATACACTGCCAGTTATAATGCATTTTAATACAAAACATTTAAAACATAAACTAGTTTAAATTAACTCCTCTGCAGCCGTATGTGACATTAAAATGCTTCTTACGTGTTAATGCCTCAGTAAGATAGTCCAGTAATAGAGTGTGTAATAATATAAAAGTGCCATTGTGCTTGCATAATGAGTACATAAGTACATTTTGCAGATAGTACTTCTGTACTTCCTCGTGCCAGGAGACAGTTAAATTTAAATGTTACAAACAGTTACATTTAAATGTGATCAGAGGAGGCACAGAGCTGATTTAGAGATGCATCACTTTTGAGGACAGTTTAGTTAATGGTTTTGACTCAGTGGAGAAAGTGATCTGGTGGAAGCTCGTCTTAACAGTTTGGGCCCTCTGATGGGCCGAGGACATGCATGATGTGTGGTAACTGGAAATGTTCATGTTATAAAAGTGTGTTTCTGATAGAGGCTTTATGATTGTAGCTTCAGTAGTGTTGTTGTTTTCCTTGCAGTGTGTTAATTGTAGAAAGAGAACAAAGGTTCATGCTGTCCCACAGTGGAGGAAAGATGGTAGAAGTTTATGTATTTCAGAAAATATGTCAGTGTTCTTCAGCCTCTTTTCCCCCTTTGAAGTTTGCTGTCCTGCAACTATAAAGCTTCTGATTGAGCTGGAAGATCCCTTTTCCAACAACACTGCTGTGTTTTCACTCTGTTGTGTTTGGACTTTCACCTAAAGGGTCTGAGTACTTTTCCAACCCCGTGTTCATTTTTGATTTAATCAAGGAAATAAGCATGGGATTAATGGCTGATTAAAATAGCTGTGAGTTGGATTAAAAAAAAAAAGATGCCGATATGTGAAAAGCTGATCATCTCTTGCTGTTAAAGCCTGCTGTAAAGTACAGGCTCTGACATGACACTGGGGTTACAATGCATGACACACAAGTTGCCTAGTGAGTTCTTCGGTATAATGGTGTTTGTAAAGCCTCTTGTGGACAGAAAAGCCTGACAATAGGGCTTCAGTTCTGGAGGTCGTGGTAGATTTGTGTCTAGTCAGTTCTCCAGAGCCTACTTTGACAGGCCTGTCATTGCAGCATGTTGAATAGAGGTGCAGTGCCCACACGTGAGCCATAAAGCTGGATATCAATCATGGACATAATCCCATTATTTCTGAAGAAGTGTCCTGTTGTGGCCATACAGAGAGGAGGAGAAGGAGGAGGGGAACGTGTCTCCTGTCACCCAAACACACTGTCCTCCCTCCTGTCCCAAAGGAGACAAATACTTCCTGCTCAGATAGAGGCCGCATGCGCTCAACAGATAGGAAGGTGTGAGCGGCGTAACTGAAAAGACAGCATGTCGTTCATATGGCGAACATGTAATTATTCTTCCTGTTACAGTGTGCTTCATCTTGCAAATTAAATGCCTAAAATATTTTGGTTATTAATGGAAAATAGTTGCTTAAATTGAAAACAACATCCCACCCAGGATGAATGACTTCATTGTACATGAAGTTGCATTGGAAAAGTACACTGGCACATCCCATTTTTCCAAAACACTTGTCATAGTCACACTGTTGTTCCCCTCAGAGTGATGTTAAATATTATCTAACAGGAACGCTCACAGCTCATTGGGCTTTTGATGCCATTCAGTACAAGCCATCTCTGCTCTTTCTTTCTTTTTCTTTTTAAACAAAATTACTTTTTAACCTGTTGCTGTCAGTTGCTAATTCCTCACTCAGCCGAATAAATTGCTTGATTTGTGCGGGCCATGTGCAGAACTGCTGGGCTGGAAATCACTGGGAAACCTGCGTGTTTTAAATGCAGAGAATCTCAAATGCCTGAGCTGAGAAGAAAGAAGTAACAGCTTGATGAATAGTGGAAGTTGTAGGTTGTGTGTTCAGTCTGCTTGCTAATCACATTCTGAAGGATAATTCAGGTTTATTACAATTTGGGTCTCACTTTTGTAATTACAGCCATCCTTCCTATCAGTAATAATAAGATTGTACTCACTAAGATATTTGCTGAGATTGTGGCTGGATTAAGCTGTGAGGGGGCCCAGAGGCAAAATTGAACTGCGGGGCTGCTAATAAACCCCCGTTCTTCCCACATTCATTCAGGAATATGCAACATACAAGCAAAAACTGGAACTAGAGGAGCGACCAGAGTGTCCACTCTTCTATGATATGCAAATCTGCAAGTGCAACCACTCAGTATGTTTGGATATGTTTCCAAAACTGAATTATGTCAGAATATGGCCGTGCTTATTGGAAGTATTTCACACACTTAACAACAAACCAGAAAACACTTCATTGTCACGTACATATGTACAAACATCCTATGCTTTAACTGAAATAACACAATGAATGGAGCAGCTTGTCGTCAAAAACAAGGAAAAAGTAGTAGTTTTTTCTGTAATCCTGCTGACAAACAGACACACACACTAAAAACATAACCTGCTTGGCAGATGTGATAACAAAGTCAAGTGTGTTATTTCCACTGGAGATTTTTGACCCCCCACTTTAGCAGCTATATGACTTTCTTACTGACCTTCATCCTCTTACTATCCAGCTCCTATGATCCAAATGAGAGAGGAGAGGAGTTGATAAAAATATAGATATGCTTCTTTGAGTAGCTTTCAATTATTAATTTACACTGAGAGCAATACATTTAATGAGCAGCAGCAGCAGCAAGCTGTGGACTTCTTTTGCCCCGGGTTGTGCCTCTCAGGCTACACACAGGGTGCCCTCCCTTGTTGGTGGAGGTTGTGGGGGTTTTAAACAGCAGCCCAAGGCTACGTCCATGCTAACATGTTTTCATTTTAAAGCTGTGTTTTGAAAGGAAAATGCTCTCTGTCCACATGAGCATTTTAGCACCATTGTGAAATAATTTCCGTCCGTACCAACACGATTTAAAACATATAAATTGTAATAGCTTTCCTCTTGTGCATGTAGGCAGTAGTAGCACTATAAAATGCAGAATTTTACTCCGCAAAAGCTGCTGGCATAGACGACAAGGTTAGCAATGCCTATAATCTGTGATCCGTCTTCAATTAACCTCTGATAGTCAAGGCTAATGGTGGCGTTGTTTGTTTTGCAATGCGAGTGGGTGCATCGTTTCCAAAAGTCTCCATTTCTGCCCGATCCTGCAGCTATCAAAGTAAAATGGTGTCAGCAGCATTTTCAAAAATCTTTGTTTTAATGGTTTGAAAACGCCAGAGACACAAGGCACAGACATTATTGTTCTGGATTGAACAAATGGCTAAAAAATGTTCTGTTAATGTTTTTATATGCAGTTAATGTTCTTCTAAAATTTACTGATTTCTTTTTTTTTTTTTACCTTGTAGCTCACCTGACTTCTGAAACCAAAAGTACACCCTTCAATATAAGTCTTAAAACACATAGTGAGGACCTCTGAAGATCCTGTAATAAAGCACAGCCCACCTTTAGGCCCTTATCATGTCATTTATTGTGTTGTAATAATGCATTTTTCTATAAATTAGCCTATGCCAATTGAACCCTGGAGCTTTAACCTCTAAGCTTAAAACCTTGGAGAGTTCTGGAGCCTTAGGACAGTTGTCTGATATTCCTTACAGGCAATCCAGCTCAGATTTGGGAAACAAGGGTCTAACAGGGCAACGGTCAGACTATAAAAACCAGTTTAGTCAATTTTATTTTGAAAGAGGCGAGCAGCGACCTGATGACCTGTTGTAAACACGCATTACAGTTCACAGACAGACTTCAACTTTGACCTGCTGTATTTACTTAGTTGTGCGTGCAAACAGATTTCCTGCAATTTGGGGTTATTACCATCATTTTAGTTTGGTTTGAAATCCAAATAACATGTTTAGATAATTTAACTCAACTGTTGGCCTCATGACCATCTGTCTGATTATCTGACTTTGTTGTGCTTTCCCAGATTTCAGCCGTTACTTTGCTGAGTACAATCCCAACCAAAACTAAGGCTTAACAATTAAATTCAATATTATCTCAATCACATGATGCTAAAATGCAGTATCCAAATCACAGGAGCTGCAATTCTTTGGTGCAAACCCCAACAAAATTTTTTTTTAGATGAAAATGAAATGCAAAAAATTAGCATTCCCACTAAAATCATGACTCATATTGAAATATCCGTCGAAATAATCGCAGTGTGATCATTCAGCCCGAGCCAAAACATTGAAAATAACCTGAGTTATTGTTTGTGGCCATATGTTTTGTAATGTGTATAATGAGTTTTGCAGTATTTCCCTGGTTTGAATCTTGAGTGTCTCAGGATTAGTGAAGCAGTGCTGTAGCCTGTACTCCTCTAAAAGCCATTAACCAGCCCCTCTCACTCTCTCTTTCCCTGACTCACCCTGGCACAGTGCCCGAGACACAGCTGTGAAAATTACAGGTCTGTTTCATGGAAACATGGGAGCAGAGGAGGCGGGGCTGGTGGGGAAGGAAGCGGAGAGAGAGCAGAGACCCGCAGCCCCGCGTCAGCTGTTGGCCAGCCCACAGCTGCAGTGGATGTGTGGCTTTCAGAGCCGGGGTCTCGCTCACTTCTCACACACACTGGGATTGTTTACATGGGGTGGGGGTGTGTATGTGTGTGAGGGGGGACATTAAGCCCTGTTTGGCTGAGGCCGAACAGAACAGAAGCCCTCACTGTGACTGACAAACGTCAGGCTCCTTCAGTGAAAAGCACATGGCACCGAGCGTCCTTCAGTTTGGCAGATGCTAAAAGCATGACTGAGGCCCTGGCAGGTGGGCAGGCGGGCGGCTGCCCCCTCCTCGCTCCCTCCTCTGCTGGGTTGAAAATCCAGCGACAGGCCTCCTCTATCAGAGAGTCATTGTTCATGATGATGATGACAATCTCTCTCTGTCTCCATTCTCTGTGCTATCTCAATCCATCACTCTCTTGTCTTTTGACCCCCTCCTCCCTCCCCACCCTCTGTCGCTGTCTCTCACACATTCTCCTAATTTCTCCTCTCCCTTGTTCTAGTCTGCTCTCTCAGGAAGTCTCTGTCAGATGTCTGTATCTCTGGGGAGCTGTCAAGCAAAGAAAAGCAGGAAAAATTGCCCCACTGATTTCTACCAAGTTTGACTTTTCTCCTGCTCGATGAGATGTGAGGCGTGAGACTCCCCCTCCACTTTCCCATCTCCTTCTCTGGCGCTTCGCTTCGACCTTGTTTGAATTCAGTCTTCATCGCTATCTCCTGCCCTATCTTCCTCTCTTCTCTTTTTTTCTCTTCCCCCTCTTTGCCAGTCAGGCTGTCTGGCATCTTGGCCTGTCTCTTTGAAGAGGAACAGTAGAAGCAGATAATTACACTTCCTGTCCTGTATCTGCTCTGTACTGCTGAACTGTCATCTCTACATCTGAAGGCTACATGCTGAAGCTGAGAAATAACAGCTTACTACCTGTTCTGTCATGTAGCAAACGCGTGCTTTCCTACTTGTTTTTCTCACATATTCAGTAGTGAAGTTGTGTTTTGATTCAGCTTAAACATTATTCTGCACCTTGCCTCCTCATTATGCTCAGTCATGTTTCATTTCTACATATTTTATTTTCCTGTGTTTTATTTCTAACATGATGATCAGCTTCAGTCTTAAGTTTTCATAAAACAGTGTCTGAGCCCACACCAACAATATCTTATGAGAACAAGTTGTTATCACACAAACCAGTCATGTATCACATTGTTACTACCAGCCAGGCGTGACACAAATACTTCTCTTTCACACACGCGCTGGCACGCACACACACACACACACACACACACACACACACACACACACACACACACACACACACACTCTTTAGAAAACCTTACTTAGCATAACAAAGCGTTCAGCCAGTACGACCATGACTGGTTGCTGAAGTGGTTAGAGGGGATAAGGCCTCCTGAATGACTTTGCTCTATTATGTGTGTACTGAATGAATCATCACACTAAAAACGTATTTCCTTTTAATGCCAAAAGATGGCCGTACTTCCTTTCCTCCTGTATTGCCCCGGCTGTCCATTTTCAACAGGTGTGATGCTGCCCAGCTACTTGCCGTGACTAAATAGACCACACTCACAGGTGGTTTAGGGATTGGATGTTCATTACACTTTGGGTGAACTGACACATGGTTGCAGTGTGTGACCACACACTGTCACACCACCTAGGATGGGAGTTAACCACTCGAGGATTGTTCACAGAGACAGACTGACAAACTGACCATCGCTATCACATCAGCCACTTTTAAAGCTAGCATGACAGCAAGGACACCCTGTCACTGAAGGGTTATACGAGGTAGAGAACCGAACTCCAAGAAGACACGTACAAGCTAGCTAGCTTTGAGCAGCAAAAAAGCAGTTTTGGCACTTTAACCGGCCAATCTGGTCTCATTTCTAGAGCGTCACTTTCCCCTCATGACAAAAAATGAAGTACTCTTCAGTGTCTGTATGAGCTTCTCTACTAACTCCACTGTAAACCCATCAGCATCAATATTAGACGCCTTTTAAGTTGATCCGGTGCACTCACCTGAGTACTGGATGGTGGTGGCATGACAACCACCAGTGGTTTGAGCTGTGTTTCTTGTGACTACACCAGGTATTTTTAACATCGGGACATTTTCCAGCTGTGTTTGTGTCGACTAAACCAGGTATTTTTAAAGCGACAACTGCCAAGCAGCATAATACTGTTCAAGTCATGTGTCTTGAGTCATAACTGGGTACTTTTAACGAGACATCAGCACATTTTACAGCCATGTTTGTGCAACAAAACCGGGTAGTTTTAATGAGACGTCGGGACATTTTACAGCCATGTTTGTGGCTACACCCTGAGTATTTTAAGCAAAAACATGATCTTTTGTGAACCCTAATCAAGTAGTTTTTGTGCCTGAACCTAACCAGACCTTAACCACAGCATTATCACAACATAAAATTGAAAATTAAAACGTAAAGTTTGAATGTAAAAAAACATAAAGTTTCACCATATTTGTGGTTTGTGGAAACCTACGGTGCCAGCATTTACTATGGTGATTGGGTTGATTACATTGTTGTTGAAAAAATCACCTGTATTGACACATTAACAAGATTTTGAGAAAAAAGAAATAAATGTGTAGTTCTTCTTCCTGTATGTGAAAATGTTAAGTGTAACTGAACAGGGACAATTGTGGCACTTACAGGATAATCATAAAAATAAAATTTAGTGCAACAGTTACACTAAGAGCCATAAAGTCAATGAAGTGACTCAGTAACATGTAGCTTAGATCTGCTAACATTAGCCACCAGATGCCTCTGGCCACACCAAGGCAGGTTTAGCTGTAGCAGCACATCGAATTTCTTATGAATCAACTTTTCATTTGTAAAAGGAAAAACATGTTATTTTAATACTTACATAGTCATAATATACATGGTTAATCCAATCTAAATAGATTAAATGTCTCTTTTAGAGAACAGAAACATATTTGAGATATTATGGTAAACTTTTTGTTGACAGTGCGCAGACGCTCTGGCAGCATGAGGCGGCTTGTCTGAAGCAGAATCTGAGCTCTGACTCTCAGGCAGCGGAGAAAGAGATCAATAAAGAATTACAGTGTTATTTCACTCTCCCCAGTGCTGTCTCTCCACCTTCAGAAGGAAAAATTCATCATCTTCAGTAAATATCTCCTGAGATGAGACTTTCTGGGGCAAGATCTCGTTGAATGGGGGTACAAGGCCAGATGTAGATCAGTTTGGAGATATCGGAGGTGAAAATCATCTGGAACCGAGCACAAAGGAACAGAGGACTCTTAAGAAATACTGGAGTGTCAAATCAGATTACATGTCTCACTCAAGGACAACAAGGTGTCTCCCTGTGCGTTACATGACCTCTGATCAGAGCAGTCAGTCCTGACAATTAGCTCAATCAAAGTGGATTCAGACGCTCGTCATTATCCTGAACTTCTTGATCCGTGTCAAGATGCCTGTGGGATGTTATTTTAAGAGCCCCTCTGCTCGCGAAGGAGACGTCGTATTCAAATATATATCTGTGATCTGATGAAGTTTTTATCTTCCTGAACACATTTGCCTGATATTTCAGCGACCTAAGCTCAGTGTTACTTCCCACATATGTTGCCTCCCACAGTGTTGATGCTTGGTGGTTATTGATAATTTATTTACACTTGTCTTCATGGCTAATTGCTGGATTGAAGGTCTTTTTATGGAAAATGAGCCCAGAACACAGATAAATACACTGTTTACTTAATATTAGTTGGCATGTTGAACTTGATTTTTAAGCATTCACACTGTTGTTAGTGAGAATGTATTGAAAGCCATACATGATCTGCCAGAGGGATAGACCTTTAAGCCAATCTTTGAAGCAGCTTTAATCAGTATTTTTATGGTAACAGTGGATCAAATGAATGTGTTAGGACTTGCTCGCAGTGATGAACCTCCAGATAATTATCCCCTGACTCTGCAGTTCCTTTCAGCTTTATGGAGCTTCAGTATCTTTCACCTCATTATTTTGGTTTTCTGGGCACAACTTTACTACTCTGGTTCACTCTTTAGCATCATTTTTGTCCGCAGCAGGTAGCTGCTCCTGCCCAGCATCAAGCATCACAGACAGTGTTAGCGCTTAGATAACTGGTGAATATAGTGGAGCGTTTAGCAGCTGAGGAGCCAGACAATGAGATGCTTTGGCAACACTGTTATTGGGGACTTATATGTCGTTAAAACACTTTGAACTGAACTGAAAGTATTTCCCTCAGGAGTTGGTGAAGACCAAAAACAGAGTTAAAAGACTTTATATGCATCAGGAAACGTGACTCCACATGAATGCTGATGTTGCAGTGTGTTTGCTGGATGTGTAAATAAGCAGCTCATCATATCGAGCTGAAAGGTGGTGGTGACATTGTGTCCTTGTTGAGTTTACAGCTCGTTTCTACAGAAATCTGTCCTTCACACCTGCAGTTCTTGGTGTTTTGTGGTGATTTTGTGTTGTGATTTGACTCAAAATGAAAAGGCTTTATTACCGTTGTTCAGAGTTCAGTTAGTTTTTTGAGATTTTAATTAGCCAGTGCTTTTTTAACATAGATGCCTGCCTTCTGTCTGTGCTGTCACCATCAGGAGTGAGTGCTTCCTGCATGTAGGAAGCATTTAGTGGTCGTGGTCGGTGTCCTGCCTCTGTCTTCAGTGTGTTGCAGTGTGTTTATTGCAGTGCAGGTCAGCTCTCAGCAGTCTATATTCCCTCAGCTTCCCCCAGTGCTCACGCCTCATTAACTCAACACACTCAGCTTGTTTACAGCTGTTAATTACACACTGCAAGGCTGATATTGATGAGGACAATCAGCATTTATCCCAATTAAGCTTCATTTTGACTACATGTTAACTTGATAACATAGTAGCTTCTGGATCAGTTAGCAGTTATGAGACGGTTTGGTGCAGATATTAAAGTTTCTCCTGTAACTGAGCGTCCTGCTGGGTGCGTCCAGCAGCTCAGTGGTCGTCATTGACAGCGTGTGTTTTAGTGTGTATCGTGCTGTAATAGGCCGATGTTATCTGTGTTTCCTCAAGAAGTGGGGTAATGAATGATGAGCAGCGTATTATCACTCATCATCATTATTAGATTCCATGTATCATTAAGAACAGAGGATGCGGTAAATGAGCCTAATTAAGAGGGATACCTGCTTCTATTTTCTGCTGCCATTAATCTGACAGAAAAAAAGATGTTATGGACGCTCAGAGCTGACAGTGCTCTATAGAGTTTACAATGATCTTATGTTGTGTGATTATCATATTTTATACTGTTTATTCTAAGGCCTCAGCTTTCATTATTGATTCACCTGCTCCTTATTTTCTGGATTCGTCAATAAGTCATCTAGTCCGATGTCCATCATAACCTCACAGAGCCCAACGAGGCGTCGTCAGGTGTCTTATTTTGTCAAACTAACAGACAAGAGCCCAGAGATATCCAGTTCAACAGGGCAGCAGAGAGGAAAAAAAAGGTTTTTCTCACACATCCCTCTCATTTGAGATAACGGAACTAGTGTATTTTTTTGCCTTTTGTGCATAAAAGAATACAGAAACAATTATCAGCATTGATACTGACCAATTTCTGCAGGTTGAGCAGCTATTTCAGTTGCATGCTTGATAATGTTTGTGACTGTTTACTGCACATATAGAGACTGAAGCATTTCCATATTTAGTTAAGTTTAAAGTGAATTTAGTTGTGCCTTACTTTGATATTCCTGCACGGTGTAAAGTTTTCCTGCATGTCACAGTTTATTGATTATTTTCCTTAATTTTCTGAAGAGAGGATCTGATGCTACTGTATAATCTACAGGTGATCTTATAGTTGTAACTTAATATATGACTATATTTGTGTTGGACCCACAGTTTTCTTGTATTTGACAGTTATACTCAGGTGTCTGTGTATTATCAGTGCACAGTACATTAGTATTATAGGTTACTGATTATTTTCCTTAATCTAGGCTATCCTTAATTGCCTTATTAAGAGAAGACATATAGTAAATGAGCCTAATTAATAGGGATACATGCTTTTTATTTTGTGCTGTCATTAATGTGACAGAGTCACTTGGATACTCCTGCAGGGCTGTATGTGATGGATGTAACGCTCATCAGAGGGATGATAGTGAGCTTAATGATGTTTATGTTGCTGGTGTGTGGGAGCATAGCATGAGTTTACTGGCCACTGGTCTGTACTTTATCTTTAATGTAATCAGATTTGATAGTTTTTACTTCTTTATTTTGGGCTTTTTAAACATTCAGTGGTGGAAACTCATCACTGAGCTCAGCCATGTTGTAATAGTCCTGTAGGACCTATTTTTCCTGTAGTTAATAGTCAGCTGTCCGCGCATCATTAGGCTACTAGAACTTATTAGTACTGAGATTTACTTTCCGCTCGTTTTCCTCGTGTTTTAAGCTTTTAGTGGCAAATCGGGAAATAATTATCTCCTCCGCTCTTTCTCGGAAGGCCACTTCTTGCTGACCTTATTTTCTTGAAGTGATCTCAGATATGGTGAAGTTTGTTGATTTGCTGTGGGATGTTTTTGTTGTGGACTGGCTTAAAATAGAGCTTTGCATTCCCGTGATGAAATGATACCGCAGGAAAGAAATAAACGTCTTACACAAGAGATTTAAAAAAAAAAAAAAAAAAAAAAAAAGAAAAGCCGTGAAGTGCGGGTAAAAAAGCCCGCTGATGATTTAGTCCCTGCAGGAATAGAGCACCGTGATCACGGAGGGATGTCCCGGTGCAACGGCGAATGAATGCAGGCAGCGCATGAATATTATCTCCAGCATGCCACTTCGGAAGTAGGTCACCGCTCACCGATTTGTTCACCATGTCTCCAGCTACTGTGGGCTGCTCGGTCCGCGGATCGCTCACAGCCCCACCGAGTAGAAACTGACCACCAGCGACAGGACGGACGGGATTTTTGGATTTTTCCAGGGGGGAGCTTCATATCCGACGGGACGCACAAGGTAATGATGAATCGCGGCTGTAATTCCCGTCACAGTTGGGAGATGGTCGGATCGGTGGGTAGCCTGCTCCTAACAACTCGGCTGTAACACGAGCTCCTCTTTTTATTGATATTAACTAGCGGCTCCGCTCCAAACCCCGCGATCGATCGAGGACGTGCCGATGTTTTACGCTCGTTTCCCCCCGCTGAGGAGCTTTTTTCACTTCTCCTATCACAGCCCGCACTCCTGCTACGGCATGCTGTCAGATTAACACCGTCCACCACCATGGCCAACTACAAGCTCCAGTAGGCGAGTCTGCTTTCGCACAGCCTGCTTACAAAACACGCGCAGCGCTCCGTGTCTTTTTCTGCTTCATGTAATCCTGATCCGTGAGTGGATGTGGGTGTGTTTGTCACTGCTGGTGTCTGAACCTGCACGGAGGTGAAGGGTGGTGGTGGTGGAGGATGGTTAGTGTTGGTGGTGGAGGAGGACTGCTCAGCTGCTGATTAGCTCCAGGAAAAGTGGACTTGGTGATATATCTGAAGCCACACACACACACACGCGCGCACACACACAGCAGCTTAGATCCTGAGAGCTGGTGCCTCCGGGCTTTTCCTCTCATGATGACAGCTCTACACCATGTCCTTCTTCTGAGCGAGGGTGTGTGACAGCCAGCACAGTCACCTCCTCCTCCTCTGTACCTCCTCTGTATGTACAGATGAAACTACGCTCAGTTAATATGCCATCAGGAGCAGAGAGAGGGTGAAATCCACGATGCAAAATTATTATTAAGTGGGTTTTATGTGTCAATTATGCTCCATTTACTTTGAATTGCATAGCGCTTAAGGATGGGTTCTTTAATTCTCTGCAATTTCCAGCAGCAGAAATGTATGCCTTCCCATTTGATCTTCTGAATCAGGGGTTCCCATCCTGAGCATCACGAGATAATTAAAAGGGATTAGAGGGAAAAGCATATATCTGTTACACAAAATGATCGTTATTATCCTGACTTTCCTCTTTTTCTTGAAAGACAAGAATCTGGGGGGTCAGGAGACGATGAACATTTCTCGTACACTCGGGTCGTTTTCATGTCTCTCTTTCTGGTGGTTTCTTGAAAAGTTTTGCATATTTTCAGGCCCACCAACATCATCTGTGATGTAGCTGAGCTGACTCCTTTGAGTGATTCAGATTGCCTCGTCTGAAATACGCCAGTGTTCAAAGAAGATTAAATTAAAGTAAGAAGTGGTCCCATTTGCTATGTATACATATGTACCCTGGACAAGGCAGTCTCATCTCCATCATGGTTTTCTTTTCTTTTTGATAAAATCATCCAGAGTGATCTATAACAAAATAATTCTACATAAACTATAAAAACTATTAATAAACCATAAAAAAACATTCAATTGAGTAAATAATTTCTTAGTTTCTTTTGTTATATGCAGATATGCAATATGTACATTGATGTTGTCCAGTGTCAGGTCTCTATTTGATCATGAGACGAGATGGTACATGTGTGCTTTATAACAAGTAACTAGTGTGCACAAAGGCCCGTCGTAACTAACTTACACCTCTAAAAACCCTTCATATGAACCAGTCCTTGATGGAGAAATCACTCTTTATTTAACCTGCTCAAAAGTCGTGTACACGCGGCGCTCGTAGCCTGTGATGAGGGGATCGCAAATTGACACCGACAAGCCAAAAAGGTTAAGAAACAGTGATCTAAAAGACTGCTTCCAGCCTTTTTGACCCCTTAAAACAAAGCAATGCTTTCTTGTGGCCCCAGTTTAATTTGTGTATGAGTGGTGAGCAGTTAAGAATAAAGAGGTTTTCCCCTCTCACGTTGTTTCTAAAAGGCTAAAAGGTGAAACTGTCCAGTATTTCAGTTACTAGAGAAAAGCCTGAAGTATAAACATAGGTGATGTTTCTGATTCAGTCTTGTCTTGTTCATCATCTCATGTTCATTTCTTTGATCCTTGGCCCGACTACATGACAGAACTGAGCTTCAGAGATGTCCCTCTGGATGGCCTCTATAACACACCTGTAGGTGTTCTTTACTTTTTTTTTAAAAAAAGAGTGAAGAAATGTAGAAAAATCCCCCTTTTTGAATTTTACCTCATGTTCCCAAAAGCAGTGAGAGGAGAGGATGTGTCCAACCAGTAATCAGAGGTTCATCTATACATTTTTAAACTTGAAGGCAAAGTCATCCACAATCCTCACATAACAAAGGCAACATTTCATTTTATTTCTAAGCAAGAAATGCCTCTAAAATGGAGGAACTGTAGAGGTGTAGTGATATGTAAGACAATTGCCAACCAGGATATTCAAAGTTTATATTTGTTCGAAAACAAAATGTCCTGAGACAAATGTTGTGTGTGCATGTGTGTGGGTGCGTGCAGCTCGCTGCTGTGCATGAGGCTGAGTGTGCAAAGTGCCTCTAACATGGCAACCTGTTTGAAGTTCCTTAACAGCACGAGAAAACAAGTAAATATAAGAACACAGCATTAATTTTCATCTAAAAATCTATGATTTCATTTGTCGCGGTCAGTGTGGTGAAGGTCTATAGGGGAAAAATAACGATCTCCTTCAGTGAGCTCCCGTTCTTCCATTGTGCATGCTTGTCTTGTTCAAAGAGGCAACTTGATTTGATATCCTCAGACAGAAACTCAACGTGAGGCTCCTTCTGTCCTCTTGTTATCTGGAAATTAAATTTCTCTCTCATGGATTGCATTTCACGGTTCACCGAGTCATTTGGCAGTAAGGGCAGACTGAGCTATGAGATGGTTTGAAAATGTCCAGCCAGATAGTCGTGTCCTCTCCAGAATCAAAGTGGGTTTGCGTTTGTGGTACGACTGAAGCCTGAGTGTGTTTTCAATCATTTTAAGATGACATAAAATGCTGCAACAGATCACAGATTACAAGAGTCCAAAGGTATGTTCAGGTTTTAGTGGAGAGGATCTGAGGCAGATTTGAACATTTGTAGTGACAGGCAGAAAAAAGGCTTGAGAAAAAGAGTAAAACTCATCATCTGTCTGCACTCTGTCAAGAGCTACACGAGGTCCTGGTTTCCAACCTTTCATTAGATGTTACATGATATAGCAATTCTTCTTCTTCTTCTTAAAAAAAGGATAGCCGATTTGTTGCGCACTTGGTGATGAGATGAAGTCGTGGAAATACTCGAGTGCATAGATAAACTGTTGATTCAATGAATATGTTATTATTATGCTGTGCAGAAACAGTTTTAGCAGAATTTGCATGCATTTTTGAGTCACAGCCCGTCATCATTCTCTTTCTGAAGCATATTGCTCCACTGCCAATATCATGCTGTGGAGATAGAACAGGAAATGATGTGTTGGCAAATAGGAATCAGCTGTATTTTATGTATTCTCAGCAAAGAAAAGTTGCGGTACAAAAGATTTTAAGTATTCACACACACGCGCAGATAAACTCCCCTCGATAGCTCCTCCAGAGTCATTTAAAGCTTTGTTGCAGCTGCAAGTGGCTCACGTTAAAATCAGAACAGCAGGCACGCAAATGACATTTAAGCTCGATGTGATGCACTTTGATTCAGAGAGTGAAAACATTAGTAAGGGCATAAACATCATTTACGATGGACGTATGAGAGCGTCTCACATTACATCCAGTCCAGTCCGTTATTGTCAATGCTAGAGATACTGCAGGGAGTCATTTTGTCCTGATGTGGGATTGTTTTTTAAAAAATGGTCCCGAAAATTTGACCTAATGAGTCCATAACTCATGCAGATCATCATCATATTTTCAGGTGATGCATTTTTGTTTCATGAGGTAACATCTCTGCACCTGTAGATCAGGGAAGACTTTTTCTCTCATATCAGCTCGCATGTGTGCTGTATTTGCTGCTTTTCTCTCTTTAATATCACTGTGAACTGAACATCTTTCGAGTGTGGAGCAACTAAGAAATTGTCAGAAGCATTTTTACTATTTTCTGACATTTTATAGACAACAATCTGCAGATTAATCAATACTGAAAATGTTATTTCCAGCTGTGTTTAGCTCAACTTGTAATTGTAGCATTTCCTACAGCACGCTGAAGGCAGCAGATCATTTCATAGACACAGCACAGCACAAAGCATGTGTTCAACAGTACATATACAGCAGCTTGTTAAAAAATCAGCCTCCTGATTGTTCACATATGAGTCAGATATTAATAGAAATAAGATTCAGTCTTGATCGTTCCTGAGAGAGTGTGTTATTGTGAAAGCTGAATGATTTTCTGGCTGAAGAGTCACTTAACATAAAAAAAAAAGACCTGCGTTGACTTAGATCTTGGAGGTCAAGTGCCATAATTGTGTTTGAGGGCTGCAGCAAGGAGGATGATCCGCCTCTTTATGCGGCATGCACGAGTGTCATTGCATTAAGGTCACTGGCGGTTGAATCATCAGGAACTTGAAAGTTTTTTCCTGAAGTGAGAGGTTTTTTTGTGTCGAGAGAGCAGGGAGTCTCATGTGAACTGTGGAGGATCATAAGGCTGATCATGCATCTTCTCCTGTAAAGGTGCTGGAGATGCTTTGATGCTTTCTGCACCAGCTTGTTGACATGGAAACTGAAGACACTATTGTGTGACGAGTGTTTGTGCCACCAGTTTTGGTGAAATAAGGATCAGTTCATGAGTCATTTGATCATACTGTTGGTGTTCGTGTCTCCACACGTTGGAGAATTATTCTTTTATTTCATCCCTCCTTCCGTACCTTTCTTTCTTACCTCACAGTCATTTTACAGAGGTCGCTCACCCTTTGACCTCATAGAAATTGAAATATGTAGTCTTTTTGAGGTGAAACAGTCTTTTCTGTCTTGTCATGTTTAATCGAATTGCCTGCTCTTTGCTAAGCTATAGTACCAATTACAGAGATCAGCTACAGGCTGCAGCTATGGCTCAAATTAAATCTGTGTGCAATTGTGAAATCCAGATCCAGATCACTTCTAAAAGCATCCATCATATCAAATATTGAACACATCACCTAAATGCCTCATCTGTCTCTGCTCTGTGTTCTGCGTTTTAGCGGTGAGTGGGTGAATGCTTGTAATGTTGAGCTCCTGGTGGATTGTGTGAGTCATTAATGTGCTTCAACGTGGGTTCAAGGACCTTAAAATGGTCATTATTGATACAAAGGACAAAAAGGCAATTTTTTTTTTTTTTTTAGTATTAGTTGGCAGCAATCCTTAATCAAAACATGCGTCAATTGTGCTACAGCACAATTAATATATGATGATTTAAGTCTAAAAAGAACAAGAGGTCAAAGAAGTGCTTATGGCTTCAGGCTTTAGCATAACATAATATGCTCTTTATCTCAGTTTCTCCTCCATCCTGTCTGTGCAGTGTGGTTTGCATGTTCGGGAGAAAGATTGTCTAAGTGGTCTTGTTCTCTGGGGTCCTGGAAATTGACAGCAAACTAAGTAAAACCGGTTGTTAAATAATGCATCAGAAGATCCTGTCTGTTACATGAAATCACTCTCAGCTTCAGCAGAGTGACGTCTATGTGTGGCTTCAGCTTTAAAGTGAAATGTCTGATCTGTGTCTCTCCACAGAGTGTATGGACCCAGGTGATGATCCATGATGATGCTCACTGAAGGGTCTCTCTGAGCTGAAACTCACCATCGTAGGACCCTGTGGATGAAGAGGAGGTGGTTGATCTGCTCGCAGACGCTGAGACCATGGTGAAAGCTCGGCAGAGCCAGCCTGTGAAATGCAGTAAGCCCCCAAAAGAGAAGGCAAGCAAGGAGAAAGGAGGTGGTGTGAAAAAAGGGAAAGAAAGAAAGAATGAGTTGAGAGGAAAGAAAAGGAAGGATAAGAAAGAGTCACATCGACATAGAAAGAAGACACTGGCGGTGGGTGATGGAGAAGCGCTGGACTGTTGCGTCCTGCTCACCCGTCTAGAGGAGAAAGGAGTTGTGGGTAAAGAAAAGGATGCACCAAAAATGGGGAAACAAAAGAGCGTTAAAGTCAAAAAGAAGCTGCACTCCAGCCCCATTCAAAGACGGACCAAATCTGGACTTAAGAAAACTTCCACAGCCAATCAGCAAGCACTGGAACCAAAAATCAACCAATCGGACGCCTTATTCATGTTGCCCGCAGCAGTCTTTGAGCCCCGCAGGAGGAGAATTGCGTCTCTCAATGCTGAGGCTGTCAACAGCTTGCTGCTCTACAGAGACGATTCTCTCATGTCAAATCTCTCAAAGAAACGTCAGCCTTCTAATGAAGATCCAGCTAAAGATAGTTTCGCTAAAACTGAACACAGAGGTCAAAAAACCAAAAAGGTTCCTCCGGGAGGTACAGTGGGCACAAAAGAGAGACCTAAAAAGCAGAAGCGATCAGCAGCGGAGGCTCAGAACATCGACTGGTTGACTTTGTTTGCACCAACCCCTCGGCGTCAGGCCGGCCTCACCGCTGCAACGCTGCTCAAACTCACCAGTGCTGCGTATGGAACCAAACGGCAAAAAAAGGTGGAGTGCAAGCCGGGCAGTGGAAGTGAAGCGGCATCTATGACTCAGGATGAGAGTAGTGGTAAGGCAGTGTGTGGAGGAACAACACTGACCAAAAGAACAACACATCCCAAACATGAGGACCAACTAAAGCACAGAAAACAGGGTACAGAGGATCCGATTCATTCCCAGCTGGGCTCTACCATCCAGGGATGCTGTAGTTTGTGTAAAAGCGAGGCTTTGGATCCAGAGTGGAAGGGAGCCGCAGGAGGAGAGGAGTGTCTGAAACATGCGCTCCATTGTGGCTCTTCGCTGGGATTCTCCTTGAAAACAATCAAAGAGGAGCAGGTGGAGGCCGAAGTGTCTTCCTGCTACTGCTGCTCCCAGGAGAGGTGTGTTGAGTACTGTCACAGACTGGCCCTCTTCCTGGAGGACAAGACCTTCAAGGAACCGGAGGACGGCTCGCTGTCCGAGGTGTTCCACCACCACCATCACCACCACCATCATCATCACCACCATCTTCAGTCCCCCCACTCTGTAGCCCACCCAGCAGCCATAACCATCAGCCCACACACGTACACTTGTTTCCCTGGCTACTACGTCCACTTCAGCCACCCGGACAACTCCCCCTCTCCCATGCCCCCCCTCACTTTATGCCCAAGAAGCGGCAAGAGACCCAAGCTGCTCCCCAGCACCGGTCCGCAGCCCTCAGGGATTACCCATCCAGTGTACTGCTGCACCTCAGTGGAGGCGTGCTACGGAGAGCCCTGCAGGATCAACGGCTACTCTTCTTATACCAGTGTGATTCCAGCCATCACCAGAGGGGGGTGCTCCTTCAGCCCCACGGACTGCACCACATGTAACCACGGCATCAAAAGAGGTGAGTAGACAGAAGATTGGCATTACGAGGTGTACTTCTTGTTAGGCTGTGTCAGAGAATTCAACAGGCTCAGTAGATGCACAGGTATCTGTCTTGATGGCACTTATGTAACAACGCTGATAACTTCCTATCGTACCTCCGATTTAAGGCTAAAGGACAGAACAGTGTCCATCATCTGATTGACTTTTGAATGGTCAAAGGATGTGTTTACTGCAGAGTGAAGTGTGGCAGTGATGTCATGAAGGTGAACTTTAATCTCAACCTTGAAAGTTGATGTCTGATCTTGGAAATATCAGTTGGACAAATAATTCATGCACAGGGTCCACTTTTTTCTGGAGCTTCCAGCCACACCAGCGTTTCATCCATTTCATTATAGATGTAATTTACCTGATGTAAGTTCCTGATAACATAAGGAAGCCTTATGAAGTGGGGCAACCATGTCAATGATAAGAAGGAGCAGCGTTACAGCGACACAGCGTCTGTGTGTCAGCCCTTGAAAAATATTCTAGTAGAAAAAGATGTTTTTTTATGGTCAATTAAAACGGTGAACAAACAGTTGTGAAGACCAGAAATCATGGAGGGCTGATTAAAAGGTCACTCCAGTGATTTAGTGTTGCTTTGTGACATTATCAGGGTTATTCTCTCAGACTTTAGAGAGCTCCCTGCAGAGCCACAAAAGAAATTAAACTATTTTCACAGGCTGGGCAGCACTCCTATGACAAGTAAACTGAACTTCATGTGTAAAATCGTTGACCCCGCTAAGTAAGACAGATTTCCTAATAAGTTTAAGTGTTAATCATTCATGAGCACACGATAGTTCTAAGGTTATTTTGTATGCAGCGTCCCCGCCACTAATCCGGCCGGCGAAGCAGCACAATGTGCTGAGAATAGCTATTATGTCAGGCATTTTTAATCTCCCATTTTGGAATGTCACTTGAGTGGGAAGTAACAAAAAAAAAATCAGACAAAGGGCAAGACCCCTTTTGTCTAACTTTGAATACTAGCTGCCGGACAGCGAATACAAGGCCTGTGCAGCTGAAACCTAATGAGCTGATTGTTTGAGCTCCAGTGTCAGCAGTTAGTTGCTGTGTTCAAGTCAGTGATGTGAATCAGAACAGGAAACCTCTTTGTGATGTCTGTGGTATAATACACAAACAGCATGTGGACCTGAGCGTGTGTGTCTTAAAACACCTGAACGTGACCTCAAAACAACACTAATAACACATGAGCGCACACCAGTGTACTGCTGCAGCTCAGCTGCACCTCACTCTCTTTCTGTGGTCTCCAGCAGCCAAAACCAGGTCAGCCTACAAGAGCACCATCAACCTTCATCTCAGTGGAGATGTGTGGGTGTTAGGCCTTTTAAATGAAAGACATTTTGACATGTCACAGTAGGAAGAGCACAGGTGTAAGTAATAAAATTAATGACAGCTGAATTCTACTTAGCTGCTAATCCTGTTACTGTGTATGTTGGCCCACTGTCATGGCTTGAAAGGGCACTTGAATGGAACAGATCCATTGTTAACATTATTAATAACAGCTGTACTTTTCCTGCCATGACAAGTCAAAATCCCTGAGGTTACGGTCACACATGCGCGAAAGTAGTGCATGAACAAATTTGCATCTTCACTTTGCCTGGAGTTCAACTTTTGTTTGTTCAAATTTTGATATGAATTTCGCCTCGACAGGTGACAGTCATAGCCCGCCCACACAGGTGTTGCCACTTTTCTGCCCAATTAAACCTCTTCTCAGTCCTGAAAGGGCGTGTGCAGATCAGGGTTGATTGACACCTCCCTCACTCTCCTGTTCATTTTATTGCACCTGTTGGGGCGAAGCAGCTCACAACTTGTTGGTGCATGGACTTCAATGACCTCATGTCATTCTCAGGCTCCACCCAACACACACCCGAGCAGGCGGCTGAGTAGCCACTGAAAACACCTCTGTGGGTGTGCAGCTGGATTAAGATCTTATGGTATAGCAATGTTTCTGTGCAGAGATGACTGAAGTATTCAGATCCTTTACTTAAAGTGACACCATGTAACAGCAGAAATGGCACATTGTTCCCTTTATCAGTCTACAGCCAGGAACCTTACTTGGCCTGGTATGACCAGTAGCTTATGGTGGCCAGTGTTAGATAGTGTTTGCATAATATTGCTGCACACCTGACATTACAGTTCACTGGCTTTACAACTCTGTTCTAAAGCCAGTGAACATTTCACCAGTATCGCATAAACACCAGTTTTGCACACAGTTTAGCAGTGTTGGAAGACGTATTCAGATCCTTTACTTCAGTAAAAGTAGGAATACCACACTATGAAAACACTCCACTACAAGTAAAAGTCCTAAGTATTATCAGTAAAATCTACTTAAAGTATCAAAAGTCAAAATGCTCATTATGCAGTAAAATGCTGTGTGTGTTGCATTTGGTAGTCTAATCTACATCAAATTCTATAAGACCATATGTCTGTAGCGTCGCTGTCCTGTGAGAACCACTTATCTCAAAAAAGTTTTCAGGAGCTTTTCAGAAAAACAGCCTGTTTTCAGTTTTGTGGGGATGCATTTTCCAGCTAATCCAAGAGGATTGTAAAGAGTTTATTAAGGTTAAGAAGTAGGAGAATTTTCCCAGCCCAATTCAAGAATTCAAATTAGAGATACATAGATTTCACTGGACTGGAAGGGTATGAAAAAATGTAATCTGAGATGTAACTAGTAACTAAAGCTATCAGACAAATGAAGTGGAGTAAAATGAACAATATCTGCCTCTGAGATGTGGTGGAGGAGAAGTATAAAGTCGCATGATGAGGAAATACTCGAGCAAAGTGCAAGTACCCAGCACTTGAGGAAATGTGCTCTGTGTGTGTGTGTGTGTGTGTGTGTGTGTGTGTGTGTGTGTGTGTGTTTGTCCGCGGCTGCTCTGGTAAATCTTATAATTGAACTTAATGGAGGCTCTGTTTGTTTTTTCTGCTGCTTCAGCAGAACTAATAACAGCTGAGTGTTGTTCATGTCTGTTATCTAACCTTGTTAAAGGTTGTTGATCACTGCAGCTGCTCCTTAAAGGACTGACTCCCTGCTCTCCATCACTCTGCTTCACTATCTTTTCTGTTCCTTCCTCAGATGACTACCCATCAACCATCAATGACCATCACAGTCCCTCCTCCATCCCCATCTGTCCCAGCCCCAGAATCCTCACTGGCTGCCCCATTCCCACTGTGCCTCCAGCCGGCCAATCAGTGCCCCACATTCAGACTCCGCTGTCTGATCCCAGCCAACCACAGCCCCTGCTGCAGGTGGCGAAGGAGTGTCCGCAGAGTGCCAAGTCGCCCAGCGGGTCGAGGTCTGGCGCGCGCGGCACCGGCAGCATCAGCTCGGCTGTCTGCCCTCTCAACAGGGACAAGAAACAGAAGCACAGCTCTGCCAGCGTCGGAGAGCGAACGGTTGCCAAGCAGCCAAAGAACGGCCGCCAAAAAACCACCAACGGCTGGCAGCCAGTTGGCCTGCCCTTTCAGAAGGAGGTTTTCTCAGTGGTATGTAGAGAAAGTCATGCTGGTGCTTTGTGACACAGCCACGATGGTGCCGCTTGTAATTAAATATGGTGTAATTTAACTTGACTGTCCTGAGAGAGTTGGGGATGATTTATCACACACATCATTGTCTTATCAGGCTTTTTCTCCGTTTTTTGAGTTCCATCCAAACACCTGACTGTCCACATTTCTGTTGAGACACACAAGTCATTCAATACAAATCACATTCTGGAGCTTTTTACTCCACAGCCGCTCACGGCTTATCAGTTTCTGGCCGCTTGAGGAGTCAGTGTTTCCTGCTGCTGTCTTCCCAGGGAGAGGAGGCTCTTGTGCTGAGGAAGTGTTTCGAGGGAGTCCAGAGGGACGGGGAGCTGATCCGGGTCAGAGACACTGTTCTGCTGAAATCTGGACCGAGGAAGAAGTCTCTGCCTTATGTGGCCAAGATCTCCGCTCTGTGGGAAGAGCCAGAGTCAGGTAGGACGCAGGCTGCTTTACATCCAGCACGAGAGAAGCTGAATTAATGTGCTAATAACGTGCTCGAGAACAGCCGTGAACCATGTGGTTTTTGTCCTGCAGGAGAGCTGATGATGAGTTTGTTTTGGTACTACCGTCCAGAACACACACAGGGGGGACGCAACCCCAGCGTGCATTGTGAGGTGAGAAGAAAATCCTTCGATACTGGTTTCAGTGGCTGGAGGGTGTTTTGTTAAAATCATGTACCAGGACAACTGAAGCAAAGCTCCAGCTAAGCATGTGCAAAAAGTTTGTAAATCAATGTGCAAGGTATATTACACTACATTTAAGCATGGCTAGAATAGTTCGCTTTTAAGGTGGAAACAACAGAGCCAGCAGTTACACTGACTTTTAAAATGATTTAAATGACAAGGCTGATAATATTCCTTATTTCTCTTGTTGTCAACAAATCCCATAAAAAGACCAAAACCAACAAACGAACGGATCCCACTCAGTATTGTCTGTGCGCACAAAGCCAGATAAATAGAGCTTATTCCTCTGTGTCATTAACCTCCATTATTGCCCAAAAGCTGTGAGAAACAATGAACCACACGGCTGCGCTGGGTAACGTGTCCCTGCATGATCACGAACACGTCCGCTGTCGTTTGCTTTGAGTCAATCCCACACGCACAGTCCTGCTGTGGTTGGTACTTTCTACCAGAGCACCAAATGCATATTAATCTACCACTGAAAATAGTCCCCAACAAAGACCCCATTTCTCAGTAAACCTGAAGTTCACATGTTCATATGTCACGTATCTTTGTTGGCACAATGAAATAATATATTTGCGGCCTGTTGTTAAAGCTTTACATCGTCAGTAGGAACAAATGGGTTTGTGGCTAAAGGCAAACACATGCAGGGTAGGGAGGAGAAAACATTAAGGCACTATTGGTTTTGGACTTTCCATGAGATTTGTTGACAGCAAACAAATCTGTTGGTAAGTGTTCATGGTGTAAGCCTTCTAATACAGGCTAAGGTGCCCCAAATAAGGAAATAATGGTCATGTAGGGATGTTCCTCGCCTTGAGCTTGCCCATTTTTCCTCATATCGGGTCTCATTGGTGTGCTTTCACCTGCTTATTTCCTCTCGTCTAATAAGCTACTTTTTAAAAGGGTATGAGGATTAGTTTAGGATGTAACACACATCTTTTCAGCAATTACTCTTGAACCTCGTCTCATTTAGTTTTGCCTTCCATTTGTTCCTGTTTGTACACTGTGAGTTTGAATCATTATCACCATCATCATTACAATTTAAGGGAAGACTTCTGCAGATTTTGGCTCAACTCAGGAACCGAAAACGTGTCTGAAAGATGAGAGCGACTGAACAAACACACAGACGCAGGCAGGCACACATGTTGAGCAGCAGCTTCTCTTGTGCTTGCTTCCTGTTGTCAGTAATCTCCCAGAGGAACCAGTTGCACTTTATTAAATCTCCAGAAACAATAAACCACATGAAGTCTGTCGTTTCTCAGCTGCACTAACAAACAACAAACACATCATGGCAGCAGTGTGAGAACAGTAGCAGAGCTTTGGCTCACAGGAGGAGGTGAAGCGTCTTTCTCCTGTGAATCTGGCTTTACGTCTGCAAGCGAAGGTGAGGCAGAGGCGCTCGTGTACAATGGAGCAGACAGATGTTGTCTTTTTAAGTCCCTGCGTACATGTGCAGACTGTGAGGGCTTAAGAGGATCAAATGGGGATCATGTTGATGGATGACGGGGTTTTTCTGTTTGGAGCTAACGCGGCGCTAAAACACAACTTTCTTTCCCCCAGAATGAGATCTTTGCATCTCGTCACCAGGATGTGAACAGTGTGGCCTGTATTGAAGACAAATGCTATGTCCTAACATTGGCACAGTATTGCCGGTAAGAAAGAAGCCGTTTTTAAATTTTGTGGTGGCTTTAGCGTATTTCTTTGAAGTATATTTCTTGCATGAAACACGCTGCTTTTGAAAGATTACACGGTCCTGCTGAGAAAATTCTACAGTGCTGCTTTTTGAAGCTTTTTAAATACCAACTGGATTAAGTGAAGGGAAAAGCATGATGTTTAACATGAAGAGGAGGCAGCTTTTCTCAGTTCTCAGATAGTTTGACCGTGATGGAGTTTGATGTCTCGCATTGTGCTTTTTCCAGATTTTGTGCCTTGGTAAAACGCCGTAGGGATCGCGTACATGACAGTGCCGCCTCCCTCGTGGTGCCACCCGTTGTTGGCAACGCCATGCCCACCCACCACTGTGTGCCCGATGACGTCGACCCAGAGCTGGTGTTTTTCTGTCGACACGTCTATGACTTCCGCTACGGACGCCTCCTCAAGAACCTGCAGTAGCATCTGACGGGGCATGACACGTAACGCTATCGGACGTGAGATAATGTCACTCTGGTTTCATCCTCCACAACTTTAATTAGCTATGAACGCACCTGCTGCCTGTGTGAGAAGAACTGGAAGTTTAGGATGAAGGATTGAGAGATGAGCTTATTTTGTTTTGAAATCTCTTGTTCATGCTTACATGCCATGCATTTATTTAGTACAAGTAATGGTCTGACATATTGTATCAGAGTTTATATGGCAGTGTAAATGGTCTTTATCATACATGGCTCTCTGGTGTGTCGTAGCAGCTGTGTGAAGAACCTGAACGTACTCTGCTGTAGAAAATGCTACTGTAGCTCTTAGAAATGTGACATTTGATAGATATGAAGAGAAGTTGATGTTACATGTGAATTACTGTCTGCCTGACAGATATCAGACACACAGTGTGTCTCAATGATACGCCATAGCTAAAGAAAATCTGAGGCATATCGTGCTGCGTCGGTCCTTGAGAAGAGACAAAGAGGTTTCAGAGAAGCTGAGGATTTAATCACGTTTGTCATTAGATTTCTCTGTAATTTGCAGTTGCTTGATGTCCATCTAAATGTAGAAACATCTCTACAAGGCACTGCATGCAGAAGGATTTACAGAAAAGCTGTTGTCTGAACATCTGTGTTCAAGATGATTTCGGAAATGTGCTATCTTGTTTTCTTGCAGAAAGTTTGAGAAGACTGACACCAGTCTTCATCTGCACGCTAATTATGAAGTTACTGCCAGCCACCTGTTAGCTTAGCTTAGCATAAAAAGTGGAAACAAGGGGAAAAGGTTTCCTGAGACTAGCTTTAGACAGAGCTGGGCTAGCTCCTTCCAGTCTTTGTACCAAGCTAAGCTAACTGGCTGCGGCACGTAGTAAACTCTGAACACAGCTGTGAGGAAAGCTCTTGGTCAGAGGGTTTGATTAAATCAATTCAACTTTATTACCACTGATTAAGTACATGCACAGCAAACAGTGAAATGCAGACTTTCCTTGGCGACATCTCTTGTGAGTTTCTTAGAGAATTCTTGGTTTTATGTCATTTCTCTGAAAGGAACCTCAGTGGTGATTTTCATGACTTAGCTCTGACCTGCACTCGACAAAGAAAGCACACTTCAGTTGATTTGATTTGGCAGCGTGAAGATGTCCAACGAGCCGAGCATTGAGGAGATTTATGTTATGCCATTGCTTAGGAATATTTTGTTTTCTCAAAGCTGTTTGCCAGAGGTGTGAATTGACATCCGGTGTCAGCTAACTGTATATTTGCATTTATATATCAGGATGAGTGTCTGTTCATGGCAGATGGCATCAGTTAGTCACCTATATTCTTGTTTGTTCACCGATGAGATGGTGAGTAATGTATTCAGTGTAGCATTTAGATCTGTGATGATGATTCATTCCTATGTTTGAGAGAAGATATGTATTTATTTCTGTACTGAGAAAGTATAATTTATTTTCAAAAGATAATTTTAAAGAATAGAGTTGTAGATGAGTGGCTTTCATTCCTGATTAGAGAGGAGGTCGAGGTCGTCTCTCCTTCTTAGCTGCACTGTCTAAGATGAAGCGTGTGAGTCATTTGCAACAGTATTTTCTGTGAATGATTGAGCTTGCTTGCCCAATACAAATCTATTAAATGTTGTGTTGAGCTGTTGAAGTCCTCCAGGCAGATTTGAGGACACATTTGGAGTATTTGGAAGGATCTCAGATACAGTTTGAAGGACACCTGCTAACATGTGACCAGAGATGCTCAACCTGCAGGACCAAAACGTACCTTTGCCTCTCTCAGCTTCCCGTAACTCTCCTTTCACTTCTCCTCATATGATACAGCTTTGCCTCTTCACTTTTAAATGCAGATTTTACAATGATTTAAACGTACCTTACCATTAGCCTGTGCCCTTGATGTTGCTGCCTTAGAGAACATTCCCAGCCTTTCATTTAGAAATGTGTACCGATATCAGCCTGGGGTAAAGAAGCTTTTTAGTGTGCTGATCTTGATTCCTACATGCTTGAGATGCATTGCCGGTCCACTGCAGTCATGTGATCTTACGTGATGTGAAAGGCAAAATCCTGGTCTGTGACACCTTTAGTTTGACAAAAGTCTGAAAAGTTTGATTCGAATTCAAAGAGATCTTTAGTATCAAACAGTGAAACAAGAAGATCAATACCACTCTACCTGGACGCTAAATATGAAGCAGGCACCCATTATCCTAGCTTAGCATAAAGACTGCAGGGGGAAACCTGGCTCTGTTAGAAAAGACAACAAAATCCACCTACCAGCACCTGTAAAGCTCACTGATCAACATGTTGTCTGTTACAATGGAAATGTATAAACCACAATTTGCTGATAGCTGTTTGTCCCTGTTCCAGTCTTTACATCAATTAGCTAACCGTCTGCTGCTGCTAGCTTCATATTTAGCACACAGACATGAATTTGATGCTGATTTCCCAAGTTTTCATGGTGAACAAAAAGTATCAAATTTTCCACAGAAACTTTTGCAGACCCCTTCTTCGTCATAATCCTCCTCTCAACTGTCCCATCTGTACACTCATTATGTTCCAAACCATCACATTTGGCCAAAATACAGCTAAAGACTGCTTCCTGGCACAGCTTCAAGGAGGTTGATAGCAAAGCAGAGTCGGTGTACGTAGCCGTATTTTGGTCAAGTGATGACCAAGATGGAGAAGATGGACAGTGAAGAAACTGATTATGCTGCAGGAGCGTTTGAAATGTTTCAAGTCCTTTAATCCACTTTGAAAGTTGTTGCCATTTTGAAGGTGAAGGTGGTTTTAAGATGACCACATGCGCTGTTCTACATGAGGGAGGAAGCTCCTTGCAGCCACTTTACAAGCACAGGATGTGAACATGTGACAGTCAAAGGATTGTGTTTGGGTGGAGTATCACTTGAAAATGCCCACATCCTGCCTGCTTCTCCTTTACTGCCTCTGCAAAGGGTGGGAGTGATTCATTTTGTGTGTTAATGTACAAAAATAGAATTTGCTATAATTAATTAAGGGATTAATTTGACTTTGAAAAAAGTAATTTGAGCTCAAATGGAAAGAGTAGACTCTACCATTTCTTTCTCAGTAAACCAAAGGTTATCAGTCTGTGTCAAACCTACAGCGGACTTTCTCCACTGACTGAAGCATTTAACTGAATATTGATGGATGGTGGATGAACAGCAGTAAAGCCCACACAGCACAATACAACAAGTCAGAATTGGTTCTGCAATTTAAAAATCCCCTGTGGGTGTTCTGGATCAGAATTAGAAACTGCACACAGTACATATTATGGCCTTAGGAATCACTCAGCAAACTAATTATGTTTAATCAAGATGTGTGATATTTATGTCTTAATTGGTCCTCTGTGCCTGTTCCGAATTAACCCGTATATATTCCAAGCGTTTTCCATGAAGAGAAGGACGAGTGTTGTTTTTACCCACCTTCCAAATGCCTTTCATTTTTGTCAGATGACACTGGTCTGATCATGAATCACCACAAAGAAATGTTTGCACCAAAAAGAGAGAGAGGAGAAGGTATTGAAACATGGACTTAATTTCATCCCCAGGTGTACAAAAACTAAACTTTGGTTCTTCTGATGTGAATTTCTGTTCTTATTCTTTGCATGGCGTTTTGGAAATATCTTGGAAATATTAATCACAGCACAGATTATTTGTATGGTTTCAAATGGACCTCTGTAATATAAGAAAAATATTTAATTGTAATAAATAATATATGAGTTTGAACATGTGTTTGAGAGATTTTTTAAGTCTTATTCTTACTTCTATTTACTGCCAGGCTGAAAGCTGTAGTAACAGTTGTTGCCCACACGGTGGCTCACTAAGCCAATATTGTTATATGTGATTGGTTTAATCAAATGCAGGCACCACTGTGCTCAAGACATTGGGATTTTAAAGGGTTTGGAAGAATAATATAGATGTGTAAAATGTATGAAACAAACTGATGCTCTGCTGAAAAGGCTTTTGCTGGACTGGAAAGACTTTACTATATGAACTGACGACAGGCCTGCAGGATACCTGAGGTGGCATGCTGTATCCACGGTACGCTGTGTAATCATGATTGAATCAGTTCGACCAATCAGTTTTCTCATCATATAGTTCTCAACTCAGCATCAGTCAGCCACATGTCCATTCTTTGTTCCTCCATAGACAATTTAATTAGAAATGGAAGTAGATTTCTGTACGATGACTGCTCTGTTTTAGAAAGTTTCACAATATCAGGAATGAAAGGACGCCCTAATTTATCTTTTTGTTGCATGAATGTAAAGAAAAAATGCAAAAATAACATTTTATCTATAGAAATCACTGTTACTGTTCTCACTGCCTCAAGCCCTTCCCCCTTTTTCTACTTTTAATTTATTCATCTCTCTCGACCTGAAATGATTACAGCCCCATTTATCAGTTGCACTGCATACATCCTGACAGGAAAAACAAGAGTGTGAGCACCTTGAAAGCAGACAAGAGGAGACATAAATCATCTAACTTCAATAATCAGGCCCCTGATGAATATGTATAGGGCCTCTGGTACTGCTCAATCAGGTTATGAAGTTTTAAATGGCATGAGCAGGTAAATCATTTGCATCTGTAACAGCGAGCATGTGCGGAAGAAGAGTCAACAAGCAGCTGCTGCAATTCATGGATTGTATAGCAGTACTGTGAGTGTGTGTGTGCATGCTCCGTGATTGTGCAGTGTGAGTGTGTGTTTGTGACTTTGCTGCTATCTCTTCTGAATGTCCTGATCCTGTTTGGTTTACATCTGCTAAAAGTAATCTATATACAGCCTATTTGATACATGCTTGAAGTCATTAGCTAAAATAATTAAGAATCTGTTGAACTTGTTCGAGGGCGGCACGGTGGCGCAGCAGGTAGTGCGCGTGCCTCACAGCAAGAAGGTTGCCGGTTCGATCCCTGGGTCAGGCGGGGGCCTTTCTGTGTGAAGTTTGCATGTTCTTCCCGTGCAAACTTCACACAGACCAAAACATGCTCACTAGGTTAATTGGTGACTCTAAATTGTCCCTAGGTGTGAATGTGAGAGTGAATGCTTGTGTGTGTGTTGCCCTGCAGTTGGCTGGCGACCGGCTCAGGGTGTACCCTGCCTCTCGCCCGTTGACAGCTGGGATAGGCTCCAGCCCCCCCCCAACCCCGAAAGGGATAATAAGGGGTATAGACGATGAATGAATGAATGAATGAACTTGTTCGCTAAAAGTAATTTATCAACAGTTGAAATTGTCTCTGTGCATGTTCCTACTCTGCAAGAACAAAAGCCTGCTGTGACATCTGAACATGCTGGTGAGTGTGAACACTCCTCCAGGCATTTGGTGAGAGGTTTCAGAGGATTTTTAAATGGCCCTCAATAGGAAAAAGGTTCCCCAGTCCTGGAATAAATGCTTATGTTCAGCTTCTGCCACTGATGGTAGTACAAATATAAACATATATTTCTATATATAAACTGAGATGAACACATCTGGAACATGACAGCTGGTGATAAGTACTTGAGCTGACCTGCTAGAGCTGCAGGGGCAGTCTTTTAATTATGCTTTCGTTGTGACCAATTAAATCACAGTAAATGACATATGCAAAGAATGATTAGGCAATAAACAATTTATACAATGAAATTTACGACGTGTCGGTATTTATGTTGACGGTGACAGTGAGTGATGAGTGTACATGTTAAAAACGGTGCATTAATGGATGATAAATGGCCTGTCACTGGATGTTTTGGTGCCTGAGGGTTAGTGACGCTGCATGATTGCTAACTGCTCATCAAGGTTACGGCCTATAGGAGCAAACTGTTCCAGTTACTAGACTGTGTTTTCCTCTTAAGCCTCTCCAGCCAAATATTTTCTCACATTTGAGAACTGTCTGAAGAGGTGAAGAAATGGCTTCAAATGGGATTTTCTCTCAGGTCAACTACCTACGCGAGTTGTGCTGAGAGAAAGTGTGTTTCAGTGTTCAAATTACACACCTGCAAGGCTTTTTATGGACTGACTCATTCCGATTTTGCAGCACTCTGCTGCCTTTTGAACCTCTCTTGCCCTCTGTGCAGCTGAACACAGGAGCAGTGTACTGAGTAACAGCCACGCTGGCTTTATCTTCTGGAAAGTTTCAGATTAGCGTGGAGATCTGCACTCTCCCCTCCTTTTCCCCTTCTGTGCTCCAGTGTTCCCCCTCTTTGGTGTCTCATGTCTGTCTAGTCTGTGTTGCTGCAGGGTGTGGCTGGCAGGTTGTGACTGGCACCCTTAACACACCTGCATGCAATCATCAATTAAGACCCACCTGCTCACTCAGGCTACATTTACACATAGCAGGGTATTTTTGAAAGCAGATATTTTAGCCCCTCCATTTTCAAAAATAACATCATGCACACAACATTGTTTTCAAAAATGTTGTCATTTACATGAACCCGGATAAATACGCCGTCGAGCGCCATCATAACTTTGCCAAACCAATGGGTGCGAGTGTAAACATAGGTCACTCACATGATGTTAAGTATTTTCAGTCGCATGTTGTGACGTTTCGCAACCTAAAACGCCGTTTAACCCTGTCTACACGCCAACACATAACCGGCGTTTTCAGAAATCTCTACTTTGGCCGGAATTTTTAAAAATGATCGTTTTCCGTGAAAAAAAAACTCCGTTTGCGTGTAAACAAGAGGCCAAACCGTATGAAAACATATGCAGTTTCCCTAAGTGTACACGTAGCCTCAGTACATAAGCACCCAGATTACAACCAGTATTCGTCGTGTTGCCTGCTTTGCTGTGCAATAACAACTAGACCTGAAGATCATATTAAGTATTCTTGGCAGTATTTTTGTCTTGCCTGCCTTTTGTTCTCCTAACTGGCTTTTTCCCTGTTGTGTTCAGGTGCTTAGTGCACACCTGTCCCATCCATGCCCTGTCTGTCTGCTCTCACGAGGAAATTGGATCTGCCAGCAGCTCAGTACAATAGACTCTGCCTCCCCTGAATTCATTCGTTGTTCATTGTTCATTAAAACTGTTTTAACTGCCTCCTGCCTCATCTGTCTGAGCCTGGCACTTTGGCTCCTGTAAACTAACAGTTTGATGTTCTTTTTTTCATGAAATCTACGGGAAAAGCCAAAATATGTCAACACATTCTGCTTATGTTGTCAGAAATGTTTTCTGATTTGCGTAAGAGAGCTGAGTGCTTTCTGATTTTACTCTTAACAGATTTGTTTTTCTTGTGACTCTTGTTCTATGCTCAATACCTCTCAACAGGGGGGAAGAGGAAAACCATTACTTATCTGACATTTGCATTTTCACACTCCATCAAAATCCACTCTAAGTATTCTGGGTTATCAATACAGTACACCCTCCAGGTAAAACTGTGACTCTATGGGAGGATTTTTTTTTTAATTTGAAGAGCCTTGTGAGTCTAGAGAGAAAAAAAATACATGACAAAAGCAAGTGAAAACCTGTAAATTGTTTTCTTCATCTCAAAATGCCCTGCAGGGTTAAAGCAGAATGGTCTAGTTGGATGCTGGCTGTTTGTCTTTTCTTGTATCAACTGTGAGTAGACTGCAGAACACCATTGTCTTTTAGGTTTTTGTTTTTCTGCTCATTTTGTCATAGTTCTTGTAATGCCACAGTGAGATTTCTTTGAACATTACAAATGCATAGAGTTCAGGGGACCAATCTAAACAGCCTCAGAATGAAAGAGGACCATCATCTCTTCTGTATACACACAGCACACAACTGCCAGTACTGACTTTATCAAGACCACTGACATTTGCTTGCGACAACTGCATTTGTATTTTCATGGATGTTCACAACACAGACAGGAGGGTAGCTGCATGCATAATTGTGATTTGCGAACAGAATCCTGCATGTGCACCATCTCATGCTCCCATTAGCAGAGGTTATACTTCCCTGATATAATATTCAACAAGCAATCTCCGCTTACCCACTTTCACTGCCTGTGCTTGACTGTCATCTCCCAACCACCAGCTGCGAAAGCAGACTTTTTAAGAACATATATTTGTTTTATACTTTGTATTAAAAAGGAGTTCTGGGTGTCTAGAAATATAAGTACCCTCTACACCACCATCCACCCAGAAGCCTTTATTTGTGAGATGAAATCTGACAAGATCAGATCAATAAAATGAGCTATTTAGAAAGTTTATAATTAGACCCATTAGGCGGCTTTTGCTGTTAAAAAAAAAAGTGTTATTGTTTATTCTGTAAAATTGATTCTGTATTCTGATGTATCTGCAAACATAATGGATAAATGCTAGAAACATATTAGATAAAAATAATATTATTGAACATTAATGGCTTCAGCTAACATGCACACTTTATTACGTTTTTGTTTTTTTGTTTTTTGTTTTTTTTTTTAGTACCAGTGTCTCATCATCATGATTATATAAAATCTTCCAAAATAAGATGTCTTTTTAATCAGAGTTTTCATTCAATTTAGGTGATGAGTAGCATTTTGTTTTTCAGCCTTAGTGTTGTAAGTCCAAGTGGGTTTGCACAATATGTGGGACTAACGTCCACAGATTATAATCCATCTGGAGTTCCATTCATGCTCCTGAAAGAGGAACGTACGAAGAATACTCCCATTATTACAACTAGTTACGACTTGACAGCTCCCTAATGTGGCTGAGGCCATGACAAGCTCAGGGCTTACAACTGAGGTGAGAAAACCTGGTGGTGCATGGTGCATCATTCACCAGGCTGCTCGTTTGTTTTGATTTCAGGTACGAGTGACTCATCTTTCAGTAGAGCTGCTCTGAGCTTTGGTGCTCAAAGACACAGGATACATTTTTTATTTGTGTGATAAAAAACAGAAGACACAAGTATCAGAGGTAAAGTCAGTTTGAGAAATGCACTGATACTGTATACTTCTGCCTATTTCACTGTGTTACCTCCTCACATTGTTAGCTGTCATTTGCATTTAGACACGTGAGGATATAAACTGTGCTTTTTATTTCTCCGTTACATTTCCTTTCAGGTTTAGTCACTCCTTACTGTTTTACATACGCTGATGTCCAGCACAGATGATGCTTTTTTCTCTCACCATCTAAGGGTTGACCTTTAAACACTTTGCATATTTTGCAGACTGTGTTATGTTCATCAAATGTCACAGCTGCAGCAGAAAGTGTGCAAAGCGTTCGATGACTCAAGACTGAACTGAATGACAGAAATACATCACTCATTCATCATCACAGAAACTCCTCATGTTCATATTTTCTGCCTTAAACAGCGTTAAATGAACGGAGATATAGAGATTATTTAAATAAACCCATTTATTGAGTTACAGATATAATGTTACACATGTAATGCACATCCACAAATATTTTAATACACTACCAGCTGAAGTGGACAGGAATGGAAAATAAACATAGATCTTGTATATAAGATGTCATTAAGTTGATATATAGTGTTAGATATTCACAAGAACATGAATATGCACATCAGTAAGATGAAAAACTATAAAATCTATTGTGTATTTTTGCAGACAAGAGCCAGATCACTGTACAAAATAGATTTTAAGCTCACAGTAGCGTATTTCATAGACTTTCATCATGTAAATATATATATATTACTTAAAATGTAAATAACTACACATGTAAAACCTTTAAATCAGAACAGGCGAATGTTTAAATTTGTATAGATTCAGACAGAGCTGGTGTGTGTTTCTGCTCGTGATCATGACCAGCTGTGACACTGGGGCAGTAACTTTGCTGTGCACAGTTTGTCTCTCAGATGAAGGCTGACAAGATTCATATTAAATTGTGAAGAGGCATCATTCCTGAAACAGAGATTTTTATCCGAGCAGAGAAAACCACCAGTGGATACATTTTTAGTACCTGCTCAACTGAAACAATCTAAGCATAGTTGTCTTGAGGACCAGTGTTATTTACAGCAGCACCCGTTAAATCTGCCACAGTGGTGGAGGTGTGAAGGCGCGGCACTCTGTGCGACATTGTCAGGATGCTTGACCCTTGACCCCCATCCTTCCCTTTTCCTCTCCTCCAGGACAGGAAGTGGTGACACAGGCAGGACAGGAACTTGTCGTGCAACGAGGCGTAAATAAAAGGGTTGTAGCAGGAGGAGCTCATGGCAAACAGGTGAGTCGACACCTGGATGACGTTCACGTAATTCTTCCCCAAGATGGAGAAGTCTGTGTCCAGGTCACGGATCAGATTCACCACCTGTGAAGTTAAACTATGTTATCCAAGGAATTTGTCCAAGGAAGAAATCATTTGATAATTAATTCTTGAATTAATCCCTTTTGGAATTCGTTACATTAAAGGAATAGTTCAACATTTTGCGAGCATTTAACACAAGTTTACCTTTTCTTTGGTAAAGTTTAAGGATTTGTTTTCCCTGAATATGAAGTCTGCTTTTATTATTCTATTGTCCTCAGTTCAGCAGTACTTTCAGTCTATTGCTTGTTCAAACTGTTCAATTCAGTTCAATACAAAAACTAGGCCCATACAATCACTGTTTATAAGGTTTAATAGCTCAGCAGGTAATTATTTGCGACAGAGTTATCGCATTATAATTGTTTCTGTGGCTTTTGTGATCTTTTGTCTTTGTCACACTGAGCTGACAGCGGTGCTTTCATGAATGAGGGCAGCTCCACTGCTCAAAGCTGCTGATTGAGTCAGTGCCAATGGTGATTCAGTTTACTCACTTCAGTCTGAAGATTGTTTGCTTTCTTGCAGAGAGTAAGATGAGGATATTGACACTACCCTCAGGTCTGTATGGTTAATATAAAGCTGCATTTCCACCAAGCAGTTCAGTTCAGTTCAGTTTGTTGCACATTATAATGGTTATTTTTTGTATCTCCACTGGCAAAAGTTGTGGATGGTACCAAGAAAAAAACATTCTATTCTGTCCAGTTTTTTTTTTTTTTTTTTTTTCACTGACTCAGGAGCCTTTCATGAACAGCCCTACTCTGACTCTGATTGGCTAGTTCTCATTGCCTTTGTTGGTTGGGTTGGTTAGGTTCAGGTGTGATGAGTGAAATTAGTGAGGGTTAGGTTAAGTTTATCAAGCAGAGGCAGGGTAGGGCGTGTTCTGCCTTCACCATCCTGGGAAAAAAATTATCATGACCTGGGACTTAACGGTGGAGCTAGAGATGCTGCAGTCCAATGATGGGTCAGCAGAGTCGTCATGTCTAGTGTGACAAAGGACTCCATGCACAAACTTGCCATATTTAAATGACCCATCAATTCAAACCAAGCTTGTCCCCTTACAGCAAATATTTTATGTCCTCCCCAGTGTTCTTGTGCTCCTTTGTTTACTATATCACAGTAGATAAGATGTCGCACTACTTATGTGGTTGATGTGACTGTTACTATCCGGTAACAACCCTGACTACATTAAAAAACAGTCAATGTTTCTGCAGTAGAATCACAACAGATGTCGGGTTATGGCTACAATCAACAGCAGTTACCTTATTTTAGCACAAAGAATGGAAATGTGGAAACAGCCAGCCTGGCTCTGTCCAAAGCTAACATCTCTAAAGTTCATTATATCTCATTTGCTTAAGCCATACAGATGGCACTTTGTGGTTTTACAGGACACAGAGGGGATTGCCAGAATACCTTGCTCGGGCTACAATAGTCCTTGAAGTCATTGTGCCACCAAAGAAATAGTCCAACACATAAACTACAAAAAATCCACAAATTGTAGGTTTTTGTCCAGATTAAACCAAAGAGATTAAAGCAACAAGATATAACTTGTTAATGTTTGAGCTTTAGAGGTGCTGGTAGGTGGATTTGTTACTGTTGGACAAAGACAGCCATTTTCAGTCTTTGTGCTAAGCTAAGCTAACTGGCTGCTGGCTCCAGTGTCGATCTCCTCATCTAACTCTCAGCAAGAAAGCAATTACGTGTAATTCTTAAGATGTCCAACTATTTAAAAACCTTCATTCATGTCTTCATATATCTGTCAAATCATCAGTCTCTCTTTCCCACTCATCTGTACCTGTAAGGGGAGCCATGAGAAGGCGAAACAGAGGACGGACACTAGCAGCAGGTAGAAGGTCTTCCTCCTCCGTCTGCTCCATGCAGCCCTCGCAGATCTCAACTCTGGACACGCCATCAAGCCCGACATGGTCCTCTGCTTCAGCTGATAGGATATAGCACAGTAGGAAATTGAGACAGCAGCCAGTGGGACAAAGTAGGAGAAGAAGAGACTGAAACAGGAGTAGATGAGGCGGCCTCGCTCCTGGCCATCCCAGAACTCCTCACAGACGGCCATCTGCAGCCCTGCAGCCCGCAGGTCCAGGTAGAAGGTGTGCAGTGCTGTAGGTGTAGATAAAGCCAGAGAAGAAAGCCAGATCAGGGCCACCAGACCCCAGCAGAACTGGCACCCTGCTCTTTTGCGTATGGGATAAGCCACAACCACATAACGATCCACTGCGATGGCCATGAGGGACAGGACCGCTGCGTAGACAGCTGTAGACTGCATGACAGTGACAAAATGACACATGTAGGGGCCAAATACCCATCCACGCTGGTCAAAAGCATAGGATGCGGTCAAAGGGACGCAGAAGATGCACATGACCAGGTCGACGAGCGCAAGGTTGCTGATGAGGAAGTTTGTGGTGTTGTGTCTTTTCTTGTTGTGCCAGATGAGAAAGAGCAGGAGGAGGTTGCCGGAGCAGGCGACCACAACCACGGCCGAGTAGAGGGGGATGAAGACGGGCTTCAGATTGGACAGGAGGTCCAGGCCAGAAAAGGGTGGGGCTGAGAACGGGGAGGTCAGGAAAAGGGGATGAGAGGAGTTGCAGCAGGAGGAAGAGAAGGTGGATGAAGATTTAGACATGGATGGAGATGAGGAAGAAGCTGGAGAAGAGGAGTTCGCCCCAGATCGGTTCATCGACTTCTCCCAGTCCATAGCTGCAGAGAGATTAAATAATAATAATAATAATAATAATAATAATAATAATAATAATAATAATAATAATAATAATAATAATAATAATAATAACAATAATAATAATGATGACAATAATAATAATAAGTGTTTACACTGATATCATTCCAAATCACCATTGTTCTAATAATATTTACCCAATTTAACATTTCCCACAACTATTGATTGAACCAAAAGTAACATTAACATCATGATAAGAAACAGAGATTGAAGAGATGAGTCACATTTGGACAGACTAATTAATGACCATCTTCAAACCTTGCAGTCAATCAATCTCATTAAAAAAATGAGTCCAAAAATGAGCATCAACAGTAAAACATCTTTTTGTTTTCATCAGTCTCATCTTCACAACATCTTATCACAACATCCTTTCCTCTGCACTCAACACCTCTCACCCTTCATTTCTTTCTCCCTCTTCAAGTCTTTTTATCATTTCTCTGCTGCTCTTCCCATGCACAGCAGAAATAACTGATTCTCAAGGACTGTCATCTGCTGAAACACGTACTATATATGTAACCTACAATGAGGTCGATGATCCAGTTATTCTATTTGTTATAGCAATAACAAATACTCGTCACCTGGCACCATGCAATCAGATGAGAGCATGAAATTGGGCATGAATGCTCTTTTATTCCACATTTTGCAGAGAGGCTTGAAAAGCTGTTTCTCACGGCTGTGAACTGAGATTTGGTCCATTAATGAAAACCACATGACAGCAATGAAGAGAATGAGAGCACTTGAGTGGCTTTTCGATTTAAATTTGCAAGATAAGATGAGGATGAATCTCTATTCAAAATAAATATGTTTTCGGCTGGAGGGCATCATTTTTTTTTTTTTTTTGGCATTTTTGCGATCCTCATTTTGTCAGTTTCATTCACAAAAGAAGCAGCAAATCACACTGAATCTACTTCCAGTAAATAACAAACCATCAGTGTCTGCAAAACAAATCCTGTGAGATTAACCACAGGATTCCAAGCAGCTCTAAAAGAAATAGGAAAGCTTCATAATTACATCAGTGAACGAAAAACCTTTCCTGGCCTGCGGTAGAGCAGGAATAAGTGCTTATTAATGACCTGCTTAAGCAGAGCAAGACCTCCTGAGCACAGCATTTATCATAATGTTACTGAACTTATCCGTGGTATTTTGATTTGCCCATAATTCACATACAGCTGTTAACCTAACTGTTATCCTAAAAAAAAAATTCAAAGTAGAAATGAAAAGAAAGAATACCTGCAGATGTCACTCTGACATTTTCTGGTCGTCTGTCTGTCTGCAGGGAGTTCCACTGTTGTGCAGCGTTACCTCTTCGCTGCAGCCTGCTCTGCTTCAGAATAAAGAGGTGTGCTCTTTCTTTCTCTCTCTCTCTCACAGCATGCAGGATGTGTTCATGTGAGTCACCTCAGTGTGGGAAAAAAAGAAAAAAGATTGTCATCTCAATCTCACTCATCACTCCCAATGAGCAATAACCTCTTATGATATTCCTCTTGGGAGCTCGAGTGCCTCTCTGGTAATTCATTGTGAATTTGTGATGACCTTGCCCAGCATTACTGTATTTTTTATCTGCTGTGGAGTCACTATAATTTTCCTTTTGGGACTTATAATGTGTCTGTGGTTTAATATAGTAAATTTATAGTGATCATTACATATTTGTAATATTTTATATTATTTTAATTATCATTTCCCCTATATCGTCACTAATGTTGTCCTAAATTTGCTTACTGACCAAATGTATGAGAAGGAAAATCATTATAGTTAATGCTATTTGTTGTTTTGGTATCTGCCTTATTTCTACTGTGTGATTTTAAATTGTTGTCTTTTTTAATTTTTGTTTTTGTGTGGACCCCAGGAAGACAAGCGTCCACTGTGTGGAAACTAATGCGGATCCAAAGAATGAATGAATAATAGTGCTTGCGCCTCCCCTGGATAATTTTTTGATGCTGAATGTCAAATTTCCAGCTGTGCAGTTCTTCACAAGAAAGACACTTTCTAGAAAAACACACCCAAAAACCAACATTAGGGAACAGAGCAAAAATTGAACAATTAAGGGATAAAGCACGATCTTTCTCCAGCATCTTAAATATTCATAAAACTAAAACTAATTCAAAAATTGTGAAACATCTTGGTGCAAAAAGACAAGTGTGACCGTATGATTAATCAAGTGAGTCTCTGCAAAGGGTAATCCAGGATAAGGATCATTAGCATGGGACTACTTGAGGGGAACAGAGGCCTGATTGTGAAGATAATAAAGATGATCATGACCTAGAGGACAGAGAAAATACTAAGGACCTTTATTGTTATTTCACCATAAATTTTATACAAATTTGGAATCTCAAGAAAAACATCTTTTGTCTTCAAGTTTGTAACAAACTGTCAGTGCAACCAAGTGTAACACTCTGATTTGCAGTGCAGTATTTGCAAATATTTACTAATTATGAAAACCTATTCAGCACAAAAACTTCCCGTTGCTCTTGTTGTGCAGGAATAATTTAGTATTTGAGTTTTATTACAGCCAAGTTTGCCTGGAGATATTACCTGTTTGAGCTATGGTGCTATTCATCATCATGATTGCTTACATTGTTTACATGGCAATCACCTGTTTCATGGCAACAGTTGTGAACTCTGACATTTTGACTGTTCCAGCCTCCATTTTCCACCACATACAACTTTGTGAAAATGTTTACTGGCTTCACATTGTAGCTCAAAATCTATCTCTGTCAATCTCTATGACACAGAGAAAAAGAACAATTTGTATTGTTGTCACAGTTGTCCATGTTCATTTCCCAGTGTGTTTTTTACTCATCATGAAAACAGCTTCTGTCCACGTGCCATCGGACATGTTTTCCCTCGGATCGGTCTGGACACTGATGGGGAAAGGATTGTCCGGAGTGACCCCATACACCATAAACACGGACTCTTCTTTCCTCTGCCTGTTTGTCTCTGCAATATGTGATAAAACAGTTTGCGGCACCACCTCAGGCTTTTAAGGTGGACACTAGTGCTGGCTCAGCTGGTCTGATAAATTCTCACCTCCCATGTTTTTGTTATATTCTAACATGATTGTGGGGCAATCGACAGCCACAGTGGATCAGCTGGTGTGGCTCCTCACCTTCCTTTGTACTGTGTGTGCCACTGTGGAGCAGACAGCAACCTCACCTGTGTGCATTCACTTCACAGACACGAGTGGGCCATCGCATGGCCACCTGATGGGCCCGTGGGCTGAGTGGGGGCAGCCCATCTTGTTTTCCTGTAAACTCCACCAGCTCCAATGTGTACAAGTTGTCAACAAGTACATGATATCCAGGCTTTACCAGGGGCATCACTGAGTCATAAGGCAATCCACAATCCAACTGTGTAACCACTGCTACTGTCTGCCAACACGACAAGATGGAAGCTCTGTTTGGTTTTCCTTTCATTTACTGCCTGAATCTTGTTTGAGCTTTGCTCCCAACCATCTGCTCATGGATGCTGATGATTTGTCCTGGCAGTCGAGGAGGCAGAAAAGATGGTCATGGTCCAGGCTACCTTGCTTTTTGACGTTTTCTGTGTCCAAGGTAGGATCACAAGGCCCGTTTGGATCTCAAAGGAAATATGCCAAAACTCTAAGCTGAAGAATAACAAAATCATACACCAACAAAGTCCAATGCTTTATCAACAAGTGGTTAAGAACCATCCTGAAGGTACACTTTACAAACACTGTCAGAAATGAAGATCTGTGGGAGAAAACAACTCAAGATGAGGATGAGGGAAAGGAAGTGGGGTTGGACTGGACACATCCTACGAAAGCGTAAGACTGATTTAGACCTGGAGGCAGAGGATCTAAAGTGCTCTTCACCACACAGAGGTAGAGAGGGTGGCTCATGTGATGGAGAGGAGTTGGTGAGGAGAGAAAGATGAAGTGACTTGGGATCACACATGTTGACATTCTAGGATATCACCAGAAACCTGCCACAAGGCATCGAAGAGGCAGAAAATCCCTCAGACAACATTGTTTTCTGTCTTCGGAACCTGCAAATATCTCCCAATTTCAGGAGGCCGCAGGAGGCCGCACCATCAGTATCGGATTCAAAGATCAAACCTCTTAACAAAATTCATCATCTTAAATTTGTGCCAAGGGAATCAGTTCTTCTCTCATTTTATTGAAAATAATGATAGATACATAATTTAGCTTTCGGAAACTCTATGAATATAAATTCATAGAGATTAAATATTAATTATTGGAAGTTATTTTCGGTTGATTGTGTAATATACTATAATTCAGTTAAATAATGTTTCTTTTTTTTTTTCATGTTTTCCAGGGATGACATTTAGGTTTAAATGGTTGCTGAAGCTCTTTTCTCTCAGGGGACATCATGGGTGGGTTTCTTTATTAACACCTTCCAGAGATGGAAATTACATTTTAATCAAGGATGGATGCCAATCAAATTTTAATTTCCTGCCATTTGGGGTTCACACTATTATCTGCCATCCCAATCCCACCTGTTACCACAAAGCACGACTCTGTGAGACCTGGAGAGTTAGCAAGTCACAGCCTTTACTCCCTGAAATATTAATAATTTTAATACGCATCATCCAGAATAAGTGAAATGAAGTCCACTTGGCAGAGTTTGTTCTCCACTTGAAAGAAAAATGAGAACAAACACTGCTTTAATTGTGTGCATTCAACTGATTTCACACTTTCAGTCCTCTGGGTTTTAGAAGATAGACTGCATGCTTGACAAGAGGCTCCCGAAGGTTTTCATGTCCAGGACTGAAACTGATTCACAGCAGAGAAGAAGGATTGCTGTTATTCAAATGAAGACTGTTTAAGAGGATTTCCCACGCTGAGTTTTTTAAATTGAGAGTAACACTCTGTTACCAATGTGATAGTTTTGACCAACCGTCATAGTTTGGGGTTTTAGTTATTTCCTGTTTTATGCTGAAAGAGTTTTTCCTTGTGTGTTGTGTTTTGTATCACTTCCTGTCTTTGTCTCTGACCGGCCCTTGTAATTGCAGATTAGTTTCACCTGTCTCGTGATCATCATCCCTCTCCTGTGTTCAATCAGTGTGTTTTCCCTTCAGTTCAGGTGTCATGCTGTCTGTGTCTGTGTCCCTGTCCTGCATTTGTCTCCTGTGTGAGCCTGACTGGTTTTTCAGCTGTGTTATTTGTGTTTCTGCTCTGTTTTTTTTTTTTTTTTTTTGGATTTGCTGCTGCAGTTTGTTGCCTGCCTGTTGTTAGTGTGAATGCAGCTTTGGTTACTAAAGTTCACTTTTTCTTCCACCTGCCTGCCTTGGTGTTCTGCATTTGAACTGCTAAAATATAACAAAATCTTAATTTTGTGAAGGTTATAATGTTCAGTCTTTGCTGAACCTGAAGGCTGACCAGGCCACATAGTACATCATACTCACTGATACAATTGTTTTACAAGCTCTTGGCTGTGATGTTAATATTTTGTCTGCGTTGTGCCTCTTACCAGGGCAAGCTGAAAGATGATGAGTTCTTCAAAGAGATTTCAAATTCACATTCAACACTCTCACACAGACTTCTCTCAACAACCCCAAGAACGCTCCCACATTTCTTTTAGTCATTACAAAGATGAGCCAAACGTATGAGTATCTTTCTGTTTTCAATTTCAAAAGTCAAATAGAAACTATTACTCCTCAACTATGTCTCCATTACTGTCCGATGACTGAGGGAACATTTGGGGCAAAACCACTGCTCACCTGCCAGCTGGTTTCTGGACATATTTCACACTCAGTTGTGTACTGTCATCTTCAAGTGTCAACCAGCAGTTTAGATTTTAATACAGGCCATTTAACAGCCTTCTGATTATATGTTGACAGAAACATATATGCTTCATTCAGAGGTGATAAGCTGAGAAAAATCCCCAGTTTTGAGGTTAGTTTATGTTTAAATGATGTCTAAACAGAGAAGGCCCATATTTCAAGCCCATATTTAGCATAAATTATTTTTCCAAGCGGAATATTTTTCTAAATCTATAAATGTGACATTATAAATCTGCCTTGCAGTTTGTGGTGTGGCACCTTCTGTGTGGAATGGCAATCTACTACATTTTGTGGATGAATAATATTTGATTCTTTGCTGCCACCTAAAGATACTGCTGTCAGACCATGTCAGAGAAACCACTCCATGCTGTTGGCCGTCTCTCCTGCTCTCTTTCACACTGTAATTCTTTACGACTCCCTGCTCCCCTTAAATCAGTCCAAAGTCTACATGCTTCTAACCTTAAACAGCCCTCACTTTACAATTATGTCTTCACTCCCTAAATATAAATCTCAAACAGGTCCTCACAAAGACGGAGGCACAAGATCACACACACACCCAAAATTCAGTGTGTCTGAGAATAGTTTTAATTGCACCTCAGCTCCAGCTAAATATACCAGTGCCCTTGTTTCGGCTAACAAGCAGACAAATGAACAGAATCCGTTCTACTTGTTTTTATTGAAACTTGGGTAAAACTTCAGATGTAAAATCAACATGGCAAAAATAAAGATGTTACACAATATGTTACAGTATTTTCAGGAATATATTTCTACTGACAGAACAAAATAATAACGTCTCTGCAGGATAACACATTGTTTACGTCATCAAAATCTAATCAACAACATGATACTGCATGTGGTCCTTCATTAGCCTTTGCATTTGTGTTGAAAGTAGAGAGCCACTCTGGTAACCGATACAGTGGGAGTCACTTCACTGACTAGATGCAAATGCTGCTGCTACAGGACAAACAGGTCTAATTTCAAACTCTTTATTATATATTCTCATGGTGTGATTTGGTTGAAGGGATGAATAGCACACACAAAACACATGTGAATGGGTAAGTACTTAACACTCAGTTGCCGGGGATACAGAGGATGATGACAGCCTGTAATTGCCTCTTTGGCTGCTGTTCACAAAAGCTTTGGCCAAAACACTGCCATGACCTAACGCAGCTCAAAATGAGCATCAGGGTAACAAGTCACCTGTACTGAATGCACGCCGAATGAGTTTTTCTTTCGTGGCTACCATTTTTAAAATAAACATCACTCATTTCTCAGGGCTGTGAACATCATCTTCCTCTTGGCTGCGTCTCTCTCCCTCCGTGTCATCGTCATTCTGAGTTTGGTCATGATCAGCTGCTTCCTTATTCTGAGACGGCCTCAGGAGATATTCCAGCTCTTCCGCGCTGATGGCCACCTTCTCAGGAATCAACCACCTTTTGAAGTGTTCAAGAGCACTGTGGAAGGGAGGCACGCAAGAAGTCAGAGATATTAAAAGGAGAATTGGCCACCTGTTGAAGGTCACTCCAAACAAATGGGGGGCCGCGTATCACCAGAGTAACTGCTCCCTGTCACCCATTATACTCTTTGCTGTAGCAACTAGCTGCTGTTAGCTAGTTAGCTCAGTTATCTGTGCAGCTGACTGAATCTGCCTGAAACAAGAGCTCAGAGCACCAGGGGGCATTGCTGGTGTTTACATGAATATAGCTGGACCGGGATCAAACAATGCCTCCAAGTCAGATGGAGGACAGTTTGATGACAAGGATTACACCATAAGGTGAATAACAACAGCTCTGACCAGGACGCTGAGTCCAGGGGCAAAAAAGACACGGCAGGCTGAGACAGAGAGGAGAGTGTGGCAGTAGTGTAGTGCTGGAATATTTTCACATCTAACTCTGTGAATTAAGGGTTTATTTCAAACAAACCAGATTTGATAGTGCATCGCACAGGAGAAGTGAACAGTTCTGCAATCACCAATCCCCCTGTACAACTCCTCCCTCTGAATGGCCCTTGGACTTTTCACTGCCTATTCTGATATATATTTTCCAATTTCAATTTTGCACGTCCAATGTTCAGTATTTATATTTTGTTTTATTGTTGTATATTTTATTGTGTTGTATATTTTGTTTTATATATATATTCTTAGTATAAATATTTTGGTTTCTATATTGCTTTTATATATATATTTCTTTCTCTTTTCTTTCTTTTCTAATTTCATTCTAACTCTATAATTCTATCTGTGTGGAGCACTGCTACAAAAACAATTTCCCCTCGGGGATCAATAAAGGAATCCTGAATCGTGAATCTTGAAACATCTGAAGTTAACACACGTATAACAAAACGTCAACAGAACACAGTACGTGTGTGAAACAGCATAATCCATCCCTCCCGTCCCACCTCTCATCCATGTCACCACCTTGGAAGAGCTCTGAGGTCTGGGCATCGTGCAGAAATCTATCCCAGCATTCTTTCTTAGCTTGAGACAAGGAGCGCAACATGTCCCTGGAGGTCACATCACTGGACTGGCCTTTTAGCTTCTTCAGGCGGTTCTCTGCACCAAAGTGTAAACAAAAAAAAAAATGTAATCAAAATGGTAACATGTCTGAATGGAGGGCCACGGGCAACAATCTGTGATATTGACAAAGCACACAGAGCTCGGTGAAGACGACCTCTGCTGAAGAATATCTACACCTAGAGTGACTGTGGTATTCTGTGAAAGCTAATTTGAAAAGATAATGTTTTACCAGTTCTTGGATGATTTATAAATAAGTTACATGACAAACGATGGACTACATGTGGGGAAAACTGAACTGAAGGCATAATAGCTGACAACATTTGGGAAATAAATCATGGTAACCTGGAGAAGTTTTTTCATTGTTATGGACTCTGACACATTATCATCTTTGCATTCTCCCAAACAACCTGACTGAGAGGGAGGTAGATCGGGGTGGATGAAGGCCTATAATCAGGAAAAAGATAGAAAGAGGCTGGAAGGATGTCTGTACCTAAACTGGCTATGTAGATCTCAGAGTCCTCCATGGGTTCCCATTTGGCACTAGATGAACTGGTATTTGTCCCATTTGAGTGTCCATTGACCTGCACTCCGACTTGTGCTGCTGGCTGGAAAGAGTCTTTGAACTCCGTGTTGTTCTCTGCAGTTTCTTCAGCTCGCACTTCGGGCAGACTGGAGCAAATTTCGGACCACAGCTCCCCGCTGGACCGGACCTGCTGACCCTCGAAGTCGTCAACCATTGTGGCGAACTGACCAACGGAGTTAGAACAGATGTCAACATCAGTTTTCAACAGCAGTTAGCTTTAGCACAGTGTTGTTCATGGCCTGACTCTTTCACCAACATTAAAACAGGCATGTTCGTGAGACATTTTGATCGAAGACAGACAGGGAAACTACGCAGATTTCCAAATACGAAGAACCAATCAAATCTTAAGTTGCATCCACATACTTAGACTAAATTGTCTAACACCTAACCTGCTTCATTTAACGTTTCTCTTGGTATGCATTTCATCTGTTCTTCAGACGGGTTGTCATAATATAATTATATTTCATACACATTTGTATTTGTCTTACCTCTGTGAAAATCCCAATAGATTATCTGTTATTTCCTCTAATGTATGAATTTAAAGATTGAAGATTAGCCTCGCTAGCTAACACTGTCCATGGTCCAAGGGTCTCTAATAAACGACAGCCCACTTCCTTATTTAGGACCATATGATTGGACGCTGTAACCGCCCATCAAATTTCTTCGAGATATTATTGGACTTCTACGGTTTCACGCTGGAGAGGACGCATTCTATTGGCCAAGAGGAAGAAGCCAGGAAGTTTATCTCAGCTGGAAGAAGGAACGGTGGCGAACTATCAAGGTAAACAAGCTTTAGTGACCTCTGCTGAATTATTTGTATTTGTGAGTATTGACCATTTGTTGAACTCATATTAGCACCGACAACTGTTCAGTAATATTATCTGTTTATGATTTAGCGGTAACTTGTCACGATAGCTGTAAGTCACTGGCTAACAATCATGTTCAGTTTGATCTGTGATTGATTTGTTCTATTTGCCATATTCGGCTCAGCCTGTTAAAGACTGTTGTTCCAGTTACGCGTGTGTCATGTACTCAGGTTTGCAAGCGCTGATCATCATGTCACTGCAGGGAGATCCGGTGTAGGAGATGCGAGCAGCGTTGCGCCTGGCAGTAGTGGCAGTCCCTATGGGTGTGCTGCTGTCCCGGACCATGGCGTGGATGTCCACCGGCAAAACACATCCAGAGCTCATCAGCAGGCTGAGGGGTGAGTGGGTCGATGTCAGGGACTGAGTTTTGACATTTCAAGGTCTTTAAACCTCAAGGTCCTTAAAGTGAAGATGTTTTGTGTGACAGCTGGTGATTTTATACTGAATTTAAAATAAACTAGTGATGGTCTGTAGTGATGTGGATATTGGCTAAGCAGAGAGAGGTACACATGATTGACTTCACTCAGGAAAATATAGAAGATCATTTTACTCACTTTAAATTATCATATTGTACTACTCACAATTATGAGGGCATACTTAAGGAATTCTTAATGGAAGTCGGTATGAAATGGATATGAAACGACAAATGGATGATGACAAATGGCAATTTTAGATTTGAAAGTGAACTGTTCAAATTGGAAATAGAAAAGGTTAAATGCCCAACTTTAAGGCTGAAATGTAAAAGCTAAAATGTAAGTGCATAATTGTGTGTATGGAAAATGATTCGTTATCTGTTTGTAAATTAAAGGGCATGTACAAAGTTCAGAAAAATGAATCACTGATCTGTAATGCTGGCTTTTACACAAGAGACAGACTAAATAATGTTAGGATGACCAAAATCACACACAGTTATCAAAATATGACTAGTAGTATGATTAGTAGTGTTGATATACTGCCCAGCTTTAAATATTGACCCCCATCCTGTACTTTAATTTTCAATATTTCCTCGAAAAAGTGTGTATCATTAGTTTTTCCATTCATATTAAAAGGTAATGGGGAAACAGACTCCAACATCTCAGCTCATCCTGCACACATTTCACTCTTTTCTCCTCCAGATCATGGGGTGATCCGCAGCGACCGAGTGTTTGATGCCATGCTGGCCACAGACAGAGGTCTCTACTCCACAGACTATCCTTATGCAGACTCTCCTCAGTCCATAGGTATTCATTCCAATCACTCTTTATTGACATATACATGCACTTGCTTATCGTGGCAACAGGTATTTGAGTGAATACATGATGCTGTAGAGTAACAGCTGCTTCATCAGCACAGATGTGTGCTGTGACTCTGTGTTATGACATTCTCTTATCACAGGCTACAGGGCGACTATCAGTGCACCACACATGGTGAGTAAAGAACACTGAACTGTTTTGAGATGTGAGCAAATATCTGAAGATGAATTCCGATTCCAAAAATGCTGGGACGCTGTGTAAAACAGAAATAAACAGAATGTGATCGTTTGCCTATCCTTTTTTACATATCCTCAACTTTTTATTTATGGTTTGCACAGCATCCCAACTTTTCTGCATCGGGTTTTATAATTCACTTATGTGTATTCAGATGATGGGCTGAATGAATTTCCTGTGGGCCTGGTTTGACAGCATGCTCATGCTTTGGAGCTGTTAAGTGACAAACTAACTGAAGGGGCATCTGCACTGGATGTGGGTTCAGGAAGTGGATATCTCACTGCCTGCTTTGCAAGAATGGTAAGCTCTATGGAATATTTACACATTTCTCACCATACACACATTCTTGACTTGATATTTTTTAGCTAAGTTGGCATAAAATATAGCATATAACTCGGTGCATTGTTGGATTTTTCTGTTGTTTGTAGACAGGCCCCAGTGGTAGAGTGGTTGGCATTGACCACATCGATGAACTGGTTCAGATGTCAATAAAAAATGTGCAAGCTGACGACCCAGAGCTGCTCACCTCTGGGCGCATCAAACTTACAGGTAAGTCAGGAGATGTCAAAGTCATGCTTCCTTTTAAAGTTTGTTGTTGAAACTTCACAGTGACAAAAGACTAGAAAAGTCACACCGACGTGTGTCCACAGTGGGAGATGGAAGGCTTGGCTTCCCAGACGGAGCGCCGTATGATGCCATTCATGTTGGTGCGGCTGCAGCGACTGTTCCTAAGTCTGTAAGGACACCTGCAGTTTGGCTTTTACGCTTGTGAAAATAGAATAGGCAAGAATAGAATAAGAGAAACCATGCACACAGGGAGTCAAGTTTAAAACACATTGTAGTTTTTCTACATTACTAAAGTGAATCTTTTTCAAGTGCTGTGAGGGAAGTTTGATAGGCGGAGGACAGAAGTGTCTCCACACTGACTGACTGAGCTGAATCTGCCTCTTGAAATCGACTTATCACCTCATGTGAAATTTCAGCTTTTTGCCATCTCTTAATTCAAGCTCTTGGAGCAGCTGAAGCCTGGTGGGCGGTTGGTTCTCCCCGTGGGCCCCGACGGTGGCACTCAGGTGCTAGAACAGTACGACCGGCAGAGTGATGGGACCTTTCTCAAGAAAGCTTTGATGGGAGTGGTTTATGTCCCGCTGACTGACAAGAGGCGTCAGTGGCCAGGGTAATGCACAGAAACACTTATGAGCTGTCATTTTCAAACCAAAGTCAGTGAGGGAAAATCTCTTTATCTACTGACAAACACCTGCACATTATTTTTGAACATTACCTTCATCAGGTGCATCTGTAATCTTGAGTGAGATTCACACAGTCATGAGTCACGTCCACCTACATCCTGCAGCTTGTTCCTGATGATATCTATGCTATCCGTCTCTCCCCAGAGGTGAGCTCTGACTGCAGTTTGGTTGCCCCTGCAGGAGGTGGCGTTGGTGCTGCATGTCCGGGGCCCCGTAGCACTCCTCATGGTTTTACTGAGCCCCAGACTTAACGGCCACCTGCCCCGCTGGGTTGTCACCTAGCAACGTACAAGGAGGATCTCGCGCTGTTTGCCCAACCAGATTGTCTTCCAAGGGTGCTGGAACAGTGAGTGAATGAGTGACCACCGCTGGACTGATGACCTTCCTCTCAAAAGCCTTTGGCCTCTTTATTGATAAGTTAATGAAGTTCAGCAATGTGGAAAAATGCAATTACAGCTTGAGGAGCTTCAGTATGTGCTCTTCTGGATGCTTGTGGGAAAATTTGGATGAATGTTAAATTTTTTAATTTGTGTGTAATGTTATGGGAATGCTTTGGTCATGAGTGCAGTAACACATAAAGACAAGCCCATGTACAAGCCGAGGTTTTTAAAAGAAAATTCAGCTATTAACAAATTATATTTTGTGGTAAGAACTTCTCACTGGCTTCACATGCTGTATGTGTAGGATCTGTCCTGTTGACATTGTTACTGTAGAGCAGAAATGCATTGTGCCAAAAAAGTATTCATTAAGGCACTTAATTATTTGAAACTATACAAATATTGATTTATGTGTAAACTTACTAGATTTATTAATAAAGCCCACAACATGGATACTTGGTTGTTTTCATTTTTAATGATTCTTATAATTGTTTTATAATTGTCCTTTTTGTCATTGAAAATGTCATCACTGTCTGCAGAAGGAGACAACATAATATTTTTTTAAATAAATTTTAAAAAATTCAAACAGATTTGATGATCAAAAAGGAGCATGACAGGAAAATAAATCTTATGTTACCTTGACCGATCTACCATTGGTGGTCTGTCTATACTTTGAGTCACCTTCCAAGATATATCACATATAATCTTCCTCAAGTGAATAATCATTGATCGACATTAAAAATCGTTTTTTTTCCAGAGATTTCCACAAACACAACCCAAACGTGCACTTAAGTCACATGAAGACTTCATCTTCATTTTAGTGAATTGCTCTGGAAATATTATTAAGGCATATCTTCTGATACCTACAACAAATTACTGTCATCCACATGATGCGGCATCAAATCAAACTAAATACACATTATGAACAGTTGGTGGCGATAATGTCCCGGAGAGGTGGTAATTTGCATGAAGGACTAATTAAAAGAAGAGGAAACAGCGAAATTTGATGGCTGAAACTACATGCGACAAGTTGGACTACATATTGACGTAATCACCGAGCGCCTTTCAGTAGAAGGACCCCGAGCTATGCACGTGAACGTATCGGTTAGCGTTTCGAGAAAATGTAACCCGCTGCATGTCTTCTCGGCTTACGTTAATAGATGTATAATCGATAAAGTCTGCCACACTAGTTCCCGTTATACCGTAAATCTTCCTCTGAATCGTCCTTTTCTTTCTTCAGGGCGTCAGCAGAGCAGCTCGACGATGGAGCAGGCAGCTGTCAACACCGCAGCACCGGCGGAGGTAGAGAGCCCAGCGTCAGCGGAGAAACCTACGGCGAAAGAGGCAACAGAAGCTGGCAAACGAAGAAGCGACGAGCCGGACCAACCCGAAACAAGTAGCCGAAGGAAGAGGCGGAAAGGAGCGGGAGGGAAGAAGCTCCGTCCGGGCGAGAGATACATCCCCCCTCCGCAGAAGCGGAACCCGGGGGTCAGCTTCAGCCAGGAGCATTTCGACGAGACCTCCTATTTCTTTGAAGGTGGTTTGCGCAAAGTGAGGCCATACTACTTTGACTTCAAAACTTACTGTAAAGGTCGGTGGATTGGGAAGAGCCTCCTGGAGGTGTTCAAGACTGAGTTCAGAGCGGAGTCCATAGAGTATTACCAGAGCGCTGTCAAAGAGGGTCGCATCCGGCTGAACGAGACACCGGTGGAGGACCTGTCTGTGGTGCTCAGGGTCAGTGTCCAGGTGTAGTTTAACAACCATTCCTCTTATCAAAGACATAACCAAACCAAGTCCTAATATTCTACTTTGATGCATTTAAAAGCCATCTGATGCTTAATGGTCTTTGGTTCTAGGTGGTGTCACACTTGGGGAGGTGATATGTTCACATTGTGGCAAAGGTTTTAACCTTTTAACCTCCCTCCCCCCCACAGAACAATGACCTCATGAAGAACACAGTGCACCGCCACGAGCCCCCTGTAGTTGGCAGACCCCTGGAGGTTCTGGTGGATGATGGCGAAGTGCTTGTGGTCGACAAGCCCGCCTCCATCCCAGTCCACCCCTGCGGCCGCTTCCGCCACAACACGGTAATCTTCATCCTGGGAAAAGAGCAGGGCATGTGTGAGCTGCACACAGTGCACAGACTGGACAGGCTCACCTCAGGAGTGCTGCTGTTTGCCAGGACACTGGAAACCTCAAAGAAACTGGATCAGTTGGTGCGAGACAGGCAGGTAGGTTCAGGATGAGGTGGATTTAAGCTTTCACTCGGTTAAAATGATAATGGCAGTAAAAACTCTGGTGGTATTCTTGAGAGTACTTTTTTTGCAATGCGTTTGCCATATATCTTTCTCAACAATATCCTCTTACATTTGCTCTTTTGAACAGGTTGAAAAAGAATATGTGTGCCGAGTAGAGGGGGAGTTTCCAGATGGGGAGCTGATCTGCGAGGAGCCCATCCTGGTTGTTTCCTTTAAGATCGGCCTCTGCCGCGTTGACCCAAAGGGAAAGGAGTGCAGAACTGTCTTCCAGAAGCTTAGCTTTAATGGGAAAACCAGCGTGGTCCGCTGTTTGCCCGTGACTGGCCGCACACACCAGATCAGGGTCCACCTCCAGTTCCTGGGCTTCCCCATCCTCAATGATCCCATCTATGGGTCCTCAGCCTGGGGTCCTCACAGGGGGAAGGGGGGGCTGGTGGGAAAGAGTAATGAGGAGCTGCTGAAGGCTCTGGTAGAGGAACATCGCTCGCAGGAAAGCCTTCACCTGTTGGATATTCCGGATGATGCTGGGATTGAACAAGAGGCAGAGAAAAGCAGAACATCTGAGAAAGTGGATAAATTAGATGGTACCTCTGAATCTAACACAAGCGTTGACAGTCATCCGGCACAGGTTGATACACAGGTGCCTGCAGGTTGTAGCTCAAGCAGTGAGACAGTGAATGAAGTGAATCAGAGCTGCTCTGATATGAACACTGACAACACCTCGCTGAAGTCCCCAACCAAATCAAACGGAAATCAAACAGAAGACTCGACTCCCAAAACTCCTCCAGGGACCAGAGACCACCTGTGCAGTGAATGTAAGCTGGTACGCCCAGATCCTACAGAGAAGGAACTCGTCATGTATCTCCATGCGTTACGCTACAAGGGACCCGATTTTGAGTATGCCACACGTTTACCCAACTGGGCCAAAGAAGACTGGGTGGAAGCTGATTCGAGTTGATGAACACCAGTGATGACATTTAGGTTACTGCTTTGTGTTTTGCAGACATTTAACAGTATGAGCGGAAAGTTTTGATTTTGCTGGATTCATTTTTATCAATAATTCTTAAATGGCTCATCTTGAAGTGGTATAAAATGCCTCAGATTACGTTAAAGCATATCGCTGTTTCCACAAGCATATGTCTTCCTGTGGATTAAACGGTTTAATCCTCAAACACAAATAGAAAATGGACTTGTGTTCATTCTCATTTTACTTTGAGGACTGTTTTAATATCAAGGATATAGTTTTAATTTAATATAATCCCTTTTAAGCCTGTAATCCACCTGCTACACCAACCAAGATTTGAAATAAAGCCAAAAGTCTGCAGGAAAATAAATGTTTTATTTCAGTTTAGTGAAAAATTAACAACATTGACACCTTTACGTAATAGTGGTGGTGACCTTTTAATTTCTCCTGTTCATAGAAAGCCTGTGATTGATTTCATTCGTCTCTAAGGCAGGTTATTCTGCTGAGTGGTGTGACGTGAAGGCTCGCTGAAGGATTGTGAGTATACAGTCAAGATGTCAAAAGCAAACACTTCTTACAAAGAGAAAGCTTGAAAATAACACTGCTCATAGGCACAAGTCTCTTCCTGTCCGGCTCTGAACCACCGTCACTACACACACATCTCTTATTTTATGTATTTAAAGGACACATCCTTTGCACAAAACACAGTTTCAGTGTTTTCAGCATATGAAACAACTAGTTTAAAGACATTTGGCACATGCTGTTCATGTCATTAATACTATTTGAATGTTACCGAGACATAAAATCAGCTGATGACATCTCAGCTGTTGGGTAGGGCGTAGCTAAAGGCTCTCTGTTCCTTATATATTCTGTTGGAGTTTCTCTTAGCAGTGCTGCAGCAAGGTCTATATACAAATAGTGAGCTGTTGAAGCAGTGGCATGTGATGGTACAACTCCTGTTTTTAGAAATGGATCACTTCTTTTCAAAGGCTAAGGCATACGATGACATCCATACATCCCGGAATAGTATGCACATTAATTCGCCAAAAGTGTATAAACCCACACACACGTGTTACATCTGCATTAGAAACCCCCTTTTGCCTTTTCATACAGAAAGTAAACATTACATTTTTTGGCACTGACACTGGAATAAACAGCATGACGTTTTTTTTTAAAACTTCAGGGAAACACTAAATGCAAACAAGCCATGACACTACAAATGACACATTACAAACTTCAGGTTTCTGGGATTCTACGTCATGGTCACAAGGGACATGCTGTACATATTATCGCCACAAAGTGTGAAACCAATTAACTGTAGTTAAGTGACGGTTGTTTCCTACTTTGTGCAGCTCTGCCTCTGCACATCTCACATTTTCATATTCAGAAGTCCATGAGTGTATATGGCTCACAACGGTCAATTCCAGCATGAAGAAAGGCCAGCAGCTGTTGTTACAACCCAGTCTGTGCTGGTGATAAAACGTTCCAGGCACAAAAGAGATTCTGCAGCACTTGATGATTGTTGTTCTGACAGCACACCATAGCTCTAGTTTTGGTGTGAGGTTGCGGCTGAAAAATAAGCTTCCCTCATTGTGTTCTGTCTGGAAATGCCCGTTTCATTCAGTCATGCTTTGATTTGACCTTTGGCTGAAGAAACACTCATGCTCTGACCTCATTCATTTGTAACACACACTGTAACAACCTCAGCAGCAACATTAGACAAACATGCTGTCACATGTTACATTTGCAGTTGGCTTATGTTTCCTGTGAGTATTATACAAAAGTAATCGTTAATGCTCCTTTTGTAGTTTCTATATGCCTGTTGAAGTTCAGTAATTCATTTTTTTTTTCTTTGCCGGGGAAAATTCAGAACAGTTAATGGACAGTGTTTGCAAAGATTCTTCCATCTTTGCTCAACATGTATCCTCCCGTTGTCCATCTCGCTTTATCCAAACATCTGGCAGGTCTGGCTTGCTGTTGGGTAAGATGACTACTTCTTCACTCTGACTGGTGCGGCCCTTATTGCAAGTCTCATAAACGGTTTCTTTCAGTGAGAGACGAAGTGTATCTCTCTTTCCGTTTAGATGTCCCGGTTGTAACTGAACCTCCTCTTCTCCTTCATTTTGCTGCGTGCTGGAAGGCCCTGGTTTGATGTCACTCAGGCATGTTTCGTTGGAGTCCTCGAGGCCCTCGCAGGAGCTCTGTGACTGGGAAGAGAGGTGCCCTTTGTTGGGGTGATGGTGGAGGCTCTCCTCTGTGGTTTGTGACGGCTGGTCAATGGTCTCCAGTGTGTGGCTGATGATGGTCTCCTCTAAGCTGGAGGATGAGGAGAAGGATGTATTGCTCCAGTGTGTAACCCCAGCAGACTGACCTCTGCATGTTTTACACAGCAGCTTGTCCCTGGCTATGTCTTCTTGTTCTGGGCCTACAGGCCGCAGTGTGTTTTCTTTGTAAGGAGATGAGGTCTGGAGGGCTGGAGGGGGTTGGCAGATCTTATGTTGATGGCTGCACATCGGCTCACTGTCACCATCCATGCTATTCCTGCCCACATCTATCCCGCAGTACTCAATCTCATCGGAGAGCACAGAGGGCCGGTTGGACAGTTTACTGGTGCAAGTGCTGTTTTCAAAGCTGTCGCTCAGTCGATAGGCCAATGGCTGCAGCTCGTACTGCTCCGGCCCCCGCCCTCCACCTCCTCCTGCCACAGTCTGTTTCTGTCTGTGCTGACGGTGGTGGTTGGGGTAGAGATAGCCACCTGCCTCTTTGTCATAACTCCTCCTCACTCGAGCTCTGCCAAATGCCCCGTTAGCAGCCGAGGCTGATGAGGAACTGGCCTCCGCTGCAGAGCAGGAGGGCAGCGCGCTGTCAGTGTGATCTGAAAAACACGGCAGCATGATCTTGCCACAGTTTTTCTGGGGTCCAAAAAAGCAGCATAAGGACTGAAAGAAGAAGGTTGCAAATCCACACGCTACACATTTCACCAAAAACAGGAAAATCCCCAGTTTTCTGAACAGCAAGGCTGTGGCAGGCAGCATGATGATCCCCATGGAGAAAAAAGCACCAGAAACTATTGCTACAGGACATCCCATCCTCTTAGTGGAGTGTGCCACTTTCCCGATTTTGTCCGAATGAGGAGCCAAGTTGTAGGATATGCAGTAGTTTGCAATAAAGTCAACAGACAGCCCTGCTGCTGACGATATAAACAGAGCCTCGATGGCACTCAGCTGCCATTCAAGAAGAACAAGGAGTCCGATGGTGACAAAGACGCTGCCTCCTACAGCTGCAGTCCCATATATGCTCAGTGGAATATTCCAGGTAGTTAAGAGAAGCGAAGCAAACGTGAGCGCTACTGAGAAGCCAGCTACTACCAGAGTCTCTGAGCTCAAAGACTGCTGTAGGTCAAAAAGAGACAGATGACTGATGAACCATCCGTTCTCCAGCCCTTCTGGTGCTCCTGATATTTCTCTGTTAAACCATGTCAGGATTTCTCTGTAGAAAAGACTGGTTCTGCTGAAGTTGACGCTGTAGAGGTATGTGGTTTTGAATGCCAACACGAGGGCAGCAACCCTGCCATCTGGCTGGAAGTAGAGGCCTCCGCTGTGGGCCAGATGGCCTTCAGCATACCTCTCCGCCAGCATCATACTGAGGCAGTTCTCAAAAACGCTTGGTGGGTAGGGGAAAGGGATGTCATTACAGCAAAAATGAAGAGAGTCATCACTCTCTGAGCACCGTCTGACAGACACCCAGTGAATTAGCTGCTCCACAAGACAGATATTGTCTGTCATAATATCTTTATTGTCAGGTGATGGAGGGAAATAAAAGCTTTGGTTCTGAACCCGTCCACATAAGTCCCTCAACCAAACCTGGGCGTCTGGCCGGCTCATGTTAAAGTTTGGGTCGAGAACCAGAGAGCCATTGCTCTTGGGGTTAAAGTGATCGCCATTATCAGTTGGTTTGACACCCCAAACAAGCATTAATGTAACAGGTTTATCCTCTCCATCCCTCTGTCTCTCAAACATGAACATGTGACGATACTCTGCATCGTATCTTTCAAATGGGTGACTGGAGCGGAAAAGCTGGGTGACCCTGCTGTCTAAGGTGGGCAGCTTCATGCCTGGCTCAATGCAAGACATGTACGTGCCCCCAGCAGCGAGCACTGCAAACCAGCACACCCAGATGTACCGAAACTTCACCACTCCGCAAGGCAGGATTTTCATAAATAATAAGTTGGAAGTGTCTGTGAGACCCCTTTTTAATTCTCTCAGCTTCTGCCCAAGAGTGAAGAGGCATCTCTTGCGCGAGCTTGTATCCCAGAAGCCGCCGGCATTTTTGGAGCAGCATGGTTTCCATCCCTGCACCGCTACAGCTGCAGAGGATGCTGTTGTATAACGTTCACGCAGTATGAAAGAGCACGGCAGCCACACCAACGCCAAGATTGAGCTGATAAGTGAGGCAGTTCCGAGATAAACAGAGAAACATCTGATTGCTGTGATGCTGCTGAGATAACCGGAGAAAAATGCTGCGCTGGAGGTCAACCCTGACGCTAAAATCAAATAGCCCACTTCCTGCAAAGCTCTGTTTACTCTCTTCTCCAGGGAAGCTGAGGGATTCTGGGATAACTGCAGATTCCAGAAATCAGTGAAGATGAAAACCTGATTGGAGCAGCTTCCCAGGAGAATAAGAGCTGCTGAAAGGTTGACCAGGGGGAAGAAAGTCAGGCGAAATGCTACTTTGTACAAGAAATAGGAGGTCAGGAGGGCACCTGTGATTGCAATTGCAGATAATGCTACTATGAAGAGAGAGTGGAGATAAAGAGCCATAGTGAAAAGGAGAGATACAACAGCCAGGACAGGGTAGACTGAATCTCTGGCTAGGTAATACTTGAACAATGTCTGCTTGATGCCAAAGTCCATGCCAGTGATAGTCGTATTGTTGTGCGTCAGATCCCTGCCCTCGAGACTGTTCATGTATATCTCCATCATGTGTTCCCCTTTGTCGACGGGTAAGAACAGAAGACTGTACTTCAATGTAGGGATTTGGTATTCAACAGTCTGTGGGCCAAGGAAGTCTTTATCAACTAGGAAGTGAAGGATTTGGAACACCACACGGGACTGTTTACAGCGAGATGGGACAGAGGAACAGCCGCCATGTTTGGGTCTCTCGACACAGGCTTCTACTAGATGTCCTTCATGATAGTGAGGAGCACATTTGCGGAGAAGGTTCAGAGACTCGGACACCTAGTGGAAAGGGAGAAAATGGAAAACTTTGATAAAATAAACCCTCAGACAATAAAACATATTCCTTTGTGTTAAAATGCAGTATTGTAAATTACACCACCCTATTAATATCAGCTTTTCCTTAACCTGCATCATCTACTTCAAGTTCAAGAGTTTGAGGTAACGTGCGGAGCTGTTAATTGGCTGGCACCAGTTGTCAGGCAAGCACAAAGTCTCTGCTCCCAGCTAAGAAAACTGCCTACAAAACACTGAATTGTTGCTTTTATACTATTTTTTGTTTGAATTAAAGTAATGAGATATAATCAGTGAGCTTTAAAAGTGCTGGTATGTAGATTTGGCTGTAGCCAGCCAGTTGTTCACCACTGTTTCCTTTCTTTGAGCCAAACTAAGCTAACCAGCTGCTGACTGTAGTTTCATTTTTTCCGTAAGGACACAAGAGTGGTATCAATTTGCTTTAACTTTGCAAAACTGAGAATGGAAAAAAAATCCTAGAGACTCTGAAGGCTTGACACCAAAACCTGATGTGTAGGCTTTTGCACACAGACATTAAGCTGTAGCTGCACTAGAGAAATCTCAATATGACCTCACATAGTCTGTATTTATTCAGTTATTGACAAGAGCTTGCAAAAAAATCTCCAAACACCCAATGGGGCCTCAAATAAAAAATAAAAGTGTTAAAATATTAACTCAAGGTCCTCATATTGGCTTTTCTATGAGCAAACTCAATTCCCTGATGAAGGCTATGAGAAACAGTTGAAGAGATAAGATTATTTATCAAAAAATTTCCAAGGTCCAAACTGGTCTTTTAGGCTTACATTTGTTAAAGTATCAGATTTTCTTCAACATGCCCCGTGGATGGTTCATTTACCACACAGCATGGGCTATTAAGATTTATGATTCACAAAATCCTTGTGTTTAAAATTACAATGTTTGAACTCATTTGTTTGTAAGGTAATTTATTTTTTTTAAAAAAGAAGAAAGCTGCAGTACCTGGTGTGAGGTGAGGCTGAGGCAGCAGGAGGCATTAGTGAGCACAGCCAAGTAATTCCCCAGAGACCAGCTCGGACAGCAGCCGCCTCTGGACGTCCCTTCAGCCTCCCCCCTCGGATGCTGCTGGCACAGGTCCTGGAACTGAGCCTGGGAGCGAATCTGTATCAGACAAGGGAAAGATTTTTGAACACATGCCCAGTTTTTAAACAAATTCATTTGAAAGAAAAATCATTTTAGATGAGGTAATGCACATAAAGTAATGTTTTAAGTTTCAGTAGAGCATTTAAATGTGGGATATGGTCTCAGGGCAAGAGTGAGATTTGACAGACGGACGATGACTAAAGAGATGAAGAGAGAAGCAAAGGCAGTCGAGCAAAGGTGAGATGGAGGGCTGAGTAGATCAGAGCGAACCCTGGATTGCTCCATCTCACACATGGCGTGGATGGCCTTCAGACTCCACAGACTGGCTGAGTTTTCTGATCGAAACACCAACTGAGCCAAATGCTCGCCTGCATGGAGAGAGACAGATGGATTCAACACACAGGAACAAGATGACCAGCAGTGAATCAGCACTTGCCAAGAGTTAAGTTTTGGGTAAAAATTCAGGTAAAACCGGGCTAACAAATCTCTTGTGCGTTATATCCTGCTTCCTGTGTTGAATATAAAATAGGCTTCATTTTGAAAACCTCGAGGCTTGGGATTGCTAATAAATCCATTTAAGGAGCTTTCTGTATATTTATAATGCAAAGAGAAGTTAAGTCTTTGATCTAGCAGCACACTATTTCAAATAAAGCTTAAAGAAGAAAATGTGAGAAAATCGATTCTCTTTGAAGCCTCACTAAAGGCTATTATTCACATCTTCTTTCTATTTCACTACTTTTTTTTTCCTTTTTTTTATGGTAAATTTGCATTTAACCAAGAAACTCTGAGTGTTTCAATAGTTTGCTGTGAGTGCTTAAGATTACTCCCCCACAAGCTGGAGGCCCTCAGCTCACAGTATTCACATAGATATTGAAGTTGCTCAGCTGCTAATAGGCATGTTTCGTATTCACATTGTTTTAATTATAATTCCATTTCATTGTCTGCTCTGCTGAGTATGCTGGAGCCAGCAGTGTGGCATTTGCCTCTTAACTTTCATGAATATGCAACACAAATCTACAATTAAGGTGATGTTTGTTATTTTGATGGGGTTTGTATTATTATTGTTATCAGTGCAGCAGATATTTGAAAGATTTATTTAGCATTAATTAATTTTGTTCACAGGGGTGAGTTGATCATGACTGACCCACCTGGAGCATCGCAGAGAAAGGTGTCTGGAGATGAGTCTCTAGCCAGCATCCTCCTGATGCGACGCCTGGATAAATCCTGGCTGCCACTGATGTCTCCGCTGGCAGCACCTCCAAAACTACCACAGATAGATGCACACATACTTTTAAACCTCATTAAACACATACAGTATGTTGCAAGTAAATATAAAACTGTGAAGTCTCACATTTAAAGGTCCCACATTAAGCTCATTTTCAGGTTCATACTTTTATTTTGGGTGTATCAGCAGATACAGAGCAATATTTGGAGTCACGTTTGTTTCCACCTGACAAAGGTAAGTCCACTATTCACTCTCTTTTAGCTCTGGTTTCAGTCTCCACCATCTCCTGACTGAAATATGTGGCTCTTTAGCTGCTAAATGCTACACTTTATTTTCCAGCTAGCTGCTAACTTTGCCTGTCGTTTGTTGTTGGGCAGGTAGTGTGCAGTGGGTATATCAGAGCTTTTGTCATGAAAACAGCTGCCTCCTGCAACCAAAAATGTTGCCGTGACAGTGAATCAGAACAGTTAAGTCATGGGCTGGAGAGCCAAACAATGACCTAAAAGATGCTAAAAAGTTCAATAGAGCTGATGGGTACCACAGTCAGGTGATAATTATGAGTTTTTATTCCACATAGTCATTTGTTCATTGTTGAAATAAAATGTTTATTCGAGCAGCTCTAATAATTAATAATTTATTCCATGAAAATGTTGACTGTACACACTTTTAATAATATGTTCTTGTGTCAATACTCTGCTGACCTTTTACTGAGCTGTTGTGGTAAAGGAGACAGGGTTTTCCCTGGGCCTGTGTTCTGCTGCAGCTCAGACAAGCTGGACTGGCGAACACCGATGTATGTTCCCCGTGGCTCAAAGCCCTGGAGTAAGAGCAAAAACACACACACACACACACACATTCACACACAAACAGACATCAAAGCTAAAGACACAGTATGGATGCGGGTGCCCATCAATGCTCTGCAGCAGCTTGCTGAATGAATTAGCATCATAAGCACCCTACAATGTGGTTTGAACTATCATAGAAAGACACCATGAATTATCTTGTTTGGTAGATGAGTCTTTAACAGTATCTTAAAAGAAAAAGCCGCACACTTAAAAAGCAGAAATCCTCATGTGGCCCTTCTTATGTCAGTCTTTTTAGATTTGCCATGAATGATGCATTGTTGTGATTCACATGTTGCATTTCCAGGATAATGTCTTAATCAGTGTTGATCCTAAAAGCTTCCATTTCAAAGGTTAAAAGAGGCATTTAATTAAGATGACAGCATGTGTGATCTAATTCAGTGCAGTTTATTGATTCAGAGATGAGATTGAAGTAAACGGATATGGTTAAGATTCTTGGTCAAAAGGGAAAGTGTAATTAACACTCAGCCTGAGGTGGTGGGGGAGGTTTGTATTGTAGGTGACAGTAGAGATACATATGCTGCACCAAAGGAGACTGCAGGGCTGAATTTTAGACACTATGCTTTTATGCTTGTGTGTATGACCGTGTGTGTGTTCGAGATTCACCAGCAGCGGGTCAGAGAAGTCTGGCAGTGGACCAATGAAGAGTCCAGCTAGTGAACATCCCAGGAGCAGCACGGCACAACCCACCAACACTGCCAAAGGGTAGTCCACTATCACCTGGGAATAACTGCAAAATAGAAAACAACAGAAGAGGAAGCTGATTATTATGATCAGCAATACCTCTGGGTTTTACAGTGAAAATTGGTTTCAGTACTCACTTTCTGAGGATGCAGTAGAGTCCTCTATCCCTGTAAATAATTGAAAGCTTTGTCATAATAATGACTTCACAAATATGAGAAGGATTTTATACAAAAAGCCCTTAAAAGTTAAATAGTGTATGGAAATTTGCTTATTTGTTTTATTGTCGACACTGAGATGAGAAGCCAGCAGTTGATTAGCTTAGCTTAGCACAAAGAATGGAAGCAAGTAGAAACACCTAGCCTGGCTATGTCCAAATGTAAAAAAAAAAATACACCTGCCAGCACCTCTAAAGCTCACTAATTCACACAAAATGAAATGTAACGTTCTATTTTCCAGGAAGCAATAGTTGGACACAACCAAACACAGCAGCAAACTCGTTTTCGATCCCAAAATAAAGGAAAATAATGTACTAATTTGTGAGCTTTAAAGGTGCTGGTAGTGTGCTTTGGACAGAGCCAGACTGCTTCCAGTCTTTATGCTAAGCTAAGCTAACCACCTGCTGAATCCAGCTTTATATTGAATGTGCAGACATGAGCGTGGCATCAATCTTCTCATCAAACTCTTTCAGAAACCAAATAAACATATTTCCCAAAATGCAGTTCTTTTAAACGCACCTAACTGTCACCACATGTCGCTGCATTGGTTTCTGTGTCCCGCTTTCATTTGACCCGTGCAGCCAGTGACATCTCACTGCGCTGTGACAGGATGTCTGATGGGCAAAACTACAGCTGTGTCCCACTTTCACCATGACACCTCCTTCAGCATGAGGACCTGTGTTTGACTGACAGTCGTGACAGGTGTTTGGTTTGATTGGCCCATAATGGCTGCAGTGGGGACATTTTTGGGGCTTTAGTGAATCGTAGGCCTCATCTTGATGACCCCGGGGGACCTAGAGAGGAAAAAGAGGATATATACACACAAACGTAGGATTCTGTTATCATTCAAGTCTTTTGAGTGACAGAATGACTATTTTTGCCACTGCCTCCCAAATCCTGCATCTATTTCTAACCTTTTGAGGCATTCTGACTCTGTTTTAATGGGTCTCCAAATCTCTATCCGAAACAATGCACAGTACAGTCAGTGCTCAGACATACTTGGTGATACAACTGGCAGGAGGAAGAGGGTCTGCCGAGGCTGCTGCAGCTGTCACATAGCTCCCCTTCAGACTGGATGACTGTCAACTTGGCCTCAGTAGCACAATCGCTGTCAGGAGGGCACAGAGACACTGCCGGGATCTCACTGAGGAGAAGGAGAAGACAGACAGGAGGAGAGGGAGATGGATGAGATTGTGTGAAAAGAAAACAAGAAGGAAAATGTGAAAAGATGGCTGCAGGAGAAGAGAAATGATTGACAGATAAGCAGGACAGAAACAGCAACAAAGGTCTGTTAAGGTTCAATGTTTCAGTGTGAAACAGTGCAAATATGCAGAAAGGAAGGTTTTTAAAACTTAGGCATAACAGTCCATCTCTCCCACCACTCACTGATTGACATCTCAGTTGCATTCTTTGCTTGGCTTCACCTCAAATTCAACAGAGAATTGAACAGTCCAGCACAACTAATGAGGTAAGGAATGGATTTCTGGGTAACACATTGTGGTTACATGAAGTAAGGGGCCCAATTAAAATAGAAAGGAGGATATGAGAGAGAGAGAGAGAGAGAGAGAGAGAGAGAGAGAGAGAGAGAGAGAGAGAG